>OZ022493.1:10933946-11441698 GCA_963989405.1 Trypoxylon attenuatum | reverse complement strand
ACTCTTTTTCTTTTTTTTTTTTAGATTGTTTGCATTCATTTTTGCTTTAGTTTTCTCTTTGCAACAACGTCTGTATTGAATTGCCAGTGAAAGCTATGGAGATGAAATCTGTTGCACGGAATGAAAAGATTGAAGAACGACTTGCAACGTATGTGAAATAGTCTCGTGCAATCTATTTTTCAATTATACTTTTCATTTGCTGTAGGTACTTTCAATTGTCATAGGCTTTGCCAAGAAGCAGTGTAATGAGTCAGGAGGGTTTATTCAACATTGAAAGCGTAGATTGAGCTTTATGTAGCGATACGTGAATGGAGATCCTTGCATCTCAACCTCTTGAAACTTTGAACAGCGGCATACGCCTAATTAACCAAGAAATTGTACACTTTCAAGAAATCTTCTATAAAAAGAATCTCACAATTGTAAACTAGTTCAATGTGATTCATAATAATTGATTTTAAACAATGTGAAATACTCCTTTATTGAAATTACAATTGATTCAACTAAAGTCAATGACTCGTGTTCATTAATCAAGAAGTAAACTATAGTCGTTGAGAAGAAAGATAAAAGTACATGCGAAATGTTTTTCATCCACCAAAAATCTAATCTCCCGAACAATGTTAACAAAGTTTGTCGCTTCTTTCTAAAACACCATAGAAAAATTCGTGAGAGGGTTTCGCGCTTCTGTTGGAACATTTTTCCGGTTCCCTGCTCGGAAAAGCTGCATGGGAACACGGGTGTCTGGGTAGAAATTCTCCAGGAGCTCAGGAAGTTTTCGCATAATATAATTAAATGCTCTTAAGTGGCGAGTCCGCAACTGGCGCAAACACACTCAGCATAGGAGAATACACGAACCAGGGCATATCTGAGTGGCCCAAATTTTCCTGACATGCTTGCAATCGTTGTCGAGAAGCGAGAAACTGAATACACGAGTCGAGAATAGCGACGGTTGTACCAATAGAGAAGAGACTTTATCAGTCGTATCGGAAGGATCTGATTCGCCTGATGTGTCAATAACACGCAATAAAATCATTCTAACGGTACTGTGTGTATTGCTTAAAGCACATCTATCTCTTTGCGGGAGCGTCATATGTTCGGGAAGCCTGGTACATTGTGTTACGGTGCTTCGCCTCGGGCGAAGCAACAAAGTTCAACCCCTCGCAACAGATCTCCAATGATTTACCAGCATCGAATACCGTTCTACACTCTGTTTCGCTTGTTGGTCGACATAATTTCTAGCTAAATACAACATGGAAAGTAGGAAAACCCTGGACCGAGTATCGAGGAATCCTCTTTCTACCTGTTGTTGAATTTCCAATGATAATGTATCGAACGTAACGAATAATCGTAATTACATAAAAATTGATGAAAACGTCTAATTAAGTATTACTGTGATACTTGTAATCGATATACACAATTTTTAATAACTCTATTAATCAATGATCATTAATATAGTGATTGGTTAGATATTATTTATTAGTCGATTACATTTCCTCCAATTGATTATTTGTTCCATTGAAAAATCCTAATCGAAAGAAATAGTAAAGAAATGTAATGAATTTATGAATATAATATCGTTATTTATTTGAAGCTAAAAAAAATTAAGTTTAAGCCTAAAATTAGCAAACGAGATCTATTTTTAGAATCGTTTTGACACTAATTAAACCATTGCATAATGTCTTACCAGCAGGAACTAGGCAGAATTCGTTGCGTGTGCATATTAAGCACGCTTCTGTACATCAGCGGTACGGGTCGGTTATATCTCGGACGATCTGGTGGCAGATCAGGGTGTTCGTTAATCATAATACGTGAGCCAACCTCTGTATCTCTCCATATCACGAGATAGTAACCCGTTGCATACCAAATACATAACACGGAATCTAACAGAGCATTCTAACCGTTTGATCGACCATTATCTTACAATTAGTATCGTGTCGCTTGGAAAACTTTCATTTTTCACTTCGCATATATATTAATTCATTTCACCCTCAACATACATCAACTTCGACACCACAGAATTGAAAAGAATTTATGATATATTAAATTCTATATTTCATAATTTCAAATTAATACAAAAAAGTTGTAGAATTCTAAAAGTTTCTTAAATAATCGGATTCACGAATAAATAGTTGTGCAAAGGATTAAGAATTATAAAAAACGAAAGTAATAAGATTGTCTAAATATACATTAGTTAAAAGAATATAGAAGAGGAGTGTTATCTTTAAAGAAAAAGGCAATCATCGTAGCTTGTTTCTCTGTCAAATATTTACTGAAATGCTCGCTCATTGAGGGGGGAGGGGGGGGGGGGGGCATCAGCGATCAGTTTGCCAACCCAATTTCCTAGCCACAAAACAAAGCAGCAAATGAAGACGTCAGCCGCTCATCAGGGAAGCAAGGAATCCCTGATGCATATCAGTCGAAGTGAAGGACTAATAAGCCGGCATCGCGAAATTGTTATCAAGCCGTCAGGGAGTCGGCCTATGAGCATGGCTCAGTGGCGGAAGTCAGCAGTTGGGCTGATGTTTTGAAGTTCCAGTGGATCTCGTTAAACCACGAATCGGCCGTCATTTGGCCGTCAGAGCTTTCCTGATGGGCCGTTGCCTTCGTAAGTCAAACCACGGGGGCTAGTCACGCAACCAAGAAACTCGAATTCTCTCCTTGCCCCCCCCCGTAATCCACCGATCGATAGACTAATACCTCATCCTCGTATCGATACGTGCTTCTCGAGTGATATGTGCTTCGCTTGTTGGACTGATTTGCTGATTGGTCTCGCGGTGGTGAGGTGTAATTGGATAATTTCGATGCTTTGGAATTGTTTGTTTAAATGGCTCCGCTTCGACTCGGCTCAACCGCGTTTAGTGGAAGATCCTCCGGACTAATTGGCGATTCTCGATTATAATCGATTGTCTCCAAGATTTCCTCTTCAATTTCAAAACTACTAATTTTAATCTTAATTATGATTATTTCTTTTCTTCGCTTTATTATTTTTAATTCTACATTCTCGACTGAATTTTCATTTCTTTTTGACTCTCGTTTTATAGTTGCTAATTATGTTGCGTACGTTATGAGTACACGAAGTGGAATTCAAATTGTGATACGTTTTGAGAGAGTATTGTTAAAAAATGTTTAAAACTAGAGATATAAGAATTATAAAATCCATTGGATAAAATCCACCCAATGGATAAAATCCATTTTCGTAGTTTTTTTCTGTCACTGTATCTTTTACAGATTTCGAGATATTGAACAAAACATGCTTTCAACCCTTATTGAATACGTGTTATAAATATCATTATTTTCCGCGTTTCAGACTTTAGAAACCTCTCTTGTGAGTATCACAGCTTAAAGATCGATTTACCCACAATCAATTAATAATTTCGGTAAATTTTCCACAACGATGTTCCGTACAGGATTGTTCTAGACCTGAATATGATCTTTATTAATTAGATTGTTTAATTAAAATTATCTAACCAATGCATGCGGAAACGACGAGGTGAGATTCCGCTTGGATTGACGCTCTACATCGCAAGCTTTACCGAAAACAATTTACTCTTTTGGTCGATAGGTCGCGTAATTAAAACCAAACGCCAGCTGAAACAACAATTATACAATGATAACAATAGTATTTCTAGTATAATACGTTCGTCATAAGTGACAGCTGCCCTGGTTAATTGGCCGAGTATATAATTATACCAACTAGTTAATAATAAAACGGTAGAAAAGTAATAACTGCCCCACTGAATTGTTCGTTACATTTATAATTCACGCGGAAGCATACGTATGAATCAGTGGAGTCATCCGTTGTGTCGAAGCTCATAAATATCCCGTATTATACAATACTTGGCAACTGCACTGGCCATATGGTAATCCATCCATAATTAGTCTGATTTTCGAATACATGCATTTATTAACTCTAATCTCTGTCAAATCGAATAATCCCTATCTTCTAGGTATTTATCTGTAATAGTCAATGCAAGCAATATTGAGTTAGTAATTTTTAATATAACACATGTGCACATATTAATCTAAGATGAATTAATACAATATATTTTAAAAAATGTTGCACTACTTCTAATTGAAGTCTAATTAATATTTTTCGGCTGAAATTAGTGAATTTTATTTTCCAGTAAGTATACCACTTTCTCTTGTTCTCACACATTACTAACTAAACAACGAGCGTAAGAGAAATGCGTTGGTTAATAATAATCGAGAAAAGAGATGCGAAGATTTTTTTCAGAGAATTAAATTGTCCTAAATTTCGAAATGTCCCTGAGTATCGAGCCGAGCTTTCGCATTCCGTCAATCGAGCAACATTTTACCGACCAGATTCGAGAAACATTAGCACGTCCGACAGGCGTGCAATCCTTTCAATATCTCTCTCGCGCTGGAAACGGACGAGCGATCGGATCAGCATCCGTTCCCAGCGAACAATTTTTCTGATTCGATAATTCCGAACATAATGCGTTTATCCGGCACGTATTCACACACCTACACAATAGATCTACACTTTTACCAGTGGTGAGCGATTCTCTGTGTTTTTTTTTTCTGTTTTTCAGTAGTTTATCCTACTGGATGCTCGATGACCAGTTCGTGTCGCTAGCTACTAGCTCCAGGCAATAGTAACCGATATCCATGATTCTTGTTGAATCTACTATTATCTTTTTTTTTGTTTCTTTCACGCTATGCTCACTATGCTTTTCTAGTTTGTCGGAAGAACAAAATGCATCGTTGCAAACGTAAATCGCGCTACTTTCCAGAAGCTTTCCTTTCGCTATATACATATGTATATGTATAGTATTATACGTTACCTTCACGGATAATCGTATAGGACTGCTCGACTGTGCGCGAGGAAATACTGGAGAACATAAAGGTGAAGTAAAAGGGACGGAGAGAGGATCGTTTAGCTGAATTCATGGGATAGAAACAGTAAGAATCGTTCTGTTGTATTAGAGTTTACAGTGGAATTAGCAATGAATTTTCCTGTTTCTATCTTACTCCTAAATATATTAAGTCTTTGAGAAAATAGTTAATTCGAGAATCTAATGTTTATTAAGATCTTTGTACAATTGCGTTTTTCTTCCTCCCTGAAACATAAACTTCACTGTTAATTATGAAAAATACTTGACAGTGATTGTAATTGCAGAATCTCGTTAGAAACTTAAATTACTGTAGACATATAATTAATTTGTGAATAATATAGGAAAGTTTAATAGAATTTTAACAAATTAATAGTTTTGGGATTCTAGTTATTTTGAGTTTTACTGTAGAATTCTTTTGACTTTCAAATACGATCGAATATAGTAGAAGCTATTCGTCTAAAACAATCGTTTTGTCAATTTTCCAAAACCTTCGAGGTGCAGAAGCTACTCGAGCCACAGAGAGAAGCGCTCGGAAAATACGTCAGCAAACAATTTTTCGGAAACATAAGAGTTACGCTACATCCTTAAACTTGGCAAACGCAGGTGCAATTTCTTTGGCCACTGTTGCATTTGCTTTTCCGAAGAATCTGAAGAATTCTAGCATATCTAGCGGAAATGTTGCGGGGGAAAAGAGGCTTACTCGTGAAACGGAAAAAGTGTGAAGAGTAAAAGGCGTAAAGCAGAAACTGGTGGAGAAGAGAGGGAGAGAATAAATCGGACAAAGCCGACGAGCTTTTCCCTCCCTTCATCCCCCAGTAATCGAAGTGCATCTGCAACCGTGAGAATTTTCGCAGTTTACCACGATGAATGTAAAACCACGACCATTGTCACCGTTCGCGAAGGCAGAATGAAGATCACGAGCATTGCGTTCTTAAAAATAAAACTGAGGAAGAACCGTCGCAAGCAAAGCAGAATTGCGAGTGATCATTTCTTTCGATCTCTGTTCATCCGTCAAACCTTCCTTTTCGAAAAATTAAATAAATTCAAAGTAACTTTTTTACTTAATTTTCCAGTGGTAATATAAATTTCTAATAATCTTATCTTACTTTGCTTCGTTGTTAGCTCACACTATGAAAATAGTAATGAATCAAATTTAATTATTAAAAGCACATCGTGAAACATTTGTCAAATTTCTCTTGGAAATATAAAGTTTTCTCAACGAACTCATAAAGAGTCTCATGAGAAAAGTTACATTTTAGCGTCTTGTAAACTGTCTCCATGGAATATGGTGGATGAGTCAGAGAGCCCTATAATAAGATGTACACTTTCGTGGTATTATTGTGTTAGTTGAAACTTGTCGGAACGGGTGGCTTCAAAGTATGTATATACGTATGCCGAAATGTGAGCTGAGACTCTCGGTTTGCGGCTGTGGCTGCGGAAGTTTCGTCCGTAACCATGTACCAAAACCATTTCTCGTTCTATGCATCATTCGCAATGCGGTGTACAAAGTTACTCTAATTAACACACTCCATGTGCCTTTCAATTCTTTACAGCGTTTTAGAAATTGTGGAAAAACTATTTCACGATAAAGAGATAAAAATGTGAAATAGTTCATAAATTGAGTTGATAATGCGTGGGGGAGTTGGATGAAAGCATTTGGGTCGTTCGATAAATTCGTATCGGTTCTAAGGTTTTTTCACGATGTTTTATTTTTATTTTAGGAAATAGATTTATTTCCTATCGAACTTTTATTGTCGAAGGGAATTGAAATCAGTGTACTGTCAGACCAATGCTTTTCGCAATAAGAAAAAAGAGGAAGCAATTTCATGATAAACCAAATGGTCGGAATAAAATAAATAATAAAAATGTAACTAACATAAATTTAATTAGCTAATCATAAGCTAATGGTAGTATTTAATATTTGTGATAATACTGTCTCAGCTTAATCATATTATAATTTCATACTATAAGTTGCTCCTGTAATGAAGATTTTTTAAAGTGAGCTGTCAATCATAGAACTCAATTTTTTTTTTTTTTGACTCGATAGAATGACAGTGAATCTGTTAAATAAAAAGTGATTGAGATTTCAGGGAAAAATGTTATACAGTCACTTAAAACGACAGAGAGAATTTGATTAAGAAAATGAAGGGGAAGAATGAAAGGCAGGAAATTAGAAGATTCAAATGATATTACAAAATATTTGACGAAATGGGCAAAGCCCTACAACCAGAAACCCTATCTGCAATATTACTAGTCTATCTTTTTTTATCTCCGAGTTTCAATATTCGCCGAGTCTTTGGTCGTATTTCCGCGAAAATATTTCTCTTGGTCCTTCTGAAATGATAAAAATAATCCGAACAGATACTGCTGCTGTGCTGAGCGCAATCGGATCAACTGAAAAACTCAGCATTGAAGTAATCAACTTAGAAACTTCCACCGAAAAATCACATTGTTAATTCCAAAATGCGTCAGCCGGAAATTTATTATACTATTCACTTTGGAAAATGTGAAATTTGTCACTGACAACTTCGAAACTTATTTTTGATTCGATTGATTTCCAGCCGATTGATTCTTAATAGCTGCTTTCCATAGAAATTTTTTTTTATATTTCAGTCGTTAAACTCTTATTGTAATTTTTTTCGAAGATACAAATCTCTTATAATCTGAGAAAAAATCAGAAAAATACCACTCGAGAGTGTTTTGTAAATTCCAGCGGACTTTTAAAAATGAGAATTCTTGTAACGAGAAGAAAATTCATTAGACGTCTTTTCTACCTTGGTAAATAATTTGTAATGCTGTAAGAAGCTTCCCAGCGGATTAAAGTTTGAAGAAGCGCTCAGAAATAAATCCGAGTACTTTTCTCCGGAAAGAGTGCGATGTTTTAATGTTGAAGCGTGACGCAATTTAATTAAGAATAAACTTCATAGTTAAAGACTATAATCTTACACGTAAATTTCATTAATGTCTACGTATAGTTAATTTCAACTACGCGAGGCTTAGATAATTGAGCTACCAATAAAAGTCAAATAAATATCATACTTTTATTCCATACTTTCTTATAAACAACTCGAAATCAATTTCTCAATTCGTGCTATTTTCATAGCCAGTGATTTTACCAGTTTTGTTAATGAAATATTATATTTTTCGAAACGAAATAAAATCAAACTTCCGAATTCACTTGATATTATATTCGTTTAATCGGAGACTCGTAAACAAATGGCAATTTATTAGTATTATTTCAATATGAACAATAAACAGTAGTTTAAACAAAACCCCCCAATATTTTAAAAGTGGAAGGCTAATTCTTAGCTTTAATTTACTCGTCGATAAAAAAATTCAATCTTAATCAACGATTTCATTCATTTCTAATTTTATATTTGCCAATTTTCCTGTCATTTTTTCCTCTCCAAAGTATTTGTTTTGACAAATTCACGTTAAATAAAAAAAGTCCAAGCTTCTCAGATAGTTTACGAGAACAAGAGTGTCAATTGTAGAGTGGAAAAGCTCGCGCGAGCTTGAGAACCGAGTACCACCAGCAGACAAATGGGAATGCGAATTAATTATAAATCTGACGCGACGGGAAATGCAATTAGAGCGAAAGTCAACAGCGATGCAAGTGGAAACTTACGAGAATCCGATTTCGCTAGCTCTTTCGCTGCTTTCCTTCCGCCCGACGGAACGATGAAGTTGAATATTTCAATAAAAACAGCAATACTATCACTACATTCTCCAAACACTGTTTATCATTATTCCATTTTCAATAACTGTGAGTAACATGACACTGTAAGAATTATAATTCTAATTTTTCCATTCTTCAATGGAAACAAAACATTTTTATCTAATTATTCATCCTAATTATTTACAGAAATACGCAACTTCGTAGAGAATTGGATTAATAATTTTTAAGAAATACCTTTTTCTATAATATTTTAAATGATTAAATCAATGAGCCGTTTCGAATAGAAACGATGTTTTTTAAAAATTACTTGGATAACGGTATTAGGGTGTATCCAACGAGTGGACTAGTTACCCATGCGTGTTGATCCCCCTCCATTCTCCGCGCATCTGCATTTCCGCGTTCCCGTATACTCTCTTCCCCTAGGAAACGTTACTGACAGTGTCACACGACGTGGCCTGCAATTACAGTTTCCTGTGGAAAGACAGCTCGCTTCC
Organism: Trypoxylon attenuatum; assembly: GCA_963989405.1. NCBI lineage: Eukaryota > Metazoa > Arthropoda > Insecta > Hymenoptera > Crabronidae > Trypoxylon > Trypoxylon attenuatum. The sequence continues at coordinate 11,432,672 of OZ022493.1, read as the reverse complement.
GCTTCAACCGATACGGATCTGCGCGTTAAAAGCCCTCGGTTCTTAACGACGTCTCGCCTCAAATTCTATCCTTTCACTGTTCGCTTCTCTATTGTTACCTGTTTATTAGCTACAACGAAATACTCCAACCACTTTGGAATATTAAATCTCGGCCAATTTGCGGCATCTTAATATTCGAGCCAGTTTTTCAACTTTCGCGAAACTCCAATGGACAAAAGGAAAATAATGAGGGTGCAGAATATTTGCGCGTTGTGCTTGACACTTTCGAAAAGACCAGAATTGGACTCTGATTTAGAAAATTTGTAGCTGCAAACTTCTGCGAGATTAATTGGAAGCTGTGTAAACTGTCTTTGTGTTTGTCGCGAGGCGAAATTAGTTGCCTATATTTCGTGGTAAATAAATAATTCGGTAAATTTGTTCTCGCGTAAAGGTGATGAATATCGCAGACTTTTTTCGAAATTTTGCAGTTGAAAACGTCGAGTCTATAATTCTTTTGCAGAGGGTTATTTAAAATTTACAATTTATTAAAAAATTATGGTATAATTTAGTAGACAGACTCGTGGCAAGGATTTAACGAAACAGGCATGTCGAGGAGAAATCCGTTGGCAATAGAAGGAGGAGACGCTGCTGCTTAAAATGATATATTCGCATTTACTGTCGAAGGTAATCCTCTTTTTTGCAGCTTCCGCCGCGCGCGTAAGAAAGTTAAATCGACAGTAGTATTTGTTCGCATAAGCTTCCGGCTTACTAGTGTTTTCCCCCGACATACTGCGTAGAAAGAGAAAATAAAGAATATAAGAGACTCGTCTTCTTCCGAATTCTTCCGGAAGCGAGGAGAGAAGTGTGTAAAAGCCTTGAAGTTACTCTCGGTTTAACCCTTTTCCTCCTAACGACAAGTCTACTCGACAATTCCTATTTTTTATCGTAAAAAATTACGACAGATTTCATTATTAAATAACTAATTATTAATCCGTTGCTTTAATTATTATAAAACACATTTTTAAAAGTATTTCGTTTTCGCCAATTACTAATATAAAATTCTGAAATTGGTTTAAAAACACATTTGTGCGAATTGATGTATGATTTTCAATCGCAATTCTAACAATTATTTTATTAGGCTACGCGTATTGTGCTACACATGGCAGTGAAAAAAATATGCATTTTATATCCAAAAGCATGAAAAAAACACAATGGAAAAAAAAAATATTTCATTTTTGCAGTCAGTTTTCTGGGAATTATTAAACTCGCCAATGTATTTTTTGTTCTCCTAGGCTTTCGAATCGTAATATTTCCATAGCAATGTTTAACTTTTGTTATCCACTCGTCATGTGTCCGAAGTCAATACACATTTTTATTTTCGCTGCCTATGTTATCAATTTCAGTATTTTACCACTGAACACGCGAATCGCACTATTTTTTATAAACAGTCGAAATATAATGTCGTTACAAGGAAATGCTTATGTAAGATCTGAATTCAACTATCGTGTACATACACGTACGAATTGGTATATGGGATGATGCTAACAAAGGCTTTTGACGGATTTCTCCGTACAGGTAAAGCATATTCTCTCATACGATAGAGTTAATGGGAATTTCTATCGCGGCTCCCGTCAACAAAGCGTTTTCGAAGATCGGTGAGAGGCAACGAGCAATTAAATTTCCGGCCAAAATCAGCCGGATAGTCCCAATTTTCATAGGTTGCCAAGACTAAGTGAATTAGAATCGATTTTCGATCTACATTACCGAATTAGAGGCTCGGTTTGTCCGCCGAGTAAACCTCTCCCTGGGATATCCTGGATTCAACGGGACTAAAAAGTTCAACACTCGCTCGGCCCGAGAGAAACGCGCTGACAGGGCCAACGAACGCCTCCCGAGAATTTCGGCCAAACTAAACATTGGATATTAGGAGATCGACAAATAATAATCATCGATCTACTAGTCTAGCAATTTGTAGTTTGGGATCAGTTTCATTTGCTAGAATTCGTAACAATTCGTAACTTCTCAGAAGAGGAACTTTCTTAAAAGAATTCTTAAAACTAATGAAGAAAAATTGATTCTGAAGGGACCGAAGATCTAACAATCCGAATAATAACATTAATTAAGAAATATTGAGTATATATAAAGATTAGTAGTCTCTTTGGGACTATTTCGTAAGGACTAATATTTTAATTCAATTAGCGAGGTCTTGTTTAAGCTACATACTTAGTTTTTATTGCACAGCCGAACAAGTATAATATAAACCGTAATATTCGAGTTCTACTCTCAGTAGCTCTATAATAATATTAATAGTTCGTGCAATGCTATTTCCAGTTTTGCAATGTTAGTAGAAAGTTCGACTAGCACAAAGTTTAACCGATATAATGAACGAAGTACCAATATTAAATACAATTTGTAAATAGCCTATCTTAGCATCAGGAAATATGCTAATTGTTCCATTAAAACTTCGAATGCTTTTAGTACATATCATACTAGAGTATATATACTTCCCATTCAGAGTCCTTTGATTTATTTCCGATAAATATTTCATAATTATTAGGAGGTTAAACGGAATTCGATTAATATAATCTTTAGTTTTACTGAATATTCGAAAATTACGATCAATTCGACTTTGGCCAATAAAAATAATCGACTGTTAATGAATAATGTTAATGAGGCATTGTTATTATATTAAACTGTCACGATGATACTGTTCCGGTGGAAACATCATCAATATCCGCGGTCGTCCCTTGTAATATGTTTAATGCGTTCATCAGCCAGTGATCGCTGCGCATTCAATAAAGAATCATCATTACAGTGCAAATAAATGGATGTGTTCATTTTGCCAACAGCTGTCAGTGAGCTTTGCGATCCTTTGCCAAAGCACTACGTGGAGCTTGCTTATACAGATTTATTCATGGAAATGACACGATTCAGCAAAAATCCATTGGTAAATATTAGAGAATATTAAATACAGTGTTATCTAACTCACGAGTTTGATAAGTCAATTAAAAAAGGTTAATAAATCTCAAATCATTTTCATACAATTTCCAATATTTATAAATACATTTAATTATCCGAAATTTGTATTGTTAATCGAAGTATCTTTAAGAAAACAAATAGCAATAATAATAATAGAATTTTATTTAAGAATACAATTTTTTATCACACCGAAATATTTCGTAATATGACGAGGAAGAATTTGGCGAAGACGTAAGACAGCTTATGTTAATAAGAGATATACGTAGAATAAATCATGGACATGAGACGTAAGGGAAACAGTGCATCGAGGGGAATTAATCTGAAGATAACGAGAACATCGAGGCTTTATCCTAAGTCTAATCTAAATTTAATCTGCAAGCGTTGAGGAAAGCGGGCGAGCAAACAAGCCGTACTAATTACGACTGAGAGCGAAAAATCGGATTAATAGTGCGCGAGGATCCGAGCGAGTTGAAATTTAATTAAGATCCTAAAGTGGCCAGACTTTGGATTAATCGCGTGTTGTCAAATGCTATGCTCCTGGGACAGTATCCTGTCACTGGACAGGAGTATCCCTTTCCATCCCTCGAACGGGTAACTAAACTTCAAACATTTGAAGAACGAAAATTTGAATATGACCTTTACTCGGCTCAACCAGAGTAACTCCCTTCTAACATTTGATCATAGAACGTGTCATTGATAGGATAATGCGAACCTCTGACTTTCGGATTTCCAGGAATTACTCCAGGATTATACTTACGTACTATATCTTCTGTTGATCCAGGTTGAGGGACCATATAGTCACTGGAGAAGCGAATAGTGATTGTTACTGATTTCAATGACTCTCCGATTCTATAATTCGATTTTCAAAATTATTTGAATTCGACATTATTATTTCAACAATCTCTATTTCATTTCTGCCAAAATATCAATTTATTATTACGAATATAGCGTTGAGTGTACAATAAGTTCGTCAAGATTTTTCGGTTTAAAATATTTATAGATAATTTCCAAAATTGTATCGATTTTTTGGTGAACCATTATACCATACGTATCAAAGTGAAATAAAACTAAACAAATGAATGTGCGTTCGTATATTTTAGTTTCGATCCGGAATCAAATAGAATCGCATTTCACTGATAAAGTAGCGATCCTCCGAGCAAAGCGAATTGCTCGTGGCTGGGCATAAAATACGAAAGAGCCCGTATAAATTCCGTAGGACGCCAAGCGAACCTAAAATCCACACCGGCAAAAAGAGCACTTGAAATGCGAGGCAAAATAGGAGGCGCCTTCCACGGAGAAAAAAGTACAGGACAAACGCGATAAAGGCGGAATCGGCGATCGCGCGTCAAGTGAAACGAACCAGGAATATCTCCGCCACCAGTGGCGATCCCTAGGATGGGTCAGACTTACCACTGAAACTTTACTCTCTGAGAATTTGTATCAGTCGCTATAATCGTCGCATCGAATATTAGCTTTGTTGCCTCTACGATTATTCAAAACGATCGACAGATGAGTTTTGTCTCATATACAAGGTGTCTCGTTTAAATCAACCTTCTCGAATTTTATAAAACCAAATTTGCTTAATAATATTGAAAAACAATTTTTAATCGATTGAATTACTATTTAATTATGGAATATGATGAAATACAATGTAACCTATTTATTAAAACATTTTTTAATTAGAATGCATCGTCTTATTAGAGATTCTTAGTAATTGCGTGAAATAATTACTAATCAATTTTGAGTTATTCGATAGGAAGAGGAGCTGTTTAACGATATTACTCATTCTCATAGGTTTTTCTTTATACCAACTACTTAGGATTATGACGAAATCTGCTTTCGGAGGCTTGTCATTTAATGAAGAGGCTCTTGTCGAAATTGACCACTTTGCTGGCTTTCTCCTCTCACGCGACATTCTACAGTTTTTTTTTTTTGTTTTCGTCTAACTATGTATGTATATGAGACCACGATTACTCGCGTAACAACAGCGCAACGATACAATATTGACTTATCCGTTCACGCAACGATGTTTGTTTTTCTTTCGGCACACTGTGGCAAAATAAATTCGCAAACTCGTTGTTTGCCAATGAACAAATTCGTTTACCCTTTGGTAAAACGCAAATTGCTACAATAGATAATTGTTTGATGCCTTGTATATTTTTGTTTTAGCCGTTTACGCTATTATTGTTTACCAATAATCCACTAACTTTTTTTATTCCTTTACAAATCTTTCAAAATACGTTTACTATTTTCAACTTTGCTATCAACTGGATTGTAACTAATGTTCGTCAAGATTAAATACGTTATCATAAACAACCGAATGATAATTCTAATGCAGATAAATAGAAATTATCGTTACAATTATCAATTATCTATTGTCAATTGACAGAATTTCGAAAATCGTTTAAGAATTTGGAAGTTCGAAACTACAGTGAAATCAAAGCTCGAGTATTTTGCACCTTTCCTGATTTCATTGTATCTTTTTAACGAAAAATTTTTATCCCGAAGGTTTTACTCTCCTGACACGGAGAGATTACACCGCCTTCGATTTTACTGGTTAATTAGCAAAGTCCGGCATTCTGGATTGCTTTAGAATAATTTATTACCGTCCAAGAGAATTATTGCGCTTTGCCTCTTGGCTTCAGCTGCTAACTGAGTATTTTTTGGTGATAAGGTGAGAGACAAGCAGCAATTAAGAGAGAATTCCGCGCAGTTCCTTTGTAATCCCATGCGAATTGCGGCGAAATAGAGTCGAGAGGAATATAGTTAAATGGTATTAATGGAAATTGGATGTCCGAGGATATTAGTTCACATTTATTTCTTACCGTAATTGATAAAAGATTCTTTTCGAAATACAAAGTAGATCTTTTTGTTACTTCTACGATATTTGCTACGATATTTGTAACTAAAAACTTTCGAAGATTCGATTATGGCTCACGAGGAAGTTCGCATTAAATCTTCTATCGGAGTTCGAGGTTTAACATTGTGGCACAAAATTGACTTCATCGGAAGAAATTTCTACCATTCTACTTATTCGAGGCCATAACCGACCGACGAAACTTATAACCAACTTCTGTTCCACTTTTTTTTTCCAAATAAAATCCCTGAACTTGTTAATCTTCTATCGAAATACGAAACATGCGTAAGATTTATTAGAAATTTAACTTACGTGGATTATTCATTCCAGTGTAAATTATATATTTTTTTTTTTTTTTTAACAAAGTGATTGGATTTTCACAATTTATCTGCCAGCTTCGTTCCCCGTGGTCTTCTCTAAAAAGTCAAGCAAAAGTTTTTAGACGTTTTGTTCGCGAAGAATCGAAGTTCCTCCGAAAAGTTCAATTCCTGGAGGCTATACGCGAGCAACGCTTCCGATTGTTAACCTGGCGGATCGCTCCCATTTCGTCGCTTTCAAACTTTCATCCATTTCTACTTACCTCGCGTTAAATCGCCCCTCGAAAGACTCGAGACAAGTCGCATGAATAAAGATGACGATTCTCGAGCAAGATTTCGAATTCCCAGTAATTTTTCACTCACGATAAGAAAAGAGCCAGTACCACTAATGTGAGGACAGTTTCAAATATCATGAACAACTTCTCTAAGAAAAATTCGAAATGACCGAAGAACACGAAACAAATTTCTAGACGTAGTTATTTTATAATGAACTATCTCTTTTCTGGTATTTTCTCTACAACTCTAAATATTGAATTAAAGAAAATCCATATATTTGGTTACAAGTTTCACATATTGGAAATGAAGCAAGAGTAAAACTACAAATTAATGTACAACATTCAAATCTATCAAACGAAAAGAGATTTGCAAATTTCTGGAAATATATAATTTTGTAATATATTACTATAGCAGCAGGCTTTTTTCTTCTCTGATTAGGGATCGATATCATTAGCAAGGTGAATCGCAGCGACTGATTAAATTATCATTGAGTAACATATGGAAATGAGGACGACGCAAAATGTGACCTAGTGGTTGCATCGATCCGAGTTTTTTCGTGAACCACAGTCGCCTATTCAGACATTCCTTCTTTCACAGATTCATTATCCCATTGTGCTAGCAGCATCGACAATCCACAGGATTCTGGTATTATTCGCTTCATTACCAACAAATGAACATCGACTAGCTCGTTCTATCTTGAAATCCCTATTCCGAGATCGGATAACTTTGCTATCAAATGTGATAACTCGTGATGAAGTTGTTAAACTCAACTCACGTGGAATTCGAACACTTAGCATATAATTGAAAGAGTTTCCATTGATAAAGAATCAATCGTGATAACTTGTATGCGGAGTATTAAAATCGAATCGTGGGAAACTTAAACAATTATCATATAATTTAAAAACTTTTTACTTACAAGCAAATCATAAAATAAAGTGAATAATTAGTGAGTTGTATCAATTAAGAAACTATGGAAATTGTTACAATTCACTAGATTTTGAATAGTTTCTAGAAATAAAGAAATTAGAAATTCTAAATTGATCAAAGTTCGATTAATCGAAACCAATTTAATCAAAAATTGATCAAATCGAACGATCTTTAAAGATTTACGTCATATTGAGCGATCGCATAGAACTAGTGCTATTATCTCTTTTGCAACAGCAGAAGCTCATTATCATTTGTCGATCGAAAGTAGCGCAGTATCGATTGGTGTCACGCAATTCATTATCCTGTAATGCAGGGTCGCAGCGGAAACAAACAGAAAAAAAGGGATTAGAGGAAGACTATCTCATAGACCGAATGAAAGCGGTTACAAAGCTCTATGCGAACAGTAGAACGAATAGATCTCTTCGATCTTCCTCTCGCACCAGAGATTTCTTTCTTTTTCACGAATCTCGAGATCGAAAGTCGACTTTATCCGTAAGCTTCGACGGTAGAAAGAGCTTCTCATTTTCTCCACTGACGCTTTTGTTCAGAGGCTACTGCCGTTAATTAGAGCCGCTGCTACCACGCCAACTGGGCAACTGGTCTGTTGGTTCAACGCGCGCGATATATATAGCTTTTTGTGACACGAGTCGACGATACTTCTTCCAGAGAGTGGTTGTGCTTTGTTCGAAACTGATCGCAAGTTTCCCATGCCGATCATCCAACTGGATCCTCCTTTCAAATACCGAACCTGGAATACTGACCTCACTGTATCCACGTAATTAAATCGCTAACTGATCGAATCGAGAAGCTTTATTGCTGCACCACTTTCCAACTTCCAGCATTTTATTTCTGCGGCTTCTTTCTTTCTCTTCTTAATTTTCTTCCAATCTGCCGAAGGCCTTGGTCCTTTTACGAACGAGAAGTCTTTCCGATCGAAATATTCGCGGATATCGCGCTGTCGGGAACAGCGGGTCAGTAGCGATATCGTTTCGAGGGAAATTCTTTCGAAGGGATTGCTCGAGCTCGATTGAACTTTTTATCGAAGCGGACAATGGATACGAGTGAAATGGTTGGTGTTATTGCGGCTGATCTTTGGATTTCGGATTCTTCCTTCTGCTGGTCACTTTGCGGTGGATTCCAGAAACGCGGATTAATGCAGTAGAAAAAATAGGAAGGTTAATGCGATATTGAGAATCTCTTGGAATTTGATATTCCTGGAAAATGAAAGAGTTTCTTGGAATTTGTATCAAGCTTTCAATCGAGCACGATAAATCCGTTTCGAATATTCTTTAAGACACTTTATAAATATTTAATGGAACAGAATTAATTTATTTCCAATTATTTTTGTCATTTTAACGAAACACACGTCCGATCCATCTTCATAACGAATTGTAAATTATAGTGTTTTTGATAAATCTATGCGACGGTATAAAAAAAAGAAAAGAATTTATACCAAAACACTTAATAACAATTATAGCAGTTTACAAAGTTCAGTAGATTCCGAATAAATTGAGAATCTAAAAACTATGAAATTCGAAGATTCGATTAGCAAAGTAAAATCGGTTGTTAATCATCCGGTAGGATTTCGAGGATTGTCAGTATTCCTCGCATGGGTGTCGAATATTATCTGGGACCCATGAACACACATGGCCAAGCGAAAATTGCTCTCGAGGAAACAAAGCCGTCGACGGGCATTCGAGCTTAATTACTTCGCTTCGAAATTACGCTGGTAGATTTTCAATAGGACACTTAAAATTCTTAGCGCGCACGCTTGTCGGACGTCCGATAAAGGTTTTTATCTCGCTCTCGAAGTCAGTAGTTTTGCTGGCGTTCGATCGTGAGACACAAGTCTAGCTGCTGGATCGTATCCTGTCTCACAGTCAGTTATATCCTTCGAATGGAGGATTCTCGTTCCCATAGAATTGCGATCCTGGTCGATTGAACCACACAGTTCACGAAACACACAGGATTTGGCTTTCACCAACTACGTACATACACTATTAACGATTTTTCCCAGCTTCGAACATTTCGAGCAGGAAAACCCTTTGATAGATCATCCTATAAAACAATTTCAAGCCCTTTTGTTGTCGTTCACTTCTCTTCTTTTGATATGAAATTTATTGGTTTATGACATCGCATTTAAACTGAGAATTTTTTCCAACATTTTATACCGTGAATTAAATAAAACAAATCGAAATACCATTTTAAATTAATTATGAAATATTTCATATTTACCGATGCATGTTACGCATTTTTATAATTGGTTCTTTAGAATTTCGTCAAAAATTGCAACTTTTGAAAAATACTTTTCTCTGTTCTATGCTGAGAATTTTTAAATTCAACACGAGATTCTTTTCAATTTATTCGCTGATTTTTATATCGAATTGGAAATTTATTTGAAACAATTGATTGAAGGTATGTGTCAAAAGGACAGGATCGATACAACGAACTACTAATGTCCCATTAACCTTTCGTTGTACATTGTCCTTCATCGAACTCATGATAGCATTCTTATGTTGGTAATTTTCAAGTAGAAATTAGGGCATTCTAAGTCTCCAATTATCTTATGATTACTGTTTTAATTGCTCGATAATTGTTCACGATTCGTTCGCCATTTGTCAAGTGCCGTCGATCCTGTTGACTTTATAAGAACAGCAAGTATGTTTTATGCAATGATTCGCTCGAGTTTTCTTCCACGTTCGTGTGGAAAATTGAAAAATTTCTCGTCACGATCATTCGATATCTCGTCGATATTTCGTGCTGTGAAACGAGAATTGATGTTCAATAAATTCCAACAAATTCTCCGAACCCTCTTAATCCAATCTTTCACGTTTATATCGACGTGGAGATGAGATTCAAGTCGAAATTGTATGACACAGCTACTTCAAAGTTGGCTGCAGATTAAAATGAATTCAATGGGACTGGCCCAGTTTCACATGTTTGTAGGTATTACTAGGAAGCTACATGCTACGTATGCTACTAATATAGAATACGTACTACCAAAGCTTTCATCCTCTGCTACACTACAACTGTAACACGACTACGATTAGACTTCCGTGCAACTGTTGCAAATGTATTACCACCGTTCATCTATGTATCTATTAATGCAATGTTTCCATCTGCTATATGAGAATGTGACTTTAAAGGATTCCATTTCGATTCAACCTAGCAAACGAAAGTGCAATTACCACGTGCGATACGATACATTCATAACAAACAATATTAATGACAGTGGAAATATTATATTAACATGACATCAGAGTAAGTATGTGGAAATCAAATTATTTTCACAAACTAATTAATTCAAAAGCAAATTGATCATGGAAGCAAATCTAGATGATCAAATATTAATCGAGAAATAAATGATCAATGTTTATTTTAATTAAATGAAAGTTTTTGGTTGAAATCTAAGTAACGTGATGTTGTTAAATGAAAATATTTTTAATAGTAATATTTACAAATTCTTCTTATTTTAGTTTTACTGTTAGAATGGAACAAATAAACTGTTTCATATTTCAGCAGTGATGCGTTATAGCCGTGTAGAGACATACATGTATATGTACGAACTACTAGTCATCGCATGTTGGACTGCTTCGGAACTAACTTTCATTATTCCCTTGTAACTAGGACTCAAATTCTACTCGAATGGAATTGAAATGTAAATGGTAACCTGTAAATTTTCTATAATACATCACAGTTGCATATGAAACTTGAACGAGTCGTAAACTGTTTTCGTTAATATTAAATATTACCAATGACACATTCTGATTAATGGATCGATCGATGGCCATTTTAATGGTCAGTTGTCTAGATTTCTGTCAAAACGCAACAAAACGAAAAGTTGTAATTCCGGAAACTAAATACTAATTTATCAAGTTCGACCCAATTAAAATAATGGCTATTAACATAAGGAGCGAAGTCATGCCGCGTAATTTACGTGGCCAATTTTGTCCCAAACATTACATGTACTAGTCTCCGCGACTGTTCTCTGCAAATATTTACTCCAGTTATGTCTCTGATGATTACGAATCCCAATTACATAATTACTAGGGATACGAATGTATGTATAGCCTATGCTATTAATAAACTATTTTAATAAAGTCATACTCTTTGAACGATTAACAAATTGCTAAACAATTTGAACCACCGACTATATTTTAGAATTTTACTTTACTCGACTTTAATGGAACTTTTCTGTGAAATTTTCGAGTGCTTAATGGGTTTTTTTCAGAGTGCAACAAGTTACGTGACTTCAAAAACCAAGTTACTTCATCGTCGAATGCAAATGTTAGCATGGTTTTCGCTGGGAAATGGAATTGGTCTGGAATGAAATTTATAAAGTAGAGAAGACAATAAAAATACTATTTTATGCGCTTGTTAAATGACTCGGATATTTAACAAATTAATAGCACAGACCGTATACATTTATCAGATTGATCAGTCCATGAAACACACTGAAACTTTTGCTTCTGCAAACTCAATTGCACAATTCTCTCTATTGCCGGTTTTAAATCAACTGGATTACACAAAAATTAGAGTGCAGAGTTTGATAGTAATTATCGTAATATTATTAATTGCAGAAACGAATATTGTTTTTACAATAATTATACTTATACCCAGTAACATTCCAAATAAGAGAAATACTATATAAATAATTAAATTTTCAAAATAATTCTAATCAAATTCTAATTAAATTGGAATTTGGTCTAAATTCCTTAAATGACTGCTAATTAACACAATGCAACACACGTTTATGAATACGATGATGCCAGGTCTGTTTAGAAATTATGAATCAAATATTCAATAGCATTCTTTCACAAATAATTAGCAATAATCAATTATCAAAGTTTCGAGTCTTCCGCGACGTTGAACACTGAAATGCTACTAATTGAAGGTGCGACAATATGAATACTGTAATTAAAGAGTGCCCTCTTGAAATCGGTGAAGTAAAAAAGGGTAACGTAGCAGAATTCAGAGTGTAGTTTGCAATAAAAATGTTGATATAGCTAAAAAGCTTCTGATATGGATATACACATTGGAATGAGGACTGTTCTTGCTTGGAAATGCATCGAACAGTTCTATTATTTTCGACTTGCTCGCAGGGGCATTCGCGTAATTAAAGCATCCAAACATGGTTCGTTACAGAACTTCGAAAGGGATTATGCACTCGTGCAGCAAGATATCGGAGAAATCAATTAATTCCCTGGTATTAATAATGGACAAGAATTATTTCAAAGGGAAATCTATTCTTACGTTTATTTTAGATTTCTGTTGCAGCTACACATATCGAATAAACAAATTCTATTAACTCCAGGTTCATTCTAGAATTCATTTGAGAAATCTTAACAAATCCGAGGAATTAATTAATTGCTTCGTTAAATCGATCGTTTACTCGGTGCTTAGTGTTACGAAGATAATCAATGTGCAAAACTGTGAATATTCAATTTAATATATATCACACTTGTCTACGTGTTAAAATTCTAATCTTGAGAAAGAAACTGATCTTGAATTTTGAATAAGTATAACACGATTACGTGGCAGTTGTTATACGCGTATATACGTGTATATATGTATATACAAAAGAAATCTGATATAATTTTGGAAGAATTTGGAAGAATTCAAAATTGGCCATGCAATTAGAGTAGCAAGAGAGCGATGCTTTGAGAAAATTCGGAAACGTAATGAGACCACGAAATAATAGCTTGTTACGGTTTAAAATGTAAAAAAGGTAGAGCAAAGAAAGGTAAGCGCTGTTTCTCTTGGAACGGTGCCATAACAATGCGGCTCCATTAAGAGATCCCGTTTCTTTGCTGCGGTAGCGAAGGCGTTTACAAAATTAGCTGTCGCAAAACGTTGTTTATAATAAACATTTTTTTTTATTTTAAATGTAGCCTTTTGAAAAATCTTGTTTATACTTCTCACTAGGACTGAGAGTCTACCGTCCTCTGCTCGCATAGATAACATTCTTTTCGTTTTCCTGGTTCTTCCGGACACGTTTGCCACTGTACAGAAATCCATTCGGTTCGCGAACAATTCGGGACCTTCCACCAATTTCGTATCTACTTTCGTTCTTTCCTTTCTAATGACCTTTTCTCCTGGACGTTTTATCTTTCCACTTCTATCAACCGCTGCTGCGGAAGTCCTTCGGATACTGCTCCAAGTGTGGAATTAACGCTGATGTTACTGAACGGTTCGAACCCTGACATTTGAAGCTTTTCTTCAGTACGAAAGCTGTTGTTCGAAAGAGTCAGAGTTCGCATTAACCCAATTCAAACAGAAAGAACCAAAATACAACGAGAAATTTCTTTCTTCTTCAAAGAAGTATATTCTTATCGCAATTAATTAATATCATTGTTCTTAAAATTTGATACTGTTAGAATAAACATTATTGCTTTTTTCAGAAAATGAACCATTGCAAGAATTGTATTTGCGACTTGATGCGATTGATAATTTGAAAAATGTAATATTTACGAAAGTAGATTTTATTTAGCTACGTTTTATTATGAACATTTGTAAAGTTTGATTCGATGATACTCAGTCAGCGCGAAATTCGGGAAATCTTTGTTTTTGTTGTAACTTGAGATTAAATTGGAAAGTAAATTTTAGAGTAAATAAAAAGCAGGATCGAAGAGAAGGGCATAATCGATCGAGGGTTATTCCGATTGATACAAGAGAACAAGAAAGAAAGAAAAGGAGAAAACTCGTAAAGCTGATCGCAGGAGCATTAGAACGAATCCGAGCAAGATTTTCGGAGTGCTTCGAAGCAAAATGAAAATCCAACGATGCAGGCGGTAGTTCGAGAAAGTTATTTCTAGCATAGTTAAAATTTTCCAGACTTTTTGAAGTTATCGGACATCCTATACTGCGTCTGCTTCTCTTTGAAGTGGTCTATTCTATATATATATATATAATGTGTTCTCCAGAGAAGACAGGACAGCTGGAGATGCGTAAGATAGTTACTGACACTTAACTCAAACTAGTAATGAAACACAGTTTCATTGAAAAAAAGGAAGATTATCAAATTAGAATTAGATCAAATTACAAACACTAAATCTCCGATTGATGGATAAAACTAAATGTTAATAACTTTGTACAAAATTCCTGGCTACTGTTTAATCCTGCAATTTGACTACTGCCAACATTTAATCAAATTCCTTTGAAAACATTCTCGTGTAATTGCTTTCGTACAAAAAGCAGGTAAATATCCCCCAAAAAAATTCCTATTGCGAAACAAGTTGTTAACAGTTCATCGTTAATTCTACAAATTATACTGAATGACAATTGAATCTTTTTCATCCATTTCTGATAATGAGAATCATTGCATAATTTAAAAAACTTGAGTAAGTTCTACTTAAACGAACATCGGACGCTGGATCCCTTTGTTTCTTTCTCTCTTTGAATCGTCTCGCTCACAGAATAATTCCTCCTTTTTCTTTGCCATTGGTCGGAACCCTCGTTTATCCAGTCAAGAGATGGGAAGGCAGGAAAGTTGGAAAAAGGAATTGAATTTATCCGACGCCTCTCGTGATTTAACTCGCTTTGCCGAGATTGAATAATCTCGACCAGAAGTCAAAGCTCGTGCACCGAGCATATCGTGCCACTGTGAAATTCCAATCGCAGATCTCTGTCGTTTGTAGCGGAGAATGCTTCGCCAGTGATAGCTGCCATAAAGCTGCTACTGATAATAATCGGACTCTGTTACATTGACTAATAAAATGAACTTTTTCGAGGAAAGATCTCGTTCAACGAATCCGTATAACGAGCCTTTACTCTCAAAGAAAGTAACTAGATTCTTAATTCGCTGCGTACAAGTCGCGAGATATCTCGTTTTCATGTATTTTTGACTCAATCGACGAGTTAAGAAATTAAAAATCTATTTTTTAAGAATGACTTGGTTGATATAAAATAAGCTGTATGACCTTGTTTCTAAGTTGGAGTCATGTTTGTATTCTATCTTCTACGGGTAGAGAAGCAGCGTCGCCGGATATTGGTTTACAGTTTATCTACATGATTAATGGGCCATGGGATCCGTCCAATTTGTAGACACACGAGATTTTCGAATAAATTAGAAACACCATAGAACTACCGATTCGGACCTTGTGTTTGAAGATAAGGACAGCGAAGCATTATCACGAAGCATAATATCAATTGTAACTGGAAAATACGATCTGTCTTTTTCTTTAATTCTAAAAACTTCTAAATATTCATTTATAGCTGATTTTTAAATTAACATTAATTTTAGAACTATTAGGTGGATCGAAACGTAATGCTGTTTTCTTACTTTAAAATGAAAGAAATTGAAACTAAGTTCTTATATTTTTAATCAATGATATGATCAGCCACGTTATAAACATCGTTTTATTATCTAGTGTGCCAATTTTTAATGCCGGATCGATAGAATTCTATCAAAATGTCTGTTTTTTTTCTTTTTGGCATTTGCAAACGTCTAATGCACTTGTCGTATTAATATTGTTTATTAGATTTTGATTATTTGATTATTTGATGATTTACATATTGGAAAATGGTCGATTAATTCGTCGACAATGCAACACTATTAAATCGTAGACCATAGGCGCTAGATTCGCTGGTGATTTAACGTAGACTACCGCAGATGGTCGTATAAAGTCTGCAATAGCCTGCTAGTGGCTTTGAATTGTGGCTTGGTCAGGGTACACACAGGGTTCGTCTATAAAGAACTTTTATTTGAGAAAAAATTTATGGCATCGATCCAGACAATTTTTTCGACCTCAATACCTTTTGTAGCAACGAACAAACGAATTTGACAATTTTCTCACAGTACTGATGATTGCTCGAATTTATCTATTTAATTGGTGCATTCTCCTGCCACTTTAGATTCACATTTCTGTCGATCAACCGAAACGAATCCAATATTCGAATGTGGCTAATAAAATTATATTTCTATTTCGAAAATAGCTCGCAGGAAAAATTCAATTTCATTTGCTCTGAGCAATATCATACTTAATTGATAAATCAATTCCCTGCGTGTATGCTTCCACCGAGTGCAAATCGAGACAAAACGAAGAAACTTGACATTGAATTAAAAATATCATGTATAATATACAAGAATATAATTCAATACGATCAAAATATAATTTACAGTAGAATGTAAAAGTACAGTTAATATACGTGCATAATAAATACAGTGGATTAAATGAAAAATGTTACAAGTCATTATCTCAGAAATTACTTGCGAATGGGTTTTTATTTTCTCGAATAATTACCAATTACCAATTAGAATGAATACGAAATATTTTTCTAACAAAAATATGAGAGAATACAGAAGTTTTGAATTAAAAGATCAAGAGATCACATTTGTAAGACTATCATGGACCAACAGGTCACGTCTTCGACCTTCAAAAGAAGATGAGAATATTCCCCCACCGTTTAAGATCTCCAACAGAGAACTTTCCTAAAGAGGACCAGTCTTCCACACAAACCTCAGGCAGTCATCCTCGACCTACCGAAACGAAGAGAGTATCCAGAAAATCTTCCTCCTTTCCATCCAGTCAACATTTATCCATCATCAAATTCTCTTCCAACAATCTCAATTCGTCGCGAACAATAATGTGTTTCCTTTGTTTCTTTGCAACATTGATACGTTTCTAGTTACTCTATATCTATATATCCTGATACGATTGAATCAATTCTCAACGTTCGTTCGATAACATCGATTTTATCTTCACTGGCAGAGTATAAGTGGCAATGGAGGTGTTTCCGAAGTGAAAACACATTGTGATAGCATTTTCGCAGAGTGAAAAACGTTCTTCGATAGAGTCGACGGATGCAGTGAGTACTGCTAGAAAGTATTTATTGGTATATATTGTGAGCTTGCGAATTTATTCTGGCAGTCTGTCAGTCAGTGATCCTGATAAATTGCGGTTCTTGTTGCTTTGACAATAAGGAATCTTTATTCGTATATTCGTTTTGTTACCGTCATCTTCAACCCTTTTAGGCCTCATGCGAAATTCGATTTGAGATTGTCTCAAAGTTCTCTTACATTGCAATTGAAAGCAACAGATTTACTCGTTGGATCAAGAGAAGTTCCAAATGTTTTCAAATATCTTAATATTTATCTTCATATTTCAGGAATAAAAATCTTTATTATGTGTAACAAATCTGTATACATATGTTACACATAATCTATATACGTTAAACAGAATTTTTAGTCGCATAGAGGCATTAATGAATTAAAAAGATTTTTTAAATTTGTGTTTTAAAAATTCTAGATTTTAATGCGCCAGATCCTTTGACAGAGCGAATTCGTTTCAATCTCTGTCTTTTAACATAATTACGCAGAAAAAGAATGTTAAAATATTTTTTTCAAGCTTCCAACTACGGAAAGCGACCTAAATCATGCAAATCTGTATAGGAGAAGTATACACGATATATAAATAAAAAATAATGGAGCACGGAATATAATGAAAAATGTGTAAAAAAAAATTAAATAGAGAAGAGAAAAAAAGTTAGTACAATATAGATGGAAAATAGATGGAAAATAGACGGACACGATGATAAATATCGCAAGGATATACTATTACCTTTCAAGAAACGGATATTAATGCTCGAAAGTGGAATTGAATATTCCTTAATACGACATGCCGCAACGAAAATATTCTTCGAGGAAAGTACATCGATCAGCTGGAAGAAAATTATGCAAATGCCAACCGTGCCGCAGGCTCAACCAGTAATAACTTGCCTCGATCGAACACCTATTGATTGGTCAATCCGTGAACGAGCTTGAATTACTGTTATTCCGTCGAGGTGCTACATTATTCTCGATCGATTCGCGAAATTAGATCGATACCATTATCCCACGAGCTTATGCGATAAACGTAAGCTATTATCTTCGGAATAAACGAGAATTAAATCCAAATGCTTCTATAGACGAATTATTCTGAAAGTTGTTCACAGTGAAAATTTTTTATTATTCTGTCCTGATAAATTCAAATGACGAATAACGATTTGGAAAAATCTAATAGAGTTTTGTTGGTGAAATTCGATTAAACGTCATGGAAATATATTATGCTTTGAGATATAATTTCGTGTAAGACCGATCGAATTTGATTTATTCTTCTGTTTTCGTTTTAACGAAATTTAATTATACGTATAATGCGAATTCTTAAATTATTATTAAACGCACGAGACAATCGTTTAAATAGGTGAAGTGCGTTTATTGTACCGCATTAATCCCGAGCTTCCGTCATTTAGAGGAGAAGAAACTTGTTAAAAACAACTGCGTTTAAATTAGAAGACTGCGGGTCAACTGTGTTTGTCATTATCATACATTTTCCGCTCTAATTATTGTATATGAGATAGACGAAATATGAACATCTCTATGTTCAGGATAATAAAACAAAGTAGTGACTTCTGGATGAAATTAAAACTGATTATTAATTAAATGGGTCTAGTTACGATGCAGAAAAGATATAAAGACAATATCAAAGGAGAGGATTCGTGATAAAAAATCCACAACAACTTGCAACTCACTGCTGCGAAATTAACGAATGAAATTTACAGTCGCTTGCGTATTAAATAGACGTACCAACGATAAGACTGATAACGTATATTTGAACATTTTTCAGCAGAACAATATTATGCCGATTTATAATATAGTAATAAAAAATAATAATTAATTAAAATATTATGCGAGATCCATTTTCCACTAAAACATTTGAAGAAAATAGAATGAAATTTATAAAGAATTGTAAATACAATGAAATTGCCAAGAGAATCCGACAAATTTGTTGTAGAGATGAAATAGATTATATGAAATCATATTGTTCCTCGCAAATGAACAATTTCTCCTTAAACGAGACGGAATCGCTGGTGAATTAAAGTTAAAAAAAAACATATCCACGAAAGTTGGGTAACGCGTTGGAACAGCGAGGGTGGCTTATAACGACAGTTGAACGGCGAGTGACAATAATCCAGATTTGTCCAGAAATAAATCGTGCCAGCGCTGCTTGCAAGATTTATTTCGACAACTTGAATTCGAGCCAAATACATATCCTATATGTTTAAATATTGTATATATGTATACATATATACATTTGGAGATATAGAATATAACTCTAGCGAACTAATTTTACATAATTGTGAATTAGTGTGATTCCTATTGCCGACAAGAATTTGTAGAAATACGATTTCGCGCTTAGCCGAAAGGAAAATAGTGTTTGAAAACAGTAGAAGATTACTACGGATTTGTAAAGTATTGTACATAGAACAAATTCGTAAATTTATACCGGCTTCTGAATCTCCAATGTTTAAGGCTAATTATACATTCTAATTGACAGGTTTTTGCTTTAACTTGAAATAATACGAATTAATTTGAACTTTGAACAACTTGTACTCTCTATGTATTTTGTTACTAACGATTCACCATCGAACATTTCGTTTTTAATGATATCGGATAATAATCAGTTAATATCCTGTTACGCGTATCTTTCTAAAGATCTCATTAAATTCTCCTTTTTTCTTAGTTACTTGTTACTACTGAAACTCCATTTTCGAGTTTCATGCAGTACGAAGATAAAGTTCATACAATTACACTAGTAAACAATGGCTTGTTTTAACGCAACTGATCAAGTTTTACAGTAAAATTTCTTTAGTTTCGAGAAAAACAAGCAAAATTAAAGTGTAAAGTTGTGAATTCAAAATATCGATATTTTTAATCTTTAGCAAGTCTAGTCACTGGATAATTATCTAAGTGATTATCTAGATAATTATCTATAGCTCCAGGGTTAAATGGATATCGAATAACCCGAAATGATCCAACGAAAGTAAAAAGTACAATTTCATTGGTACAGTGTCGTTGGGTTTTATCGGGTCGAAATAAATCGTCCGATTTTTTCCGATTGTCGCGAAGCGAGAGCGAGAGAATGGCCGCAATTTATCGAGGGATGAGACAGTGAGATCTTCCGAAGAAAGTGGTTGTCTGTGAGAAATGAATTTTTAAGGATCGTGATCGTTGCGTTTCTTTGGAGGACAGAGAGCACCTTCAAAAAGAACGAGACTCGTGAGATGAGATGACGAATCCTGTGTGCCGTCTCATCCTCTACTATTTCCTAATTGTTTATTTAAAGGGCCTCCTGCAATCCCTGAAGCTCTACTCCGGATATCCGCCGGATTTGGTGAAGTGCACCACCGACTTTAACGTGAGTATTTTATTTTCTCTTGAACTACATATATGTACTTACTTTCCGCTCGAAATTCATCTCGAAATGATTCTATGTCAACTTAGCTTATATCGTAGATAAATGTTTCTAACATTTGCTGTAGATATGTGTGTGTAGAATAGATCGACATTTAATTTACCTGGATTAACCCTGGATACAATTGAATTATCCAAGTGGAAGAAATGATTTAAATTCCACCCAAACAAGATTTTTTGAAATTTTGAATCATTATTACGATATTTATTCAAATATCCAACGGTTTTTCATATACATATAATAATTTAATGGGTTTGACGTAGGAAATTAGAAAAGATTATTCGTATGAAAGGAATTTAGGCGAATGACAAGTTTTTCGTGGTATCGAGTGACTTTGAGAAAAAATAATCTTCCAATAGAATGTTGTTTCCAAGTTGCAGTTTAAACGTATATTCGATTATGTAAATCTATAACGGTCGCATAGATTCAAAGTTATCGTAGAGCGAAGGATAAATGTCCTGTGACAGTATCGGATCCTTCGTATATGCGGGCATTTTTATCTCCTTACAGCCACGTGGAACATCTATTCGCCCCCAATGTGCGAATTTATAGCTTCGCCAATATGCTGGGTCAATTGTAATGCCTGCACATTCTTGCCGCTCTCTCACAAAGTCGTCCCTCGATTTCTTTCGAGATCTTACTTTTTATCCGCTTAAGAAGCTCGTCTACTTCGCGAGTTCGAAAGAGGACTTTTCTTTTTTACTTCTTCCTATACCATAAAGCAGATGGATTTGCAACTTGATACGCGATTTTTTTTCATGCTTAAGAAACAGACGAGAGTAAAATTGTTGGAATAAAAACTATCGCAATTCCGTAAAATAAATATAAAGCTTTCAAGGAAATTTAATACATAGATGAATTTTAGTAACGTTAAATATTTTGCTTTGCATATAATCCATCTGAAATTATTCGTTTCTTAAAACTATAAATTCACATTTCCTAGTTAAAATACTATTGTTATTGGAAAGGGATAAAACTAGTAACCAGTTGTTGTTGTTGTTTAAAATATACCTTTCACTAATTCTTTTGGCATTAAATTCAAAAGTTTCTTTATATATGTGGATGACATATAATATTTATAGTAGAGATAAAAGGTCGCTAAACAACAACTGTTGCCGCATGTGGTATAGTACGACCCGGAGAACTTGTGTTTATACGCGAGTCCAATTGGAACTCTGTGCAAATCCTCACCAGAAGTACACACCCTACAGCCCAAAACTTCTCCGCGACAAAGTACTCGATATTGACAATTTAGCCTAACGAGGGAAACATCCCTTTTGGCTCGCGATTTCCTCCAACTACATACGTGCTTTACTCTTAACATTATTATTATTATTGCGGATCCTGCCATTACTTAATTGCAAAGAAACACGGTTATTGTTCTCGTTATTGTTCCTCATAACCAAGATGATAATTGAAGATTTGTAAAATTTACGTCAGATTGATTAATAAAAATCACTCGCTAAATACAATAATGTGTAAATTTATCGTAGAATTCTTCATAATCAACTGATCAAAGAATTAGTATCATCAGACTTTGACACGATGAATTTTTTGTATTCTACTTTTTTTTAGAATTCGAGAAATAAGTAAAATCACATAGAATATTGTTTTGATTTAACTTCGGTTCAACGTTAGATTTCCATCGAGCGATAAAATTCGTGTAAAGATGAAATATTCTAATTTTCGGAAATAAATATGTTAATGCAAAGGGTGAAATATTATAGTTTAGTGGTAGAATTGTGGAAATTTTTCTCGAGACTCCTTGACCCGCTACCTGTCTCGAGGGGTCGGTCATCAAGCTGCGGAGAGGTACAGGGGGTTAAAAAGGCGAATAGGTAGCCGAAGCGTGGTTCACCAGTGGCCGATGGGTCTCGCGAATGGATCGCGGTGAGTCAGCAACGATAAATCGCCCACTTTATGAAGCGGCACGGCCAACGACCCTTTCCCCAGGAATAATGTTCGTCGATCGACGCATCTATCTGTACCCACCTGTGTACAGGTGGAACCGGATCAAGCCTCGATGAGCTCGATCCTCGTGGAACCTTTTCCGCATGGAGCTTCACCGAACATCAATTTCAGATAAACCATTACAATCATCTTTCGAATGCGATAAACTTCTCTTTTTTTTAATCTATCAATTTTAGAAGAATAATTCTTCATCTTGGATGTAATTAACTTTTTTGACAATATTGAGAAGGAAATATAGCAATAATATTTTGGATTCTACAGAAAAATAGTACTCGAACTTACAAAGGACACTATTCAATTTGTGACAAAGTAGCAAACTCTTTTTTGTTTTTCGGAAGGTTTAGTCCTAGAAGTAATTTCCACAACTATACCAAGTCTTTGTAGCATTTTTGGATAAACTTGGAAAAGCCGAATACCTCTCATTATTTTCCCTTTGCAGATATTGACAAATTTCAACATTCTCGGTACTAGTAGGTTGTTTCTTAGCTACGGAAAATATTTTTTAACGCCGAAATATAAAAAGAGTCGTTTTTTTAATTTATCTTAGTAAATATTCAAAATTTCCAAAAAAGTTTCAAACAAAAGTTGTAGATCCTATAAAAATACAGATTTTATGTGATATGCATTTTCATTGTAGGAGTTATGGTTTCGAAGAAAATAGCACCCGCATTTTTAATCAATATTTATGTTACTTTTACAACTGAAACTTTCGGAAAAAAAGAATTTGCAACATTGTTATCAATTGAATAGATTCCCCGTCATCGTTCGGGTTACTTTTAATTATTGCCGTGATCACGAGGGGATTGGAGAAAAATAGACTATAAGGAAATACAATACGGCCAATTACGAAGATAGAAGCGTGTGTGTGACACTTTCCACCTGACGATTTATTTAATCTGTCAACGTCACTCAAGCCCAACGCTCTTCGATCAAAATCCGACTGAGCGGGTGTGCTGCTTCAATCGCAATTAACCCATTACACTGGCGTGACAGGAGTGAGATTTGAATTCTTCGGTTCTCAGTTCATTCGCTGTTTCTGATAGATTCTGGAATCTAGTGGCGAGTGATCAGCGTAATAACGAAAGGAAGCTTCAGAAGCTATCGACATCAATAGAGTTAGCAAATTCAATTTAATGGATTTATTATTTGATAGATCCAGTTGATCGAACAACTTATTTTATTTCTAATTAATTCATTATTGATATATGTATATAGATATATTATTGTGTAGTATCTATTGATTTAATTTATATTTCTAACTTATAACTCGAATCAATATTTCTAGAAAAGATAACAAATTTTTTTTAAGAAATTAATTTTTTATTTAAGCTTCCTTCAAAGTTTCTTAAATTTATATATATTTTTGTGTTGGAAAACACTCAGAGTCATTGCAAATTCAATTTCGAACAATCAATCGTTATCGATAAAATTAATGTCGAATATTGCGGTCGATTAAAAATATTGTTGGCGTAAAAATTCGAGGAAAAAGTGGTGCTTTTAGGAATTCGTCGTAGACATTAATTAATCGGAAAATCCGGACGGCCGTTCGTCAAATTATTCTGTCCGCGTACGTTCGTATATGCCGTAAGCGTTTCGGCATATTTTCGCAGGATTCTGCACGATTACGCGACTCGAAATCATTGTCACTTGGTAATTTTACTGTGGTAGTTTAATGTCATTTAAAAGCGATTCCTATTCTGCTCCAACAACCCTCCTGTATTGGCAAATTTTCATAAAAATCAGATGCTTCCTCGCACAAATTTGATCTATTTACCTTCTGAATTTTCGGTTTTTCTGGCTGAAATATTTGCAAATTTGTTTACATTTAAATAATTTCGATCAACGTCATCGAATGTGTACACATATATCTGCGTGTCGTTACCCAGAAAATCATTCAGTGTTTTCCAATTTACCGATGTTCCTTAGCTGTTTGTCACAGTTGAAAATATACCAACTACATTATTCTTTACAAAAATCAATAACATCTTTACATTTACAACCATTTATTTAATCCTCGTATCGAAAGTATCATTAAACATTTTGCTTAAATACTATCGTAAACAGGTTTAACAGAACAATATTTTACACCGTAATTTTATATAATAGTAATAAGAAATACTGTACGTGAAATATTAATATTTTAGAATATTCTTCAACTATTTACTGTACGATCGTACAGTAAGAGCATGTTCGGTAAAAAGTATTACTATTTCGTAGTAACCTTCAGTAACCGAAGCACTTAAATATAACTGAAAAGCAAGCTTCGTGGTAGAATACACGACGAAATATTTTTTTAAAAAAACCAAAACGTTTTTACATGATCGGAAGGTAGCACGTTAGGTTGCTGGCCGACTTTTAACCCGGAGATTCGCGAGAAATTGCGTGAAAAATTGCACTCCACGCGCACCGCGCTATCGAATCCTCGTCCATTTATTTTCCGCTTGGCTTCGCGCTTGCTTTTAAAGATTATAGGGGCTAAAGTTCCGAGAAAGAATTTAGCCTTCTGATAAAAGTCGCCTCGAGAGAATTCTTTTTTTTTTTCCTCCGATATTTGACAAATTAGCAGATCGACTCGTGCCATATTCACTTTAAGAAAGTTCCTCTTTAATTCCTTTGGATTTGCCCACGTTTTTCCACGTTCAAGAATTTGGATAAACGTCCTAAGTAACGTTTCTCATGCATAGCCCTCCTGTAAATATTATGTAATCCAGGAGCACTCCTGTAAATCGATCCTGCTAAAAGCCTCTCGAAGGTCATGTGCGAGCAGTATGATTACAGGTATGATTGTGCATAAAACCTGCAATTGAGTCCGTAAAGGTGTTATGCAGACCATATGTCATTGCAGATAATTTGCAGGGCGTGTGCAGGGGAAGCAGGGTGTATGTAGGGTATATGCAGGCGATATGCAGGATCGGAAAATGTAGAAAAAAATTTTTTCGTGAACTGAACCAATGCCGTTACTCGGGCTCTATATCGAAAATTCTTGATAGCAAAACCAAAGCAGATTTTGATCACAATTTGTCGTCTTCCTTATATATGTATATTAAGGTCGTATATCTTAATTAATAATAGGAGTACTTTAATCGCGAATTACAATTTCAGCAATTCGAATGAAAAATACTGTGTAGATAATTCGTGAAATATAACGATTTCTTGGAAAGATGCGTTAAAAAAGAATTTTATCTAGAATCAAGAATGTTAAAACAGGTTTTTGCAAGGATCGTCTTAAGCCTCGATGTTTTCTTACCCTTTGATAATACTTTCTAACGTAACACCTTGGTTGCCTTTTCCTTAAGGTTTCTTTAATCAGAAGATAAAGTTACAATAGCTAATGATTGCGAAATTCTTGCCTTTGGTGTTTCATTTTACTTTTTAACGCTTCGTTCAAGGAGATTCGTATTACACAATGCTCTTCTTTTAACCTTTATAGCTGGTAAAACGTTTAGGCGAATGCTGCTTCTGTTCCACTATTTCTGCAATTTTTCTTCTTGATCAAGCGCTTGGAAAAAGTCAAGTGGAACAACGACTTTCGTAAATTTCGCAGAAACGGTTTGTCCGAACAACTGTTAGTCACGGACGATAAACGAAAAGGTACGATGCTCGCGAATTCCGGCTCATAGATCGATCAGAGCTCGTTTCGAGGAAGCTTCACCATCCATTGTTTCAAACGCATCGATTAAAAATAGTTAATATGTCACAGAATATTGACACTACACTCTGCGGATTTATTATTTTACGATCATTTTTGTTCCTCAGATATTTGTTGGTTAATCAAAGAATGATAAGTTACTCACTGATTAAAATTATTGAAAAGATTTAATTAAAGACTTTGTTTCAATTATAGTTAAAACAAATTCTTTGTAATTTTGCTCGGGTTCATTTAAAATAGAATTATTGAATTAGAAAATTGATAGAACTTTCTTACGAATTATCAATCAACATTTTAGAACTTTAACAAAGTATGGGGAAAAGTAACCGCAACTTATACTACGCGTTCGATCATACTTCTAGACTACTCGTTTTTCATTAGAGCCTTCTATTTATCATTATTCCGGCGAAAAACAGAGTTTTCGTTGCTCCACGGTTTTGACTTATTGCCCCCACTCGCACAATCGTTTTGCGAGCACGCTTGGAAAAATGATAGATAAAGGCTGCGGTTTCGCGAGGTGGCCTACAATCACTCACGAACCTACGAGCATTCATTCATGAAGATTTATTTGTTAGTTCCTCCGTTTCTCCCTCGTACACAGATCTACAATTCTCGCCACTGTTTCGACAACATTGGGATCCATTCGTAAACTGATCCAAAGAAGAAATTATTCTTGCTTTGAATTAATGACATAGAGAGATAATAATTCATCGTCCACAAATTTTTATACAAATATAAATCTTATATTAGATACAAAATTTGACGGATAATTCAAAAATATTTTTCCAATAATTCTCGATAACATCTTCACACTTATAATATGAAATCAGTTGGGTAATCAATATTTAATTCGATTGAAACAAATTTATTCAACAGCGGTAGTTTATGCAAAATATTCCGAGTGTTACTACTTGTACACGTGCGTGCCAAGTTGAGTCAGCGAAAAAAGTGATGTCGGCATTTCTTCTTACTTGACCGATCTATCCTAATAATAGAACAAGGAATATATTAACTATCGATTGCAGGAACCTGGCCCCTATTCCTTGATAACGCGTTGTGTCGTTGTCAGTTTCAAATCTTAAATCAATTTTATTGAATTTTGAAAGAATTCTAGGGTAACGAAAAAATTAGATTCATTAATTCTGCTAATTAAGTAAAAAGATACTAAGATCGTAACTTATTAGAAACCATCAATTTCCCAGTATGTATCGAGATCCTGAAACAAACCTATCGGCAAACACGCGATTGGCTACAAAGTTAAAACCAGTGGGACGAGTGAAAACTTTCGACCATCGAAACTCAATCGAAAACCTAACGATACGTTACGATCGACGAGTTTTAAATAACCTCTATAAAGACGTTGGAACGTCGAAGTAACGTTATTTGGAACCAAAGGGGTCGAATTTAGCTGCGGTCACGAAGGCAATGGCAGTGTTAAAACCGTATAATTAAGTTCCGGCGTCGATTCGGTAAACGGACTGTTCGTTAATTGTCCCTCTTTGCTTTCGCTACTAGGCTGGATACGGCTGAAATTATGACTTTTGACTCTCGCAGTCTGACTCAGGGCAAATTCCCCTTTGCCAAAGCACGTTAATCATGCGATCCTCGGTGAAAGTTTACAGAGACGAGGTTGCTCGATTAGGTAAAGGATTCTAGATTCTGTGAAATCCTGACACGTGATCCCTCTTAGATTGGAAGACGCTGCCAATCAGAATCGCCTCATTCGATGATTCTGCACGCTTAATCAGTTTCCAATTGGTTTGGATCACTCGGTAGAGTCGGTAGATTGCTTTTGAGGCGCAGCTGTACTGTGTATGATTGACTCTAATTAGATAGTTCCTTCCATTTTCCAACAGATTTATCGATCTGTTGCATTGCGACTGTTGCATAAGGATCTCTTCCTTTTCCTGGAAGTTCAATTACTTTTTATTAGCTATGATGAGAACCTATGATACAACAGAAAAATTATTGTCATATTATCACCTGATTGAAATATTCATAACTCAGATTTATATTTTATTCAGTTTTCAAATTATTATCAAAGACTCCTTTGAAATATTCTTCTATTGGGATCGTTTTTAAACGAGTTATGGTATTTTATTCAATTTTGAAGTTACTGTAAGAGACTCGTTTAAATATTCTTTTATTTGGAGCGTTTTAATTAATTTCAAATTTATTGTAATTATTCACGTCCAGGGGCAGCTCTCTTCATTTACACTTGCACAAGCTACGGTGAATTGAGTATACATCGCGCTGAATATAACGACTATGCTGCTTCTCCGTGATATAGAAACTTACTGATACAGCAACTTGAACTATTCACTAGTTGTACATATCTTGTGGCATACTATCGTGTGATTTACGCGAGGTTACAGACCATTGGTTGGTACAGTGTGTTAAGAAAATGAAACAGGCGTGTATTTCGCAAAGTTTCTCAGATAAATCATTGGAATCTTGAACATTATTATCTAGTTGGATCAAGTCAAATAATAAATTAACCCGGCACAAGATAGAAAATTTGATAATTTTCTTCAAAATAGAATTTTCAAATTCTTCTAAAGAATCGAAGATAAGAATGAGACCAAATTACTTCAATTATTCTGTACCGTTTATAAAGAATATCTTCCAAAGTCGAATAATCAATATTGTATAATATAATAAATTATGTGATATACATTATTCTACTCGCTGTCAGCGAATTTTAGTAATAAAGGATTCAATAGAGAATTCCTGTTTACTTCGAAGATGGTCGAATGATCGATTTGTCGAATATGAACCCTGGGAGTTAAACTATTCTTTAATATCGTCGTTGGTAACATCGCCTCGTTAAACTGTGGAAAATCCGCGGTAAATGGCAGCTCGACGCGCGTAATACTGGTCCTCGACAAAAATGAGCCGGTTTATAACGATCCCGTCGAAACTTTTAATCCTGTTACCCGAGCACACAGCGCTCAACATCAAAAGCCAGCTTTTTTTTTGGTATCCCCAGCTATGCGTGCATTCATTTACCTCGTGGAAACTGAATATGGAAAGTGGCACTGCCATTAACTACTATGTGAGTATATGATCGCTGAACACCAATTCGAATCGTTTGTATCCAACAAAACACCTGAAACTTTGACTAATTGTAAAAATTAATCTGTAGTAGCTTGTTGTAGTTTTCCTACACTCTAACTTGAAGTTTCGCGTTTTTAGAATGATAATCATATAATAATATATTTAATTTGATATTAAAATAAATCATATTTTGATTTCGATGATAAAATCAATGTGAATATAAATTTAATTGAATTCGATTGAGTGAACTATGTTTACGTGAAATTCTATACAAACAGAGTTTAAAGATACAAATGGCGTCAGAGGATATTCTGTAGATTTAACAATTAGTATTGCGCAAAGTTTCTGGAGAATTTCTTCCAGGTGTCGAGCTCTTTCATTAGTATTTCAGTCGAGTTTATTCTTTGGCTTGCTTGTCGTTTTTAACGCTTTGCTTCGAGGATGCTTTGCATCCTTCTTTGCACCGGGCAAGCTAATAAACGAACGAAGTGAAAAACCCAAGAAACAGAATTGTCACTTCTACGTTGCTTCTTCTATTTCCTGTTATACATACATATTGTTACTTCTTATTGTATATCGTTTTTTTTCATCTTTTTTATCCTCTTACTAGAAAACCAGAGTTTCTATTATGAAATATTAGAAAATGACTATGGGAATCAGAGTGATTTTGATGAATTGTTAGAATTAAATTTAATTTGAATTTCTCATTGTTGGAAGCAGGAATCTATCGCGAAATGTCGTTCAATGTTGGATTCATTAGAGAAAACAGAAATGGTGACGCAGTCCAAAATTCCACAGTTAATTATTAATCGCGGAGAAGCTATAGTACTACTTTAGGAAGACTAGTCCCATGTTCGTGTTATGCCCAGCCAAACCCGAGTAAACACGGCAGTGTGTCCCTAAGCACATGGTAATGCAACAAGCAACCCCATTGCCAGAAGCCCAATTACCACGAATATTTCACTCCACGCGTACCTTTGATACCCGTAATTCACACGTAAACAGGTACAAGTACTCGTGACAACACAAACACGCTGACTAGGTCGCTTTATGCCATCATCTTTTCGCTTGTGAAACTGCTTCTCGTCGTTGCGGAAATACGATTAAATAGGAATACAGAAACCTAATATGCGAAACACCCCTCGAATAAATTTTGAAACTTGGAAATAACAGAGATAAGCTGACGAATCTACTTAAAGTTCCTTTACCAAATTAAATTGCAAATAATTATTCTTCGAATATTCAATATTAAAAATGAAGTAGTTTCTCGAGTTTCGCGAATCTTTGCCAACTTAAGCTTAATTGAGAAGCTCAGATTTCTCGTAGGATGAAAATTTTAAAACGTGCGACACCTGAGAAGAACAATGTTTCTTATCTAAAAAAAAAGAAAAATAAAACGTAAAAAGAAGAGGAGAAAATTAGACTCATTTGTGAGCGGTGCTGTGGTAGTCAGCAGAACGTTGGAGGAAGTAAAGTACAAGAGAGTAGCAGTAGAACCCGCAGCAGCGCAGTTATATCGACTCTCCTCGAATTTCACGGTCGAGAGGCCCTCGTCGGTCATCCAGCTAAGAGAAAGCGGCTTCCTCGTGAAAACGGAAGAAAAGGCCCGAGAAAAAGTGGGACGAAGAGCGGAAGCATGGTGAGCGAGAACGAGGGAAAAGCAAAGAGGAAACGAGAGAGTTATGATTGCCAAGGAGAATTTCACGAGTAGAGCGAACTTTTGACAACGCAGGAAACCACCTTACAAATGTACCTTACTTCTCCCATCGTTTCTTTCTTTCCACCAAAGCTCCTGTCATAATTTATTTACGAATTTTTCCAAAGCTCCACCTCAAAAAAACCGCAATTACACTTATTTCACTGGTTGAAAATTACACTCAAGAATCTTGATCCCAAGGAGAGAAAAAAATATGCCAGGGGAAAAAATCAAATAGAAGCCTAAAACAATGGATACAAGTTAGTAGGATTAAACTTTTAAAGGGAACAAGTATCGTAATCGCTTTTACGAATAGTAATAAACAATTAAATAATTCGCATGGACACGGGGAAAAATGTACTCTAATTGATATAACAGAGAGAATAAAAGAAATTCGGAGTTTCGATGGTATTGGATAGGAAAAAGAGGGGAAAAGTATAGGGATAGAAAACATTATCGGGTAATAGAGGTCGTCGTTCGTATATACTATAGGGAAAGGTAAAAATTCGTTCATAAAAATTCGAGCTAATAGCAATAATCCAAATTCGGGTCTCGCAACCTGGCAATTCGGCCGGTGAATTGGTGGAGAAATTAAAAAAAAAAAAAAAAGACGGGAAATAAAGATTAAAGGAGGTAGGGACTCGGCATTAGGGGGTCGTTACGGTTGGATAGATCCGTATCTCACGGCAGAGGCGTGAAAATTGAGCGGTCCTGGCCAATTCAGGCGAAATGAATGGGAAACAAGACTAAAGCAACGCCTGGAATCTGATGTTATGCTTGGAACAGCTTGTTCCACTGGAAATCTCCTGGACGATTTTAACGCGGCTCGTTCCCCAATATCGTATATTTGTTTTTAACG
Organism: Trypoxylon attenuatum; assembly: GCA_963989405.1. NCBI lineage: Eukaryota > Metazoa > Arthropoda > Insecta > Hymenoptera > Crabronidae > Trypoxylon > Trypoxylon attenuatum. The sequence goes on along the minus strand of OZ022493.1, from coordinate 11,400,873 downwards.
TGAATTTCGTATATTGTGCTTTTAATTTTCGTCTTTTGAGCTTATTCCACCAAACATTCTAGACCCGAAAAATAATTGGTTTATTCTACTTTATTCTCCCAATTTCCTACAGGATTTTACAACGCAATTAATAATTCAACTCATTAATACCGGGATTATTTTGCAGAATTAATTTCAAATTAAATTAAATCACCCATGTGGAGTAAAAAATGAGATATGGAAGAATAAAATAATTACGCGAATTCATTTTCGATTGTTGTAATTCGATAGAATGTTGAATAATTTTTATATTGTTGATATCAAAGTGGAAAATGGTTGAGATAAATTTGAAATTTGGATCTGAAAAAGATAAGAAAGATTAAAGATTTTTGCTTTAGAAGCAAAGATTAAAGAACAGATTAATTTGGGGATTATTGTTACTCGATTGTAAGTTGACAGAGAATTGGAATTCTCGTCATTTGATGACTAATTTTTATGTCAGTGTCACGTTATTTCCGACGCACCAGTTTCACGGCTCTCGACGCGACCTTTGTTTTGTTGACTGTTCCCCAACAACTGGATGGATAGAAGTATCGCGAGAGTGAAGTACCGTTTCCTCTGTTAAATGGTAGAATTCCGAAAAATTTGGAACGCGGATTTTTTAAAAGTGGAACGCTCTGAAATCCTGAACTGCACGTCCCACAGATTGAAATATATTCGTTCTTGTGAAAATCCTGTGGCATTACTGAATTTGGAAATTCTAAACCGAGAACAACACTGTCAGCTAATATTTCAACCGTGGTTTCCTTCGTTTCTTTTTCTTTTAATTGTATGCAAGAGGAATTCTTACACTTTGAATCATTATAGAAAAAGTTTTACTGAAAATACTATTTAAAATAAACACGTTCTATTTTCTTAGATTTATAGATTCAAATCTTAAGTTTTGGTGAAGTTTTGGTTCGCTGGGTGAAAATTAAAAATCATTTTATCAATGGGTCATTTATAAATTACTTTATTAGGACACGTGTGGGGAATTTAAACTGTTCCCATCGTAGAGTGATATTAACCTCGTTCGACCCACATGGCAGCAGGTGCCTCCACGAAATTCATATGTATCCTTCCAGTACGTGATTCAGCCACCAACGCGAAAATACGGGAATTCCTTTCGCGTTTCCTGAATGTCGCCTCTCTCGATAAATTAACCAACACCAGGCGCAAGTGCGAAGGCTTTAAAGCGCGCTACGATAAATTTACAATGAATTTTTTTCTCACTGTTTATTCACAAAAGCGAAATTATTGTGCAACGTTAAAAATAGTTCTTTGCGAGTCTCGAATTATTTAATATATCAATATGTTGTATTATATTATATAAGATATAGCTATATTTAAATTATTTAATATCAATAATTTGATCGATAGAATAAAGTTAAGAATTCTAAATTATATTTCCAATTGTCATCTTAAACTTTTTTTCTGTTAATTTTCGAGAACAAATAAAATGTTAGTGAAAACTATTCAACTTTAATGCGATAATAGGATTGCACTTGACTCTTGTTCTTTTCAATCCTCTTAATATAATAATTCTCCTTATGTACTGCAATCAGGTTTGCGGAAATTTTATTGTCTATAAGTAATTCTCGACTAATGACCTGACAATACGATTTCTGTTTAATTGCGAGCTGCTCAGTGACAGCAGCAATTATATTGCGATGAGTCGAGTTCCTAGATTCACAAGAAATTATAGAGTTAAACTCGTTGAAAGTGTTCAAAGCCTATTAAAGCATAATTGCGAGTCGGTTTTACATAAAGAGGAAACCATTTCTAGAACGAAGGAATCAAAGGGAATGCTAGCTTTCTTGTAAGCGAAGGTATTGGCAACGAATTAATAGGAACTCGTTAAATGCGACACTTAATTAATGACGTTCATCGGCAAAAGAACCGCATTGCAATTGGAAGTACAGAATAGAATTCAAGCCATCTATATACTATGCCTCCCATTCCATCTCTCTTAATTTTTATTTAAAATGTTATCTGAAATTTGACGAATTTTTGTACAATCGTCATATTTTTATTGAAACATTGAAAAAATAATCTCCACGTAAAAACAATTGGAATCGAAGATGGAATATCTTGTATATGAATTCTTAATTTCTCTACTAATTTAACTAATTTTACTACTACTTTATAATTAATTATTTACTACTACTAATTTTACTACTACTTTAGTGACACTCTTCGTAGTGAAAAATATAAATCTGTCCCTGAAACTCTTCAGAATTCTTACGAATCTCTTTGTTACTTTACGCGGCACAGGGAATCAGGATTTACGATTCCGTTGTGAGAAAAAAAGGAAGAAAGAGGAAAAAGAATAAGGGCGCGTTGAAGAGTGCGTAGAAAATCATATAAACCACGATTTTCGTCGTAGTCCGGGACATCTGGAAGGTGTCGAGAGTTTTAATTTCATGGGACATTAAATACGTTCGCGTTGAGAACGTAAGGGTGAAGAAGGATGGACAAAGAAAGAAGAGAAGTAGGGTCGATGCGAAAGACGTTCCGTGACCCTTCACAGAATAATGACGATCGTCTCGCAGACTTCTTGAATCTTTTACGTCCCTCCGTCGGAGTCGTACGATTACCCGGGAAAATTCTTCTCTGAAGAACATCCTAATCATTCTCTGCATTTAAACCACTCATCCTCTATCCCTTTCTCTCTCCTGGCAATCTCGTTTTGTAACTTGAGCTCTCTTCGGTAATATTTTCCCCATAATCGTGTAGCGTAATTATTTATAACAAATTTCGCGTTGCTTGAATCAGCAACTCAATTCAATATAGTATTCCGTTTCTTTTTAATTTAAAGCCTAGAAATGCAGATTACAAAGAAACTTATCGATTCTTAGTTTTTAATTCGATCTCAAATATATCATTAACACTTATATTCTTTTTTCAACAAGATTTATCCTACTATTATTTTCTACAATGCACATGTTTTAAAGACACCTCTTTACGTGGATAATTAATATTCTGGGATTAATTATCAAAATGATATCACTGTTTTTATCACGAGCCAGAGTACATCAGGCAACATCATAATATTAGAATATTATTTCCGACACAACTGTAATTAAACTTATCATACTTTTCTACTAATTTAAAACCCACACTCGCGATGAGATAAATTCTGCATACGAGCGCTATTAAGCAGAATATAAAGCAGCGATTAGAGGATAAATAAGAAGAAATGTAAAACTTCAGTTTATAAAGATACTTTAAAGAAAGAATTCTTATTAGGAGTGATAAAGAAGATTTATTATACCATGAAGTCTCTTTATCGATCCAAAATCAGTAGAAAATCTGATGGACAGTCCGGACAGTTTAACTCTGAAAGGGACATTTTCGAGGAGATTGGCGTTTCCACAACGGAAACTGGGCTTTCGGACGGCTGACCGAATATTTAGCTCGGTTCTCAGGACACGTCCGGCGATATTGTTCAAAGAGGATTTTACGTTTTATCGCGCGGCAGACTTTATGAAACATTATGCTGCTGCGACTGGAGAATTTATTAGACTCCTTTCATCCAGTAGAGTGGCTCGTGGTTAACGTAAGCTCTGACTGCACTCTCTTTCTATCTCTCTCTCTCACTCTGCTTTATCCCCAACCGCGGATTAACCCGCGTAACAGAGCTGCTCGTACACCAATTTAGAAGCACACTCGCCATCGGCTCGAAATGATAAGATGCGAGGAGCGTGAGGACACTGCTGAATAGTACTGCGCAACATAAAATGCGATACAGAGTTCGCGCACAATTTCGAGTGAACATGTAGAACCGTTACATTGTGTATGTTTTGTTCATTTTGAAAAAGTCACGTTCTACCACTGTGTTACTTTTTGCAACTGGCTTTATGAATTTTTCGAATCCTCCTTCTAGTAAGATTCAGCGTTTATTTCAAATGTGACTCGCTAAATGAACCAGCTTTGTTGCGAAATTTCATTTTGTTACCTTTTTTCTGTTATCGAAATTATGTCAGCATTGTATTGATCGTTATTGACATGTCCAACAAATTCGTTATTCATTCGAAATTGGCTTAAGACAATTTATCTTGGAAAGTCAATGTATTTGTTATACAATAATATCGGTGAATAGATACTAGTATTAGGTTTTCAATGTACTGTAATAATAAAAAGAATTCTTGCGTTAGAACTCAAGATAGAGAATTTCATTTTGAGTTTGAAATTTGGATCCAGATGCAATAATTGTGAGGTGTAATTCTCTTTGACATCTTCTGATCACACAACTGCGAGATACTCTTCGGACATGATCCATGTCGACAGTCGAAATCCAGACAAAAGCAACGTTGAACTATATTCTGTGAGTGAATCTGACGAGTAGTGAGTAGGAAGTAGATAGTGGATAGTGGAGACCTCCAGGATGGGAGATTGAAGTTTCACCAGTTGACAATCTACATCACTGTAACGGTTACAGAATAACCTGTCTGATGGCTGGACACTTTGGACATATTTTATAAATATTTACAGTATTTGGAAATGAAAAACTGCAAACTTCAACTTTCCATGTCTGGAGTTAGAACGTTCTGACTGTCATTGATTTAAGAGACTTGAAAATAATGAAAAATGTGTCGAATAATTCTTTAGAATATACTTCCATCATTAGAACACATTGATTATCATATATCTACCATATTCAGTCATATCGAAAATCAATCCTACAGCTTTTTAAACGTTTTTTTGTTTAAAGAAGAAAAAAGAATTTACTATAAAATATTTCTTCGACTAATGTACATGAAAATTGATTTGGTTTGGGCACAATTTTCGCATCCTTATTTAGCTATAGTCCTCATAGTGAATTCTTAAAATTGGAAATGTTGTGGAAAGCTATGTACGAAGCTCGAGTAAATGGAAACCCAAAAGTAGACAGAACATTTTCTAAATTTCGAGACACCAAGGTAATACCAAGAAAATTAGGTAATTTTCAAGAACTGGATATTGTGCCATCTCTTCTCATCCGATGCTCCCCTCTTACCAAACTCTATTTCTCGAACAGAATTTTCTGTTGACTCATTATAATGATTACTAATCAAACTCAGTATATTTTTTTAGCTAAACTAAACATAGTACAGAATATTCGTACTAAATCCATGCTAATTTCAGTAATTGTACTTCCATACGATTGTAAAACATGATGGTTATGATGCGAACGTAGAGTATTATAAATTCTGCTTTTGCATATTATATACCGACACATACGCTTTACGTTATTACTCCCTCTCTCTTTCTCTTTTACGTGCTTGCGAAACACATCGTTTGTCATATAATGTTGTGCTGATGTTAGTAAAAAGCATACTCTCGGATTGTCGAGGTCAGCGTTGTCCCAAAAAATTCTCATCGCATAATTCTCAAAATATACAAAATAGTCGAAAAATACAATTCTGCCGAGCTGTTACCCAGAAATAAAATTAGCTTTCTCGTGTATCCTGCAAATAGTGTATTTCTCAGTGAATTGTTACCATAAATTCAATTCAGCAGTTTAATTCAATTGGAAGAAAAAATTCTAATAAAACGTTCGACTGGTAGACAATTGTAGGTTATTTAAAAAATACTCGCAAGTAGATTAGATTTCGGAAATACTTCCTACTCCAATTTTATTTATATTCAATGGCTTCTGTTAGCTAAAATTTAGGAATTTCTAGAATTTGTTAAAGACGTTTATTAACAGGACTCTGTCTTTTCCTCGCAAAAACTTATACACATTTATTCCTAGTTCTCCAAATTCAAACTTGACAAATGATAATGCGGATTTGATGCAATCAATCCTTAAACTAAACAGAGCAGTAATCAGTTTTGAGAAATTCCGTTATGATAATTACTTAAATAAATTTCTGATCATTCGTTATTTATAAAATTTATTTTAAGGATATTTAATTTATTTCGATATAATTAAAATTCCAATCGTTTAGTAAAATATTTAAAAAATATAATAGACCTAACTATTAACAGGATTCCGATGTCCAATTCAGGAAACAGAACATTCCCGACAGAGCAATTATAATTTGCGTAATCAAGAGAACGGCCCGATTTGTTCCGGAGGGTCAGTAAAATTCTCGCAGTATCGTCGGCATTAAACGAACACGTCTGTTTGCATCGAAAAACGATTACAGTGAATTTGGCAGATCATTAGAAGAGAAAACGGGAGAGAGAGAGAGAGAGAGAGAGACAGCGGGAGTATGTCAGAGAAACGAGCACGAAGGCAAACAGTTTGCGAAACTCATCACGTACATACACGATCACATTGCGTACATGTCTCTCACGGTGCTTACTCGTTACAAGCTCGTAACGCTCTTCCTGAATTATTCATGCTCGCACCTTTCTTTTACGATAATATCTGTAACGCTGCTGCGGAAGATGGCGATGACGGTAATTTTGATACAAGTGTAGTTTCTTCTTCCGGCAAATGGCCCTTTCCTATGGTACAGTAGGAAATATCAGTAGCAGAGCGAATTGAGTCGTCTACTTTGAAGTAACGTTTCCTCCTACGCCCAAAATCGAGATATCTTGTTACTCTGATGCATTGGATCGAAGAGTGTACCAACTCCGGTGAAAGTTCGATTCTTCCAAATGCAAATAGAATTGGCATGAATTATTGGAAATAAATTAATATGGCAAATTGTATTCAGCACGTATTAAAATTATTCTGTCAAATTCGTAAAAGGACACTCAATATATTTAAATCAAACACTCTAGATATATTTTTTTAGAATACATTATAAATGTATAGCTTTTTTGTTGACTTTAAGGATACCCAGATACACGTTGTTAAACAATTACTCTTAATTATTTGATTTATTGGAGATATTATTTTCTCTTTAAAATTAACATTGTTATTGGAATATTTTGCTAAAGCTGGATCGCGTTTTAATTTCATTGTTTTCTAGTGATAATTTGGAATAAGATTGATTGATTAATAAATAACGAGGGAAAAATTACATTTATGGTGAAATTTCGTGCAAAGTTGAATTGCTATGGAATCATTTTCAAGTTTGTATTCTACTTGATGGTTGTTGCACCAAGCGACCCCATTGTAGTCTGAAATTATCCAGAACACATTTGATAAACGGTACACTGGAAACGGTGTTTAACACGTGTTACCGGGAACTTTGCATAACAACAACGCGACGAGCGAGGTGGACTTTGCGACTGCAGGGAAATAAATAGACCTCTGGTTATCCTCCCTCTTAGTTCCGGTCAATTTTGAATCTATTTTAAAGCGGAGAATGTCATTTCGCACACGTTGACACACGCCACTTATTTTGAGTTCGTTCAACTTGAATATGAAGATAAACTGTTATTACCGTATACTTATTTCGTATTTCGTTAATAAATATAAATTTGACAATAAACAGACGCAAAATAAAAAGTTGGAAAAAGAGATACTTCGTTATTTCGCAAATAATAAGAAATAGTTTTAGACGTTTGTACTAATTCTGATTTAGCGAATTTGTTTGAAAATATATCGTAAATGAGTAATCGGTTGAAATGTATTGATGAAATGGGTATCGATATTACTATGGCTGAATCAGCAAAAATTTATGAAAAATATTCCTATCAGTCTACTAATTCATCTGATTTCGACTAGAAAATGAAACAGTAAACTAAAATTACTGGCATCAAGCACAACCGTATTGCACCCAATCAACTTTCAGATTATCAAGATCCATCCGAGTGAAGGCCTGGCATAAGTATTCCAGTTTTATTCGAGCAAAGTTATGTCGACGATATTATTCCTGGGGGGTATAATTACGATTGGCGTAAAAATTTCGCAGAACTGAGGCGCAAATATTACAGGTGCACAAAACATCGAGAAATATATACTAACAAATGCTTGGATTTACATGAACATTCTAAAAATCTTCTCACAATTACTGTTGCATTATCGGGTCATGAACTATATCCACACAATTCTTTTCAGTAACTTTTTCACAGTGGTAAAAAAAAAACAGAGAATGAATATTGTATTTATTGAAGCATTGGAAAAGCTTGAATCGAAGAAAGTTAAGAAATAATTAAAGAAATAATTAAAGAAATAATCAACAATTATTTTAAATTAGATCGGAATTAGTATAATTGTAGTTTTATAATAAAATCCGTTTTTCTGTTACACCTGATTTTCCGACCGTGGAATTGTACGATCGATGCCACATCGGCTTCCGGTGTCTCTCGCACCCTCGACAAACGTATCCACGTAATTTACTTCAGTCGCATTTTTGCACGAGCCAAGTGGTTTCTGTCGTGGTAACCGCGAGAATTTCGCTACAGTTTTCGGGCTTCCGAGGAAATTCTGAAAGTTCCTCTCGAACCCCGCGAGCTGTTTCCTGCAGCTGCTGGAGGATACTGAATGCCGATTGCAAGTGGAAGGACTGTTTCGAACCGAAAAATTGTTTCCCGACTGAATATATCGGAGCTAGAGAAACTTTGTCGATGAAATTCTCCTAGGTACTCGAAAGTTCTAGTTACCATATCCTTGTTAGCGAACAATCATTCATGCCTACCTTGTTCATAATAACACTCGTAAATATTGCAACTTGATTAGAGTAAATCAATTAACAGTTAAAAATTAATACAATATAATTCATTTTTAATATGATACTCTGATAATTTTCTTCTTTGAATCTAAAACTATTAAAATAGAATTTCTCCACTGAGAAGTTCGTTGCACTTATTACAAATATACGTGTTAATAAAAATCTCAAATCTTATCTTTTGCAATAAATAAAATGGTTAAAGCTGACAGGTGCCGGTTCATTTATAACTGAAATCATGTACAGTGGACATTGTTCAACGTGAAAATATTTCATTAAGTAATCCGATGTATTTATTAAAACAATATCCAGTAGACTTGTTAACTAAAGCCACATATCAAATAAACCAGCGTCGTGGGTATAATACCAAGAGACAAAAAATGGAAGCAGCCTTGCAATAAAGTTTCCTTTAATCTTTTCTCCAATAAAATTTCCTCATTTCAACCCGCCATCCATTTAAACTCTACGCTTTTACCGGAACACTGTAATATTACCGTTAAAAAGGGGGCAAGTTTGACGAAGAATTTTTTTACAGAAAAATCTAGCAGGCAATTTATACACAAGTGTATTACGTGTATTCGAAGAACTCCGCGTATCAAAGGAACCTTTTGAAAATTCATAACGGCTTTAACCAGCAGGCAGATATTATACTGAAATTGTTAAGAATTCGGAGAATAATAGCAATACGGGGAAAGAGTATATTGCAGCACAATGCATTTCGAAGAATCAATCATCCGATTCGAAGTCTGAAACGAAATAATTTTCCACCAGAATTCGCTGTACTATATATCCATATTCGCGGCAGCAATTTATCAATTTTACATTCGGGAAATTGGCTCTGTACCGTTGAGCTTCTCTAAACTGTCTCGCACGTTCAAAATTAACAGTTAAATTCATTTTCGCTAATAACCGGAATTTTCTTGAGCCGACTCGCCACTGTTTCCGTTGTTGGAAATTTACACGCTCTCCCGGGAAGAAATGAAATTTCGAGATTCTTAATTAACCGTCTTACGGTGAATAGTATAAGATAGATTTAGAAAAAAACACAATACAGGGATTATAAATGCTTTAATTAAAATAATTACGACGACGATACAAAGTTATTTTTCAAATTGAGATAGACGAATCGTGCGATCCTAGTAAACGAAAGAATATTTCTTTACAGCATGTGATTCCTTTGTAAAACGCATTGTTTTCGCGAAGGCTGTTTCCTTTCAGGGTATCTGAATATTCGTAGTTATTTCCCAATGAAACTAGCGAATTCCATTGTTCGTAGTAAAACAGTGGCACTGAGATTTTTTTTTTGTTTTTTTAGTTTTTAACAAACTCCTGTATTTAGATCCGGAGGGCGCACCTATATCACTTCCAATACCTCGGCTATACAGTTTCATCTGAACCATTAGTTGATTTATTCGAGAATCCATCAAAGCAATTATTTTTCTGGTGACAACGTAAAATCGGAAATTTTAGCAGAAGAAAACGTGGATGTTGCATTAAGCTCTTACAACAGAGTTTTCACGACTGTCATTGTTTGTCCGATAATTACGCGACACCGGAAATCGTTCTTCGGGTTGGATTCGTCGTTGACCCTGACCACGATTTGCTCGCCCATTCTCCTTTTCTAATTCTGCCAGGAGTATCCGATATCGACATGCAAAAAATTCAGTTTTTGTTCGAAGGTTAGAACAAGCGATAGCGCGAGAAGAAAAATCCCCGGGGGCGAATTGGGTCGAGGGAAACAAAAGTCGAGTGCATACAGTTCACAAACGAGAGTAAACTGTATGCTCTTCGCGAAAGAATAATTTGTTAACGACAAACCGTATGGAGAAATCGGACAGAGAAGAAAATTATGTTTACCCAAAAGACAATAGGATTTAATCTCTCGACGAAATGATCATCATATACGGATGATAGCTTTTGAAAAATGATTTTCGGATAACAATACTTCGTTTCCGTTTCTCATTAGGAAGTGACCTACCTTGAGAAACAGAGAAAGAGTTGAGAATTTAAATCGCGATAAATGAATAATAATTTTAAAGCAAGCTATGGAAAGAGATATAAATTTGAGAGTAATTTTTCTAGATCATTTCAAAGATTGCAAATGATTTGTAGATTCTACTAAAGTTCATTTTCTGAGACAGCCCTGAAGATCGTTTATAATTTACAAAGATGCGATTTTAAATGTCTACTTAGGAAACTCGAGGCATTAAATAACGATTTCCTAAGTAGAAACCGTGAGACACGATAATTAAGATATGAAATGAATCACGAATTAAAGAGATTATAGTGTCTTCTTTAGGATTGTTCGAAAGAGTGCGATAATTCTCCAATTTATTTCACAAAAGTCTAACATTATTTTTGACAATTGTATTAAAAAATTTGGGAGAACAATTACATTAAGCTTTATAAATCCATAGAATTCAATAACGACAGAAAGAATGCGAAAGAAAACTTACAAATCAATGTGTAACAAACGGTTCCAATAAAATGTAAAATTTCGTTAAAGGTACATAATTTTCTTTCCAATAAAATAATTCAGATCCATGCTATCAACGAAACATAAAGCTAAGTCGAAATAGTGTCATCGAGTCCAGAGAAAATCTCGCAAAATTTTGCAAAGTTTTCTTCGTTCCACGAAGCTGTCACAAGGTTGTCTTTTAGGCCACGTGGGCCATTTGAAAAACGGTGCGAGCGAAATAAGGGTGGGAGAAACACTCGCTTGCGGCCCTTTTCACGCGACCCGGATACAAGAAAGAAGCAGAATGAAATTTCTGTAGCAGATAAACGAGCATAGCGAGTAGTTTTGTCGCGTGGCCGCGAGCCGCTTAACGCAAAAGGCGTCCGCAATTTAGCGCCAATGCTTTTTAATAAATTATCACAATTATTAGGATACGCTCTCACGAGACTAAATGCAAAAAGTCCTGAGAAAAAGGATTTGCAGGGTGTCACATTGCGTACCAGTTCGCCGCCATTCTCCCTACGACAAAAGCAGCAACTCTGGCTTGTTTGTTAATTGCTACTTTCTGCGTCAACCGCGGGAACCGGATGTTCAGTATGTTGCTCTTTCGCGTATCCTCAAAAAAGTGTAATTAAACTCGTTCCTGTAAAAGAGCTTGCGATGAATGCTATATGTGAAACTTGTATGTAGATCTGCAACAATATTCGTCATACATAAATATGGAAAAGCACAGAATTATTAAATAAATTCTAATAAAAATATATCGGGGTACTTTGATACAGGCTGAGTTTCACAAAAATTGATCACTGCTATATACATTTTTGAATGGCATTATATTGTGACTTTTTCAGTCACAAACTTGTTGAATCATTATTTTCCAATAGAGAATTTCCATCATTATAGGACAACTTTCGCTTCTACAAATAGTTGACGATCTGCGAATATTCATTGATCAAAATTCCTAAATACTTTTAGGAAAATCAATTAAAATTCCTCGTTGAATTTTGCAGCAGATGCATCGGTACGAACATGCCAAAAAGCTTCGATCATTCTCAAAATTCATTTTAAGTCATATTATCTATATAGTTCACTTACTGCAGCGACCAAGATACGAGACTTTTTCTGCCGAGTACATTCGAATAAAAAAATGTCGAGAATTTGTTCCAGGAGAATTTTTTCGGATATTTTTACTGCTGGGCAATGCAGGACTACTCAGCACTGGGAAAAATTTATTTGATCAGTATTTTATGAAAAGAGACTGGTACGCCGAGGGGCGAGCTACTGTGTTTACGGGGATAAATGCATAAGTGCAAAATAAAATGGAATATGGTGCGCTACTCCACCTGTACCATTCTATATTTCCATGCTTTTCGTGTTGCCGCGTAGGAGGAGACACATTTTTCGGCGAGACAAATATGCTTTGGCAAGTTAGTATCAACCGTGAGGCAATGAAAATATTGCGGGAAGTAGAAACTTCATATTTCACAGTACCAGCGAATGGAATATATGTATATCGCGTTTTTTTAATAAATTAACTAACGAGATAAAGTTCAATTCGCATTCCGCGATTCTCAAAATGTCAACATTTTGGAAGAATGAAAAATTCTAGTTTTTCAATTTAATTCGTTCTGCACAAGAATCATATTTATTACAATATTTTTCTAATTGTTGAAATACTGATATTACGAAGATTTCACTAATACTCAACGATTTTACAAATTAAACGCTTTCGATCGCTTCATAATAAAAATTGCATTCCATTAGACTACTATTATACTTTTATTTAATTAAAATACAAATTAGTGAAATCAGTGAAATAAACGATTCCTTAAAAGCATACGATAGTTCAATTGAGCTAAATAATTGAATAGCATTTATAGAGTCTATATCTTTCGTTCGTAGTCGTTCGATCCGAGTGATTATAAGAGAAAATATGCAAAAAATGCAATAGATTCACGAGAATAAATTTCCATCAACATGAAATGATAGCGGAGCGTAGTAACGTAGACTATGTCATGGTACAAATCTAAAACTCTTTGAAGCTCCGAAGTTCCATTTCCCCCAGAAATCGGGCTGTTGTCAGAAAAAGATCCGAAAATCACCGAAGAAATTCTCTCGAATAACCGTATATCGAGGCATTGTCTGAGAAATTTTGTGCAACAGTTTCCATAGAAGGTCCTTTGTGAAATACTCTGGATACTTGGATCGCGAATATTCTCGCACTCGTAGCACACCGTGAAAACTCCCTAAAAAGGCAGGCCGCGACGACGTTTAGGATCGATATAATACTACGGCTTACCGTGATACGAGAGAAAATTTTATGCGTGAGATCAGTTAGGAAATTTGTAAAATAGTTCTCAGACGCATCGATAGATTTTCTACGATAGTAAATAAAAAAATAGCATTTACCTTATCAGCGAAGAAATGGTTTATTTATAACTGATATATTTCTAAAAATTGAACACGATGATTTTTGGTTAAAGTATTTCCTAAAAGTTCGAATATAAACGAATGATTTATTAATGCTCGACGATTCAAAGAACCAGCGATCATCCAATTAATACCTATCTCCATAATGAATCAGGATCCAATGGATCCATGACACTTGATTACCTACGACAGGTCATCGATAAGGCCAAACAATTATGTCCAATCCCAATCGTAGCGAGTTCCAAGGACGTAATGAAACTCTGGTAATAATTGATACGTATAGTCTAGCTATCAGTGTCTAATGATTAGTCCAAGCACTCTAATAATTACGATAAGCGACGTTTTTTTATTGAAATAACAGAGTCATTAATAAGGAGAGGCGAGAAAATCATTGAACCTTCTCGCAGTGGAAGGAAACGAGGTGCTCTAGTTCGATCGCTAGTCATTACTTTAACAAGTCTTCGTGACTTCGTTGACTGAACGACGTAACTATTACTTTTTCCAATTAGAACCCATTTCCATAACTATCGCAAATCTCGTCATTCCAACAGCAGGAAATTTTCAAGAAAATTGCAAAAAGTATCTGAAAATCTTTAATAACAATATATTAGATAGATCGAATCAGAATCGCGATGAAAGTCAACTAGAATCATTTAATTCAAAAGATGACTCACGCGTTAATCTGCAGCTTTGTCTAGGTGGGAATTTTAGAATTCAAGCCAGGTATTGAGGCACAAATTGATACAAGATACCGGGTTGGCCGTATTCTCTCGCATATGCAAAACCAGATAAATCTATTTCAATCAAAATTGAAATACGCCCGCGAACGAGCTCTCGTTCTCCATCCGAAATGCCTGGCATTAATTACTGCGACACGAGCTGGGAATTCTGGCGCGCAAATGCGCTAACGTTAAATTAGCCGCGACACCAATCGTGATTTTCCGATCCAGTACCGAATTCTGTCTTATTGATCACTTCACGAGGAAACTTTTCCCATAACGACGCTAATCCAGCTAGCAAAACAAACCGATTGGAATATACCAGTAAATTGGGTGAAAAAAAGAGAAAGAAAAACACGCGAGCTTATTATTTATGCTTAATCAAATATTAAAGTAGCTGGAGAGCCTCTCTAATTTTATATAAATCCAATTGAATGTAAAGGTTTAGAGCTTCCAATGCAGTTTGGAAAATTAATGAATTAATTCTGTTGCACGTGTAAATTATTACATTAAATAACTATTTCATTTTTAAGATTCTAATACTGTATAAAATTCTAAATCTAACGTTGCGTATACTTTAATCTCTGTTTATTAAATAAATACAAATTGGGGATTGCAATTAAAAAATGGTTATTACGAGAAAATAAAATTGATTGTAATTCTTTCTGGTTAAACTAGAACGATGCAAAGGAAAAGTCGAATTTTCTAATAAGTAAATTTGTGCAACCAGTTTTCGAAACTCAGTTTCGTTTAATTCTCGTTGAATTGGCTCTATCGTTGATTTTCGACAATCCACCTACCGGAACAGCTTTTTGTTCCGCAGTTAATGAGTAATTTCCACTAGACAGGCTTTTCTCAACCGAGCAATTTTGTAGTTATCAAAATTACATTTTATGACGTCGAAATAGTGTATTTCCATTTATTGGTCCAGATACGTTCATTTTACCAATTGACCTGTGTCAGAATTTACGTAATCCCTCCACAGCTTGATATGAAATGGGTGCATAGAACAAAACAGTGGAAAATCAAATGGAAATGCATTGAATATTTAAATAAAAGACTTGAATATTTACGGATGTATGAGGAATAAACACTATAAAAAACGGATAAACGGTGAAGCAATAGACAAGCATTTAAATCCCACGAACGATATTGGATCGTCAATCGAAAATCCACCATCGTCACAATGTGATTAAATGAGCTTAGCCTGCCGAAACAGCAAAACTACGAACTGGCATTACTGTCCAGCACGCATTAGACGCATAATACACGATTAATTCTGTTATACCGCGATTCCAGGAAGCTTAACCTTTTCATCGAATGATTCTATCCGATAATAACACGTTTTGATTGACAAATTTGCCTATTAAAATAAATCTTTTTTCTAATATCTCTCTCAACTCAGTAAAAGACATTTTTTTAAAACGAATAATATAATATATTTAGAAAGAGCACAGATGTAAGAATATATAAAATAAAATAAATATTGAGTTGGGATTAATTGACTTTTGCATTTTAATGAAACAAAGAATAATGAAGAATCTTATAGATTTGAACAATTTCGATATGTTTATTTGAATGTAAATGTTTAAAGTAATTCATCTTGAGGGCTGAAAATCCATGAGATCTCATTATACGGTTGTACCGTGTGAATAGTGTCTGAGTCGGATATTCTAGAGGCATTCGAAACAACGAGGATCTATTGGAAGCATGCATCTAGTGGACTCGCATTTAAACTTTGGAAAATTGCATTCTCCACGAACGTGACTAATTGTGTTAGACTACTACTTCGACTACCCCTAAATCTTGGGACTCCCTAATGTGGATTCGCGGCAGCACTGCGTCGACGAGAAACCTCACGAACTTAGAGACTTTCACTATTGACAGTAAAACTAATTATAATATAAATTGAAACAATATTGTACAATTTTCAATAGGCTTAATATTCGAAAATTATATTTCTCGAGTTACCTTATACCATACTGATATTTTAGTAAACTTAAACTATAAGACGAATTCAAACAATATTAAATATTAAAACAATTTCATTAATTAAAATAAATCCAATATATTTTCTGATTTATTTCAATCTTACATACATTATATTTCCCTATGTTATTATTATATTTATCTGCATATATGTAAATTTCTACAAACGTGTGTATATCATTATCATACATTTACATATAATATTGTATATAAATATTTTCAATTATTTTTTATTTTATTCGAATGTGCCTAATATAGGAATTTTTTACAGTTTGCCTCAGGAGACGGATCGGGTGATTACGATTACGATCTGACCGAACCAGGAGATGTTAGCCTTAATAAGATCGACGTGAGTTTATAAATTTCGACTCGCGATATTTTCGCGAACTAATTATACTGTTAGCCACCTTGTTAATGGTGCTGCTACTGCTACTAATTCGAACAGATTAAAATAAAGTTTAGGACGCTTACTAACGAGATATAAAATTCGATATTACGCTTCGCTCGATACGGCTGAAAAAAAAAATAAGTTCTCGTTACGTGGACACGAGCAGTGAACGTAACTCGAACGGCTTTACATTGTTTATTCGCTACTAACGCGGACTACTAACCCTTGGAAGTCTTCTTCGTTAGCGTATTTTATTAAACTGCTTTACAACGCTTTATTATTAATCCGATGCAATCTGGTTCACTAATGATCAATAATCCACATATTAGAAATATATTCTCTAAAATGATTTATGAAAGCTTGGACTATAAAATTGTAAGAAAATGTTATATTTAATATAAAACGAATTAGAAACACTTATTACTCTTATAAATATCTTTAGACACGAATACATTTGTATTCTTTATCACGTATGAATTTCCAACAGAAAAGTGTGGTTTGTAATTTTTATCGAAACAGTTATACCAGACATTGAAAAATATATTTGACTAGAGAATAAACTGATATAATTTATCGCGGGACACTTACGTCGGGTGAAACAATCGGAAAAAAATACAAAGTACAGAAATAAAAGTATGTGAGTGATATTTATAACGTGAAAAAATAATATTTCATAATGACAATTATTCTAAATATTGTAGACCTTGAAGTCATAATTGCTTCATTAAAAATTAATACAGGCCAGAAACATCAGAAAAGTTTGGATTAATTTCGTTGAGATATAACAGCACCGCGACAGTAGAGAGCTTGCAGGTGAATTATTTACATTATACATTCCGTCAGAATTTTACCCACGGAGGTACAAAATTGCACGAGAACAAAAAGACACGTTTGCACATGTAAAATCGGGTTTACAATTTTGACGATGCTTTTACAATCAAATATTTAACAACCACCGCACCAGGGAGATTTATTTTTTCTAATTTTGAATCTGTCGCAACTTGTCTGACAAACGTACGAAAAAAAATATTCCATAGAATTTATGGAACTGGATCTTTGAATACATTTGTCTCTCACGGAAGACGACCCCCCATCATAACAGGAAGTTAAAAGTTCGAGTCTACTCGATCGGGCAGATTCACCGAAGCCACAAAAGCGTCTGATAATTGCGATTCTCAAAGTTATTGGATTGAAGGAGCTTCGGGAAAGAATTATCTTGGATGCTATGGCACGTTAGAAGAGAAACCAGAAGAGATCATATTACCTGGGTAATCCTTCCGAATGTCGAAAGGATCATCCTCGGAAATGCCAGTAGAATTTCACATAGAATTCGCTCTACGTCCTTCTTACCTCCTCATTAAGAGTTTCCCTTTAATCCGTGTGAGGTTTCCGACTCGCTAATCTATTTTCTTTCTCTTCAGTTCGATAATCAGAGTTAAAGGAGACTCTCGAGACAAAAACTATCATAAAACTTATTATCGTAAAGTGAAAACCCTCGTATAAGAGCCATTTGATGTTTTTGGAATATTGATCAGTTTCGTATTCCCAACGATCTTCTTATTCGAACCTAATAAATAAAATAAAAAACAGTTCTTAATATCCAAATCCTTTTCGTACCATAACTATAAATAACATAGGTTATTAAAACTTCTGAAAACAGTGAAATTATGTTATTCCATTAAAAAGAACTCTCCGAGCGAGTGATTAATTTATAACAGTGGGAATAAAATAGAAATGATGATAAAGCGAAGGAAACAGAGAAACCGGAAATGCATATTGAATGGAAGTTATTCACGCTCGATTCACCTGATAACAAATCACAAAGAAGAGAAGGAAATGAGACAAGAAAATGAACTCCAGAAGAATTTTTCTGGAAGATGCACACGCGAGGAATGCTTGACCAAAGACGGATAAAAGAGTAGGAAGAAAAGTGAACTAGGACTGGCTACCGAAGGAGAGACAAGCACAGTTACAGGGATGCTGAGGAAGCCGAGAAAGAGGATGAGTCAAAGGAGCTTTGGCATGCAACCACTAGCTGCTCTGGTAATTAGACGAATAAGTCCAGTTCGCCTGGAGTTAAACTCCCTCTCTCTCTCTCTCTCTCTCTCTCTCTCTCTGGACTGAAATTGACTTTGATTTGTCCCGCTGGCGACGGTAGAGGTTTCGCCTTTCTCCCTGGAGCTCCCTGACTGTTGGAATGGCCTTACACTGGGCCCGCATCACAAAGCTCCTCCTAATGGATGGAAGCTTTTTCTCTATTCTGGCGCGAATTGGCCTGGCATTCGCTGAAGTCGTATAATTGATTGAGTTGATGTTAGAGTGGTTCTTCTGAGGATAGCCAAAGCATTTCGCGATACGTGAATCTAGAGTCTAAAAGACAGAAAACGTTGGGATTATCCCAGTTTAGTTTTTATTCCCATCCGATGTAGAGGAATCACTCATTGAAGAAGAGAAACGTTTTTATCCAACATCTAAAACTATCTACGATTTCTTCATAAATTATCTTTATAAATTAAATCACAATCTTTTGCTTACAATTAGTATAAGAAAAAAGGGATATATTTTAAATAGAAGAGGAAATGGTTTTTAAGGAATACGACAAATTACTTTTCAGTCTCTATATGACAGTGTAATTGTAATTAGGTATACTTTGTTTCTGTAGATATACTTGTACTGCATTTATGAGACATATATTACGTTCAGAAGCTTGAAGTTAAAGCTAATCCAAAAGTATTGTTCTCCATTTCACTGGAGAAGGCTTTGTTACCTGGTTCCCTCGCTTGGCCATTCCTTCACTTTGTAGTTTCCGGTTCAAATAACGAGCCAAGTGGTCACTGGATACTTTCCTACGTTTTTGATCCCTCGGAATTCCCCGCGGAATCCACGCGAGTACAATGGTAAATCTACTAAAACACTAGTCTTGCTCGTACTTTATATTTTCATAACCGTGAAAACATTTAGTAAAACTGATTTCCACTGAAATCCTGGATTGAAATTCAAGAAAGCTGTTCTTTCTGCAAGAATGGAATAATCGAATAAATAATGGGAATATGAACGGTGTAAAATGTGGAAAGAAAGAAGAAGAAGAAGAAGAAGAAGAAGAAAGAAAAGGACAAAGGATTTTTCTGTTAGAATATATTCTATATAATAGAATTGTATTGAAATGTAAAATTCTCATAAAATAAGTATCTTCTAAAAGTGATATATAAAAATTTAAATAGATATACTGAATTAAAGCAATGTGATTATCCGGGAAAATCGTATTCTTTAGGTACTGATATTGATTTTCAAAGAGACAGACACCACATCGCGACAGAATAGTGCAGTGGAGCGCCAATGCAGCTTTATCTTTGATCAATTTTAACCCGGAAATTTGATAAGGAAACTAAAATTATTATAATTGCATATTTGTAAAGATTTAGTATTTTACAATTAATCGTAAAAGACATAGGAGTTGAAATTCCAAATATTTGACTATTCTACTTTTCGATTTACTTCGTTGCATGGAATATGTCGACAAACATACTTCATAAGTCACTGAATCATCCTATACGAGATATACATATAATGATAAAATCTCATAAAAGAGATTTAAGGCTATCGTGAAAGACCAAATTTAGTTTTCTAGATTTCGTGGACAGTTTCAAGAAGCCTCAGAATTGCATTCTCATGAATTCGAGCTCTCTCCGTACCTTTACAAGAGGGTATCGCGTGTTTAGCTGTGATTTTATTCCTACAGCGTGCATCAAGAGGTCCTTTTTTTCGAGATTCGAGTCGTTCACCATTGTGAATGCCACCGAGATCCTACCTTCCCTGGTTTAATTTCGGAGATTTCGATCGTATCATATTGTCAAGCCCTATTGAACACGGTGGAACTAGTGTCTTCGTAGCTTGTACCTCGTATTTGCATTTCCTGGCTCTCGAGGCTGCTACCTGAAATTCCTTGCTCGCGCTTCTACCGTCAAGATCCTATCTACTGGATTGACGCGCGAGTAATGGGCCTCTGAAACGGCAACCACTTGGCAATCCACGAACAACTTTCCTACTAATCCGTTTCTCGTTGCGGTGTTTTGCTACTTGTGGAATCGTTTGTCCATCGTGTCGTTATCAACACCGATGTACGCGTGAGAATTTTTTTTGCCTTTCAGACTTTTTCCTCCATCGTTATCAATGTGTCGAATGTTTTCCTTGAGAATTGTATTTCGCTTGAGATGCATCGAAGAAACGAGCAATATATAACATTAATCAGTGGATTTGTACGTTATTTTTAAAACATTTAACATATATCTTTATTTTTCAACTTAAACGTCCATTCAATAATTATTTGCAATTCGTGGACATTTATAATGAACAATTTTTGATATTCTTTATAATTGAATTTTTCCATTCTCGGAGAAACGTCAAATTCGCTGACTGGAAAGTTTAACATTTAACGATGCTTTAAATTATATGGAAACGATAATAATTCCGTTATTTATTTTCCTTTTTTAATTTCCATTAAATCCGAGGCGAAATCGTTTAACGAATATGCCGAAAAATTGATAAGTTCGTTAAGTAGGGAAACAATGAAACTTGATATTTCTCGGAAACAAGTTAATCCCATCGGACGAGGCAATAAGGAAGCAATAAAAAAATTCAATAAGCATTCAGTAGTAAACATTTTTCACACTGAGAAAGAAACGTGTTTTACGGATTTAATGAAACTTTTCAAGGAAGTTTTCCAGTCGGGGACGCCTTCAGATTTCTCGATTGCTTTGGTTGTTCATTTCCTTTTTATACGATCGACAGTTCTTCTCATTTCTGTAACTGGAAGAGCGTTCTTCCAGCGTTTACTCTCGTACAGTCAAATGGGTACAATTGGAGCATGTCCGGTACGACTGTCGATACACTTTACAATTGCGACAACGGTTGGGTCATCAATTATACGTTGGACCAGTCGATTTAGATCCGTGTAATTCAATTTTCTCGGTGGAACTCCTCAAGCAACACTAGCTCTAAAATTACCAGCCATTAACAAGTATATACCTATCTCTCCGAACGAGCGAAAGGATTAACTCGATTAAAAGTATATAAATTAGATTTAAAATCCTCTCGTTTTCTTCTCTCTATTCAATTCGTTCTAAATTCCGAGAAAACGTAAATAAGATATAATTTCACTCTTTTAATAGATTAAGTATTAATATCGAAATTATTATCCTGGTTCATCATAAATGTATCTAATATCTAATGCCTAAGCATGTTGAAATTGGAAGAGAATTATCAACAGATATAACTGACTCGATTATAAATTTACCTTTTTCTGTCTAAGATTCGAAAATTTCGTACATTTTTCCCCGTAGAATTTCCATTTGAATCGGAGAATCCTGCGCTGGAATATTTCTACCCAGGGATTTGGTGCCTTTTTCGCAATGCTTTCCGCCAACTTTTCTTTGTTGCTTACGGAACAAAGAAGTTTACCAGAATTTTCGGGGTTAAATTGTTGTTTTTTTTCTTTTTTCTTTCTTGATAAGAAAAAACGAAAGTGTTCCTTACACGTATAGCAACACAATAATCATTCTGATAAATTTCGTCAAATGCAGGGGATTTTCGAGAAAATATTTATTCCGTGAACTACAATATTTGGATGATAATTTACAATTTATTTTTCAATAATAAGAGATAAAATTGGCATACGTAGTACAAGTTTCCTTGTTACGCAAGCTTAAAAATAATGGTCTTCGTAGAAGCAAAACAACGACGCAAGTAACCACCACATATCCAAAAGAAAATCAAGGAAAGAGTCGAGCGATCGATAGAAGCCAGCTCGCATACATTACCTAGGAGTAAGCATTTATACATACCGCTATCAGTATCCGTAAAACTGGAGATTACGAAAGAGCAGTATGCTACATACGTACTAAAGCAGAATGCGATATCCAAAAAGGTAGAAAATTTTCTCTGGATTGACCTGATATTGGAAATCAATACCGAGGGGTAATTCCAGCATCCACGCATGTTTGTAAAATCCAAAACAATCAGGAAAAAGCTAGAAAGACAATGCGCATTCAATCTACTTGGAAATCCACGAAAACGTACAACTACGAAATCCCCAATTTTCTTCTGTCGTCACGAAACCACAACTCTCCTTTCCTGTGTGTAAGTTGTTTTACAAACGATTGCGAGCAATCCTTGGCCTGCAAACTAACCAAAACGTACTCAAACAGAGTAAGAAGAAGATATATAAAGTCGGTAGCTAATTCTGAAACCAGTTGGAAATCTCTAGGTAAACTTTCTTTTTCTTTCGTGTATTTTAACCTACGAATAGCTCACTGCACGCAATAGTTCACATATTTTATGACATACGAGTGATGGTGGCTTTAATATTAAAGTTTTATATTAAATTAGAAGAACAACCAAAATAATCTTAAAGAAGATTTCCCTCGTCAGAACTCATCGTTCGATGGATTCGTTAACTCGAGTTGCTAAAAAGATTATTTACTTACAAGGGACATTACGGAACTGATACACTCCAAATTTTAATCAAATTTTAACCACATGTAGTTTGCAAAATTCTATTCGACACGTATTTTTTCTTAGCTGCCCAATTTCACTTTCAACATATGATTAAAATTTGATTAAAATCCGAGTGTACCAATTCCGTAATGTCTTTTGTTAGTTATCTTATTTGTGAAATGTGATTAATTTATTTTATGTTCAATAAAAAAATAGGGAAATTCGAAAGAGAATATCGCAGATATTGATATATATTTGATATATATCTGGGTATGTTAAGACGAGTAATACGTTAGATATCATTCTCGACGAATTCCGTCCAAGAATTCATTTTGAAAAGCAACGAGGATTTTTATGATGAATGGGAAAAGAGAGGGCAGATGAATAAAATCGTGTCATCGCTAATAATTATTGGAAAACACTTAGCTGGCTCATCTCTGGGGCTAACCATATTGAACGATTTAACTGGATCTCCATTAATCACCTTCCCTACACGATATTATTTACTGTTGGTGTCACCGAACTTCGTGGCCTTTCAGGATAAATCTATTTTTAATAGAGAGCATCGGTCTCTTCTAATTGCACCGGAAATGCAGTGGCCATTACACTGCCAAGTGTCTCGATCTTTCCAGAATAGTATACAATATTTCTCCTTCTACCAGTCTCTACCTAAATTTTAATTATTCAGTTTTAAATACGAACCAAAAAATATAAATATAACTTTTAATTGTTATAACTACTCTTTATTTTCTACTGTCTTATAATCCAAGCATAATTTTCCATTATACAATCTAACAATTATATTCCATTATACAATACTAATCTCTATAATCTAAGATCAGAATAAATTTCGAAACTCTATTTCGAATTCCTACGGATTCGAAGTTTTTTTTAAACTACAATACATTGTACTAACAATACTAAAATCTCTAACACTACTATTAATCAATATTACAATTGATTACAAACACAATTTAAAAAATACTCACATGAAAAATATTTAACAATTATTTCTAGAATCATTGATCCACGTGTACTTGTAAATAAAAATCTTGTAAAATTTATCATTTAGATTCGCGATTCAACCTTTCGTGCTAAAGTGCGATATTAGCATAGTTCTAGACATATATACTTTAATCTTCAGTTAAGAGGAATAAAACACGGAGAAACAGAATGAGCAAGCGCAAGGAAACAATGGTGAAAGAGGAAGATTCACGAAACGCAATGATTTACACTGTCTCCCGACGACAGGATCTCCACAACAGTGCTCCAACCGGGGCCAGGAGAAGAAAAACGCAATGCTTTCTTTCAGTTGCGATCATCGATCAAAGGCAGCGAACACCGCAACTTCCACTGGGGGAGAAAGAGAGAACGAGAGAGCGAGAGAGAGAGAGAGAGAAAGAGAGAAAGAGAGAAAGAGAGAACAGGGTGCTTTTTTAACGACGCATAAATCACACGGTAGAACCCTCATTCACGGGCCTTTTCTACGCTCGGTTTTCAGATCGAACCGGATGAGGAGGAGGAAAGACCCGAGAAGAGCAATCCGCCCCCATTCATCACGCCACCACCGCCGAATCCCGATTGTGAGTCTTAAAGATTGCGAACAATAAGCTACCGTGACTTTTTTTATTCATCGTAATTAACGAATCTGTTACTTTAAGGACTTTTGCAAAGTGACGAAAAAATTTAACAAACCTACTTACTGAACAAGAATTTTCGAATGCAGACGATTGTAATATCAATATTTAATTTAATTAGTGTATAATTAATTCACGGATTTACTTAATTAGAAAGACCCATGTGGTTCTGTGTTTCCTTGATTAATTTTGTTGATTAACGTAGATAGCAGAACAAAAGTAATATAATATAGTATCCAACAATGCAGCAGTTTGATCCAGTTTAGGAACAACCGTCGGATTGAATCCTGCAGGTAGCAATTGAATTTTGGAAAACTCTATTAACATCTTTGTATGTACGACTCCTAATCTGGTTACTGAGATTGCAAAGCTTTGCAGGATCGCGGAAATCCCAGTCCGAGCAGAACTGCTCTATGTATAAACCAGTTGTGTAGTATCACTTACTTTGCGATCAATAAGAGGTCGCTGTCAAAAGATGTCAATTCGAATTCCAAATGTAAATGGAGAACATTTACTCCATGGTCCAAAGCTTCTAATAAATGCGTATCTCGCAACAAGTCATTTGTCAATTTCCCAAGTGACACTAGAAGATCGTTAACACTCAAGAACCACTTGATCAAAAACATTCCTATTTGAGAAATGTCGATCCAATTAACTCTCAGTCGCTTTTATTTCGAGTTATATCAACACCTTTTCACTGTGATGCGATCACTTGAACATATGCTGCGAGCGACTTGCTTCCCAGGGAAATACATCAGAACGAGAGTTTCAGAGAGAAAATCGAATTTGCTCTGGGAGTAATTCAACGCCTTTTTCAGATAAGGGACCCAAGGGAGACAAGGGCGACAAGGGTGACAAAGGGGAAAGTGTCAGGGGCCCACCAGGCCCACCTGGTCCACCTGGTCAAGATGAGGTAATTATGCCTAACAAGAATTCATTAGAAAGATTTATGCAAATGTGTTGCACTGTAAACCATTATCGAAAATTTCATTAAAATATTCATATTTATCTAGTTTATCCTCTAAGTCTACTAATGACCTATTGACAAATTATATAGTTCTATTAATAGAATTGGATTGGAATTTATAAATTTGTTAATTAGTTTTTTTCTACGGCAAAGTATTAACTCATTGTATCAGTCATCAGTCGCGTTGAATCCTCGATTGGTTAGTTTTATTGAGTCAACTTAGAATATGCACGATATTCGTGTTATTGGCAAATCGAATCAATGATCCAGCGAACAGAAGCGAAAATCCTGATTGTCTAGTCTCTCGAAAAGCTGTCGGAAAACCGATATGCGCTTGACAATAAATCCATCAGAGAAGAGTGACCGAACGCAGTTGGACAATTATGCAATCAGTGTATGAAATTATGTTTGTACGATAATACAGTAGAGGTTTATTTAGTATTCGAGGCAATATTTCATGGACAACTAGCGATAGGTTTCTAGGGCCGTCGCATCGCGTATTAATAATTCAGTAGCCACCGTAGGCATTAAGACAGTCGGGACACGCGCCAATACAGAAATGCCCCTGAATTACCATGCATTAATATTCATTATTTATCGTACCACATCATTAGGTATTTCGTCAGAAAATATTTCTCCCTGACCACATTTCAATTATTTTATTCGATACCCATTACATAACGTTCAATTCAATATAATGAATTCTATATATATTATTCAAGATATTCAGAATCAAATTTCAAGCGAGTATAAACTTTAATTATATTCTCTCTATTTCACGTAAGATAGAAATCATTTTTTAGCTTAATCTCAATTTTTATTCACTTTCCTGTATTTACCATTAAAATAATTAAGTTAATAAGTTACACGAGTACCAGATAATTAGACGTATAACCATAGTATATTAATTACTATTTTTATGCAAAATAGGCAAAATTCGATATCACAAGTCTCTACAAATTCCAGATGATTGCTGAAAGAACAATTTGAAATTTTTCTCGCGATGTATAAAGTTCAGAAAAGTGGATTACGTGTTACCAAAACGACCTCATATAATTTTCTACCAATAATAAAATTCATATTTGCATAAAAATCCACAGTCTATTAATTATAATTAGACTACATATAATTATACTATTTACAATTTCGTACAATCAAAGTTTCAATATCCTAATTCCCACTGTTATAATAATAATTCTAACTAAGTTACAGTTCCGGTTTTGCTTCCGATACCCGAGTTTCTTGTATAATGCTAAAACAAGAGCAATGGTAAAGTAAACACTCATTCGAAGCCCCCTGTTTCTAATATATACACAGTGTTACGCATGAGAGTCAGTATGTATCCCTCAAGAAGCTCTCTGGGAATCGGGTCGAGCAGAGACGCGCGCAGTAGAGTACCTATATCCTAAAAGCAATTCGGTAGTGAATAGAGCGATATCGGAGCCAGTCTGGCGAGCATTCCAATCTGACAAGACGCGGTCTCGCCTATATTATTACGTCCACATTTATTACCAACGTGTACTATACTCCCCCCAATAAAGGGTTACTTCGTGTCAAAGGACGAGACGCATATACATAGAGAAACTGAGTATGCGGGGGACCGTGTACCCGCGTGCAATCACCATTACGGCTTTATTAAACGAAACAATGCGAGCCAACGCCACTGACGGAAATTACAATCGCATTAGCGCCATGCACACACACACACACACACACACACCCCTTTTCCCCTCCTCTGTCCGTAAGAATATTACCGTGGAAGGATTATGATGCGATAAAGTTATTATGCCGGAAAAAGAGCACTGGTACAATGAGCCAGTCGGTAGTTTGCATTAAACACACCCCGGTGAAAATGGAAAAATAGAGAGACTGGAGTACGTACATATGTGTATTGTAGCAATAATTCAAAGTGACATTATTGTTTCGAGAGTTGGGAAAAAAAGTCTTAATGGCCACTGTGGAGAACATTATTTTCGTTGGTTACATAATCAGAGGAGATTAAAGATATAAATGATTTTGTTAGTGGTCGCGTGAATATTATTAATAAAAGAGACATGAACGTTTTCGGAATATACTTCGAGATATGTGTTGAGTAAAGTTTCGGATTTCTTCAAATTTTATTTTATCAAACTTTAGGCATTTTTGGTTTTTTTCTTCAATTCTACAGCTGTTTCATTCGCGTAGCCTCTTACGATTAATAATAATTACGAATACTTTTAATCGTTATCGCTGTTGTCTGAAATTACATTGGATCCAATACTAGGAATTCCATGACCCAAATACGTTGGCACGTTCGGGTTCACTCTATATACGAATTTCTGTCGGTGTGTGCTGAATAGACATGGACAATAATTTAGCTTTACACGCGGCCACGGAGGCATTCCGATCCGGGATCACTCATTTATCTTGTTATTCGCGCTGGCCAATTCGAGCCGATCGCTGAAAACACTGGGATCTGCTGCGTGTAACGCTGATTGCAAACCTCTCGCCCTAATTGTCATTCTTCAAGAGTTGTTTTCCTCGACGTTTGACTATATGGTAAAAACAAAAAAAATTGAAATCCGAGTGCTATCTCGCTACAATAATATATTAAACGAATTAATTAAATTCAAAGCAAAACTTGTAAAATTTCGCAAAGCATCTACAAATTACATACAATATATACACAAAGAATTAGGATTTTTTATTATAGGAATAAGTTATCACCAGATTGCGGATTTTTATGCAAAATAGTCAAAATTTGATATCACGAGTCTGTACAAATTACAGATGATTTTATTGAAGAAACAATTTGAAATTCTTCTTGGGATGATTACGTGTTACCAAAACGACCCCATATAATTTTCTACCAATAATAAAATTCATATTTGTATTAAAAATCCGCAGTCTAGTTATCACTGTGATCAACATCAATACTGGTCAATAACAAGGTTTTTTGAATAAACAGAATATTTAATGAGCATTAACCAAAAACATGCTACAGGGACCACCAGGAAAGAAAGGAGACCCAGGCACGTGCACGTGCAATCCAAAGGCACTTATGGAGTCGTTCACGATGCCAAAGATGATTCAAGGACCAAAAGGCGAAGCAGGAATACCGGGACAAGAAGGGAAACAGGGACAAATGGGGCTCACGGTACTGACATTTAGTTCAAACATTCGTCTACGCCACAAAGCCGCGCGTGGCATGTAAAATAAAAGCCCCCATTCCCCTTTTCCTCGCCAAAGCTTTGCGCTAAACCCGTTCTACAGCTTGACACTACTACCAACACGCACTATACACCTACCCAAGAAGTAGCAACAATGCAAATGTGATGATCACGATTGACAAATGTGGATACCAGAGGGTCTTAATGCATTTCCAGGATCAACATCCGGTTTCCCTCCCCAAAAAAAAAGGTAACCGTTGACAATGATGTTACAGGGTGCAGCGGGTCCTCCAGGCGAGCGAGGACTTCAAGGACCACAAGGTGCCAAAGGTGACAAGGGTGACGTGGGTATACAGGGTCCTGAAGGACCACAAGGACAGAAAGGAGAACCCGGTCGAGATGGAATTCCTGGGGAAAAGGGTGCACAAGGACCTCCAGGACCACCAGGAAAAGGCGAATTCTCTGGCTATGATGTGAGTGACTCAT
Source organism: Trypoxylon attenuatum (assembly GCA_963989405.1). Taxonomy (NCBI): domain Eukaryota; kingdom Metazoa; phylum Arthropoda; class Insecta; order Hymenoptera; family Crabronidae; genus Trypoxylon; species Trypoxylon attenuatum. Next base: position 11,371,588 of record OZ022493.1, on the reverse strand, counting down.
TAATTTTATTCCTGATGCTTCTTCGTGCAAAAGATGTTAAGTGGCCAAAAAGCAAATGCTCGTTGCTCGAACCGTCGAAGTTACCGTGTGATAGGAAAGAATTATGAGCGAGCGTAGGTGTCGTGGTATTCGTGATGAATGCTTCGCTCTAACAGGCCGTTTCATTTTTTACCCCGCCCTTGGCAGCTTTTCCCACTCTCTATCCGAATGCTGAAACAAGGATAATCTACGATCCTCGGAATATTTTTCTCCTCTTGCTTCGAGGTTTTCAACTTCGAAAGCTTCGTTGAACAGCTTGCAGCTGAACTGGAAGTCCTTCGGTTCTCCTTTTTTTTTTTTTTTCACCCCTCCTCCTTCCGAAACACTGTTTTTCCACGGATTTAACTCGGGTTTCAAAAGCATTGCGCGAATCGCCTCGTTTGTTTTCGGAGATCGTTATCAAACCAGTGAACCGCTATGCAAAGCATTTCACCCCAAATGTTTGCGAAATCGTTCTACGAATGATGAAAATATCTGTTGGCGGAAAATGCGATATGAACCACTGGAATTATGTATGTGGTAAAAAGAATGTTTCTAATCACGTTAAATCACTGCGAGGAACACCGCAGACATTTGGCGAAATCAAAATTCTCCTAAACGATGCGAATATTTCAATACCGATGGAATCGATAGAATATTGGCATTAGGAATCATCGAAACGTTCATCCTTATTGAATCAGCTTATTCAATCAAATAGTGCAATCTCCTATCAGCAGCAATTGTGCCAATAAAAATTGACTCTAGCGGAAGAAATCAATTATACTTGTTTTACCGAAGGTTTCAAATCATAATCGGATTCATCGTAGAATATTTCAATATTTTCATTCCATTTCAAGAATTTACGCAGTGATATATTCAAGTTTCATCCCATTATTCCGTTAATCTTTATTTGTGTCATGCTGGGAAACCGCCAAACTGCATCAGACCTAAGTAAAGGGACTCCAGGTATGAGAGAATACCGCGCGGAGTACAATGCGAAACTGACTGGCACACGGAAATGCAGCTGACATTTGGAAATGGAGTGCAAAGTTTCGCGGCGATAAAGAAACTAGGGTGGTACCTAGTCGAATCCAAGAGGCATGCATATTTGATGACCTAGCGAGCTATTAAGAGGCGAGGAACTCACTGAGATTCTCTGGGTACATTGTGTTCTCGATAGAGTCGTCTAATGAAGCGTAAGGAGTTCGCTTAAGCGCGTAATCTTCCTTTGCCTCATAATTCACTAACGACCCAATTGTCTGTTGCTGAAACCCCCGAACTCTCGCAGTTATCTCGCGTGGAATGTCAGCGAAATCTACTTGAATCTGTATTGCTGTTGGAAGAGTTGCTTACAGCATCGCGATCCTCGACAAATCTAATTAAAAAAACCGCCAGCATCGGCGAATCGAGATTCCTCGCGAAACGTGAGTCTCGATCGAAACTTTTATCTTCCATCCGAGATAAAAGATTCGAACCGCGAAAAAGACTTTTAGAAATTAAATCTATCCAGTACAAAGTTTTGCTTCTACGTTTTTTTCTGTTTTGTAATAAAGGCAGTAAATGCTATTTTTTAATACGTTTTTCAAAGACTGATTTATTCAACTAATATACAGACTTAAATTTACCTATTTTGTCTTTTGAAGAAGAAATATAGAATTAATTAGTTGAATACAGTGTATAAAGAATTCGAAAGAATTAACTGTAAAATTTCTGTACACCTTAAAGATGAGCAGAATGTTTTGTTCGTTGGTCATGACTCATGAGACTTTTTACCAATGAGGAAAACGAATTGAAATAGTCTTTGAAAGATTTTCTAGAGCCAGCGAAGCTCGAAGAGAGAAGGACGAGTAGGAAAAAGATTGTCGTTCATGTCTCTTATAGTTCTCGAGGAAAAAGCTACTATCATTTTGCGTGAAACAACCTGTACAACCGAAATACCTGCTCTTAACTAGAATCTGAAATATTTCAATGGAGAACTTGAGGCACGTTGCTTTCTCAAAATACAGGCTACACTCATAATTCAATGAACATGTAGGTTAGCCTGAGATGGCAGGACAAGAAATTCGTTGAATAGAAATGGAACGTGTATTGGTCCGTGGAGAATAAGTAACCGAGCACATAATAACAGTGGCGCTTGTACGTTCAAACTCTACACACTTTTCCTTCCGTACACCCGTTCTCTTCCCACCTTGCTTTCATCTCTTATTTTCTTCCGTTGGCTGGCTATTTCATCCGGTTTGCGAAGCTAAGAAGCAAGCTTTTCCTATAAACTTCTCGGCCTTGTGTAACACGCTCCTCATCAGAATTGCTATAGTTTCAACGAGGCATGAAATATAAATTTCAAAGAATTCTATTCTTCTTACTTACAAGGACCAACGATACGACTCGGCTCTATCTACAAATTGTGTATCAACAGCGAGATTCTTTTTAACGATAGAATTTATTTCAATGAGATTGATGTCTCAGCAGATATATATATATATATATATATATATCCGTAAATATTTTAAATAATTAAAACAATTAAAGAGAATTGTAACTATTAGAACGATAAAATTCTCTGTAAAATTTATCGTTGAAAATAAAAGCGACTCGTGCAAAAAATTTTCAAACTTTCAAAGTTCAAAGTTGAATATTTTCCGGACGTACGTTACGTCTATGGATCTATGATTCCAGGGCGCTACCCATTTAAATTTGAAAACGGTGCATAAATTAAATAGTGCGGCGTGTGTAAAACCGTGGTTCTGCCGGTTTCGGATAAGGATGAAGAGAAAATATGGGTTGCTCCGTGGGCCGAATATTATGCGAGACAAGCACTGTGTGTAATATAAATTTTTACCTGTGTTTACTTATTCGCACAATACTGTACAGTACCTTTGCCTTATTCTTTCATTTCCATTACACCACTTTCTTTCATAAGACTTTTAATTAGCGAATCTTAGACCGTTTAAAAAAACAATACGAACGTAATAATAACATTAGTCATTATATGGATTTCCCTAGAATATCTTTTCTTTAAATTTCCTTGTAATTAACTTGATTCGTTAACTTCTATTCGTGAAGATGTAGTTAAATAAATTCTTCGTTTCATCGAGCGCTTTTAAAGCTTTCCATGTAAATAATACATAATTTTTTCGAATCTTATCTAAATTTATTCGACTAATTGGACGAATACCCTGAACTGTCGAATTTCCACAAAATTGAATATTAAGTTGCCACTCCATTGACCAATTGTTCAGACGGCGTCCGATTTCGATGAAAATTAAAAAAAAAAATCCTAAAAATGAATAATTGCGAATAAAAAAAATGGTGAATATAAAGTTGAACTGACATTGGTGGAGTTGGGTATTTCCAATTTTCTCGGAAATGAATTTAAAAAAAAAAAGTGTGTTTATTTAACACGCAATAGATATTTAAAGAGAAAATTCTAATGGCTCTATTTTTAATTAAAATGTACACTTAGAATTAGGCGAATCATGCTTTAATTTAAAGACCGGCCTTTCGACTCTCTGACCAAAATATAACTTTGTTTCTCAAAGTTAAAGAGACTATATGTATTTGCTTCCCATGGGAACATTTCTCTCTCTTGCCCATTTCTGTTATTATCTTTCGCGATTATACAAGGAGCCTGAAAAACTTGGCCAAAGTTAATTTGAATCTTAATCCCACAGAATTTAGTCAGAGTGATGAATACCAGTGACTAGGATACGCGCAGATAAGTTGGACGGGAGAGCAAAACATAAAACCCTCCATGAATATTAATACACCATAAAAACCGCTCAGGAATTCGCAATTTTCCCTTTACGAACTGCCCTTTCGCGTTAACTCGCAAGCTGTTTACCCACCACGAAAGAAGAATAAAGCGGACAGTGGCTAATACAGATAAATCCTTTTCTAATTCACTCAATTCCAACTTTATACTCCACATTCGTCCACAAATCTCACTTTTTAACTTAACAACAAAGGAAACATCGAGATATAAACATCGAAGAGTTATTTAGTAGAATTTTTTAAAACAGATATTACACTATTATCGATTTATAAGTAAAGTAAAGATTCTTAAAATTTAAGGGTAGTTTTGTGAGAAAACGGATATCTTTGTATTTAAGGGTGGCTCTGCCGTTAGTTAAGCCTTCATCGTGTCACCCTTATCGTTTCCTGGGACAAGAAACCCTCTGAATTTCTCAGTAGCCAACAAGTATCCAACTTTCGAGAGGTCGACCCTAGATGTCGACTGGAGCAGTCGACCGTAACAAACAAGAAGCGAGGCCTCTAACGACAAATCTCAGACAGAGAGACAGACAGACAGACAGACAGCTAACGTAGACTGGACACGAATTTCTAAATAGGCCTTTGTCTTCATGATAGTCCTTCGGTTACGAGTGCTCGAGATATTGCCGCTTACGGGGCTTGAATTATTCCGCAAATAAGGTGCGCTGATAATGACGTCTTCCCCCTCGCCAACTGCCCTATGCAGAACCGAGTCAAGCCCGAGTCTAACCTTATCGCATTTCCTGCTGCGATCATTGCACCCTGCAACTTCCTTCGTGGTAAATTGCGTCCATGGTATTACGCCGGTCGGCTTGAAAATTCCTGGTGGGAGATTCCTTCCAAAAGGAGCTCGCAAACTGATTAGTCTTGTTTTCCCTAGAAGTTGTAAATTTGAAAACACCCTTCTTGGAGTACGTTCACTGGGTAAATTGGTACTTAGAGTATTGTTGCTGGTGCCTCGTGACGCTTGCTTTTCTCAAGTTTTCTACTTCCAATGAACCGTTTATTTTTTATTCCTTGACAATAACTTTGCTACGGTTGCAGGTTTATTGGACGATTGTTGATTGAAACAATAGGATAAATATTTTCTGCGCTTTCGATCGACAATGACGCTTTTGTTTTATATTTTTAGAATTTGATCCCATTTGCAAACTGAAATTATTGTTCGGCATTGTTTGGTCGAATCAATAATTTATAAAATTGGATTTATTTTCAAATTCGTTATATTTAGTTTGAATAATCCTCGTTAGTTTTTAGAAAAGATATTGAATGATTTGGGAATTGCAAAGATGGATTGAAATATTTATCTTCTTTTCGAAAGAGTTACGTTACGGTGTGACCTAAAATCAAAGTGACGCGAATGATTGCCACTGTCAAATAAGTAGGGCTCTTTAAAAAGACTGGAAGCTGGCTCGCGGCGAAGATCGTGACCGCAATGGCCAGCGGAAGGGATGCGATCTTCCGCGGTTTTCCCGTGCTTTTAACGTGGCTGGCAGGGAATCGGTACTCCTTCTCACTCTGTGCCTCTTGAACTTCCGCCGGCGCGGTAGCGGTCGAACAATTACGGGGCAAGGGGCCGCATCTCGGCTTTTGGAAGCGTGCCACTAGCACGAGAATAGAAGGAGTTCCCTAGAAAAACGGCGTGCAACGAGAAAACACGCCGAGAACGAGGGTAGAAGGAAGCGGATAGAAGTGGGGTGGAAAACCCAAGTAGAGGGATGAAAAAAGGGGTAACGAGAAGCGAGCTTTTCCGCAGAGGTTCTTTCTCTTTCTCAAGTATTTCAATCGCTTCGCCGCTCTTTTATAAGCAAATTGTCACGCGTACCGCCCGACTCCCACCGAAAAAAAAGCCCCCTTTTCCGAGGGACTTCACACCCCACGAAAAGGGTGAAACAAACCTCGAGAAAATGAAATTACGGCCGGCCAGCCGGAATTTTAGGAAATGCTGCCTTCCTATTCACCGCAAACTACAAAAGGAACTCGCGAACAATGCCTGCGATAACTTCGAAAGTTTCACGCTTTTTTGATCCAGGAGAATTCGGGTTGGAATTTTTTTTTCATCTATGTCTACTGAGAAAACTCTGCGCATGATGATCCTTTACGAGAAACGATCAACGCATCTATAAACTACGTCGAGAATCGAAATGTCTATTGTCGCGAAGATAAAAATTACTTACATAATTTTCTAAAGGTTGGAGAACCACTGCAAACACCGCATGACCCACACTAGTATTTGATCTTGTTGCGCAAAACCAGGTGACATTCGCAATCTTATGAAGATGGTTTTCCATAGAAGAGCGTCTGCTCTATCGCCTGAGATGGTTGGATTTTGCCGTAAACCCTCCAATTCGACGCAAAATCCACGAGAATGTCAGAAGATTGGTACCAAAAGTAGGTCTCGCGAGCTGTAATCAATATTTAAACACATATTTGCAAGTAAATATTGCATAAGTTATTTACATAATCTCATTGATAAAGGTCTACAGAATCCATTGCCATAATTGCATAATTGTTTAACGTTAATAATTGCACTGAAAATCTGGCCTAAAGTTAAAAGAAGGTGCGAATTTTCAAAATTGATTTTCTCAAAAACTGAGGGTGTTGAGGAAAAAAAAACAAAGATTGGTGTTTGAGAGGTAAAAATCTATGAGAATCACCTAGTAGGTATCGCAGAATTTTGTTGATGTTGGCCAATGTAATTAAAACAGAAAGCAATCAAACTGATAACTGTATTATCATTAATATTAATATTATTTCGTATTAATCACTCATGGATACCGTCTAAACGTTATCGAACAAATGATTTGGAAATTAAAAATATTATAATAATTGATAATTATCTTAGAGTAGATTACATTCAAAAGTGTAATCTGTATATGTTACATTATCAAAGATACATCTCTGTCACTTTTTCAGTAGTGTTGCTTTTAAAGGTAGACTGCACTCTCTATCTTCCGTAGAATTGTAGGAAAAGTTGGAAAAACCTTTTCCCCCCTAACCACTAATACCGCATCCATCCACAGCACAGGATCAAAGCACCCTTATTCCACGAACCTTAAGGAGAGGGAGAAAGATAGAGAGAGAGACTCATTGAAAAAGTGTTTCCCACTCAATCCAACCGAGGGTCAGTGGATTTATGATCGCATTCGAATAAAGTCTCAGCAAAGAGGAACCTTTAAAAACTATTTCTAACGCGACAGAAATTCGAAAGGACGCGAGTCTCACGCGTTCAGAATCTTCTGTGTTGCTCACACGTATATCTTGGAGATTCTCGACTAGCTGCAAAAGTTTCCTAGCAAAAAATGCACTGGCATTAAAGTTCCGGGGTATACTAGCTGCACGTAGTTCCATCGTAGAACTCGCGGATAGTAATAGATGAGAGTGTTAATCAAAAAGATAGGTAAACTTTGTCTTGCATTATCTGATACACTGCTGAGGTTGGATTCAAAATTACAGTATTAATAGAGAGGGTAATTCTACTTTTGAATGTTTGTTAAATTCTGTTATTATATTAATACTTTTTCCTCTGTATAATCTGGAAAGTCCATTATTATCTTTATCAAACTCTGCTGTAAATGAAATATTTAAAATTTCTCTTTGCTAGAAATGATTTTCAAATTTCGAAGAATTCTTCTAATTACTTGTTATAGAATTGAATTGAGAGTGGATATTAAAAGTAATTGTATTACAATACTTATGTGTATTATTAACTCGTTAATTTTGCGATTAGAAAAGCTTGGGATAAATCGTCGAGATAAATATATATAATCGTGAGGAGAATTGAATAATGAGTAAAAAAGTTGGGTTTTATTTCATAATTCTACTGGAGAAAAAAAATGCTTCACGCTCACGCGGCCAATTACCATAAAACTTTATGAAACTTGTGATAGCCGGGAAAGCGCGAAACTTCTTGAAAAATGTCTTTATCCGTGGCACGCAAAGTAGCCAAAGTAGATATCTCGAAAGCTGAGAGATGTTGGAATGATGTCGACTCGACTCATTTCTCGTATTCTTATTCCTACTATCACGCCGAGATTCACTTATCTCCTCGATAAGCGAAGAATAGGACACTTTTGATCTTGAATACATTAAACTTGAGCGGAAACACCCTCTCGCAGGTGAAAAATCTTCCGATAGAAAGATATCGCGTTACACGACTTTTTTCCGACTCGAGATACCGTGGTAATAAACGATAATGAATAATATAAATGCATAGAGAAAAGATTTTCTGTAAAAAGCTGCCCTTCGATATAAAAAACGAGATATGCCTGTTACTCGAGATACGAATCTCTCTGTTGTCTTAAAATTAAATGTCAGAATTGTTCGTTTCGCGAGTAACTGAAAGGGAAAAAGTACTGCGTAAAATTAAATTCGCATAACTGAAGTTAAATAGCTTCTTTAAAATGACGTCGACTGGAATTAATTTGAAATGAAACTTGAATGTGATGTAACAGTAACCGGTCATAAGTTAAAATTAAAATATTTTTATATCACTCGGATTAATTATCTTTGTACCCCGAAAAGGCATAGTATTGAACTAACTAACTACTCGGATTTATGGTCCACGTAACACAGAGATATTTATCGAAATCCAACCTAGATATCGGATTGTGTCATAATTCAAATTTATAATTATAGAAGAAATGGATACACGAAGATAGAGTAAACCCGACGGTTCCGATATTGATGCATTGGCTACGCACTCATTGAACCAAGAAAACTATATCTCACGCGACCGATAATAATGCATAATTGACACAATGCCTCCAATTTGCTCAGGGTGATCTATTTAAATCGGGTCATCGAAACATATCCTATCTAAATCACGCGATTTCGACTAACACAAACTTTATCTTCCCCTTCTCTTCCCGAAATCAAACGTGATTTCAATACCGATTCTCCATATATCAATCTCAATCAGTTACATACAATGACGAAGGTACAAACTTACAAGCAAAACCCTTATATAAATTTGAATCATCGAAAGGAGAAAGTTCTCCAAATAATTATACAAATAAAAAAAAAAACAGATTTAAGTAAGAGTATAATTCTTATTTCACTATTTGTTGATAGTAAAGGTTTACGAAAAACGTTAACGCCATTTACACGAGGTAACCGAGGTTGGTCCGATTCCCAGGAAAAGCATTTAAAGGTCATGTCCCGACAATTTGAAGAGAGCGAAAAAAAGTGCTGAGTCGTTGAACAAGTTCCTTTTATCCGTGTACTGGAGCGGCGTGACTCTGGTTCTGGAGTATCAACAGGACGTAGCTAGGGAGTCTAGGCGATTCAGTAGAATGATGTCTGTTCGAGTCATCCTACCTAGCGATCTTACGAGCTATCGACGGCCACGCTTTCACGTTCCCTCGAAACGTTATCTTACGTGACCCGTTGGCACAGCCGAGCGCCGATTTCCCTCGGGAATACAGGAACCAATTTCTAGGCTGCATCAACCAGGTGCGGCCAGGTGACTCCCTTCAGGAAAAAGGTCTCACTGTGAGGTACGGTTCCAAGGACGCACGTTACTGCCAACAACCTCTGTTTTATTGACAAATTGAAAATCGATTCGACATGGATTTACCACCACCATGATTATCCCTTAATTTTTTATGACAGTTTGTAAAAACATTAAGAAACAAATAATTCTGTCTTTATTATTTATTTTCTATTAAATGACTTGTTTCTTAATGCAAGATTCTAGTTAACTTAGGGACTTTTTAATTAGGTTTAATATTGCGATTAACGTCAAGAGGTAATTCAATGTGGTCACTATTTTTGAGAGTTATTCTGCATTTGGTTTTTAGACTGCATTAATACATGGCTTTGGGCGTCTAACTTTAAAGAGTACGTGTTGCAACAGGAAGCTAGAAGATTCGATTGAGAAATCAGTGGAAAGTAGCTAAATGATCGGTTTGATAAATTTGAGGGAAAAACGTCGTTTGAATACAAAGAAGACATACTGCAATCTTGTTCAACATGCATAGAGGAATCTGAGTTAGAATTTTGCGAAGGTTGGGTCAGAGACTTATTTCGTAGAAGGTATCTCTTATATCACCGATGACAAATGGAGGGGCACTGTCCCAAGCGATACGACCTAAATTCTTGGACGACAGCGAAAGCTTAAAAAGATCGAAGATACACGGAATAAGATTATATTGGAAGAATATAATAGAACTATACTCTATGGTGTCGTAAAACCGTATTGTCTCTCGTGTTAGAAGCTCCAATTTCAACCATATCAATTTTCACCGCTGTTTGGGATTATCTATTGCTGTCAGGGTAGAGGCGAGAAATTTCCAAGATTTTCCACCGTAAGCGCAATCCATTCTGTTGCATTTTCATTTATTAATATTTTACGAGACGATCCACCCTATTTTTATCGCTCAGCTTCAATCGCTTCAAGATTGAAATATAAAAGCTCGTAACTCAATTAACGAAATACTAAAAACAGTCATTATCTTTCGATATAGTAAAATATAGATTTAAAGTTTATTTATAAAATGTTGCTAGTTACACGGTGGTTACATCGTTTACTTTGAAGGTAGCAACTGATAGCTCGAGATACTCATTAACCCATTTCTTCCTTCTAATTGTTTCTAAAGCTGCCGAGGAAAAGATTCACCACTCTAAACATTTGTCCTGGGTGGCAAGAGAACACTGGTAGAACAAGATTCCTATAGTCCTAATTGCCAAAGAACTCACGAAACCGTTTCCGCTGAGACGCTTAAATCGACGTTTCACAGAGAAAAATGAGTTCGACTAGCGGCGAAAGCATTGCTCCCGATCGCCCCTCAAAGGTTTACAGGGTGTGGAAGTATGCGTGTGTGTGTGTGTGTGTGTGTTCGTGGCTGCCGATACGGATGAAACGAGAAGAAAGCGGCTCGGCACAGTGCTCTGAATGCCGCCACTTCGTCAATAGTCAGAGAACGTGGGAAAGTTCGAAGGGGCTGGAAAGGCTTTGAGGCCTGAGGCATAATGGAACGAATAGCACCACTGATAAATAGGCTTCTGAAGAAAAATAAAAAGAAAGAGACTGAAGATATTCTCTTGAAAAACAGCCAATTCGCCGAATTACAGGATTCGATTGCGGCTACGAGTTTTGCAAGCGATCAAATAAGTGGATGAAAAGTTATCAAGGAAATTTATTTCCTCGATCTACAATCTACTTCTTTTCCGTTCTTTTCTTATTTCAAATTTATCGTGGAAAGATAAAAACAAGGGTTTATAAATCGAAACTTTAACTGTAATTATAAAGAGATATAATAGAATATAAAAATTAGTATACGATAATTAAAAAAAGTATTAGAATATTTAATTTAGTCTAATTAAAAGTGAATACGATACATATTAGTGTTTATGAATTTGTCGATAGTTAGAATATTAATTCTATTCCTCTAATATTCTAAAACCGATCGGTATAGACAATGCGAAACAAAATAACCAACCAATTCTAGTCCTTCCCACGAGTACAATGGTTCAAACAAACCCCTCTAGAACAATCTCGAGCAACGTACATATCAGTGCCAGGGGAAGCTATCAGTAACAGTACACAATCAACATGTCGATTATTCAGTGCGTTGGTAAACTCAACACACATATTGGGAAATAAGCACGAGCGCGATACACAAAGTTGATTGTTCTCGAATTTAGGCTAAACGTATACAATCCTATTTTTGCTCGATACGATCGAATTCATGCGAGATGCGCATATAAATGAGGCTTGTAGAATAAAGAGATGAGGGCAATGGTGAATACCCCAGGTAGTTGACTAACTGTTAGCAACAAACGATATTAGGCAGTATTTGCGTCAGACAAACCATCCGTAAAGGATGCATCACAGGTAGAACAATCGTTGAAGGGACCTAGATAGACGTAACGTTTGAAACAGCCTCGCGACGTGGCTTCGATTGTTTGAGCAACGGTTGTTCGTTTCCACTGCCAGCGGCCAGTTTCAGCGAACTGGCCTTTGGCTTTACAGCCTTATACTACGCGCCGATTAAACGCACAAATTTCGACTATTATGTGCACGCAGCCCAGCTGGAAACCTCGAAGTATCTACAGGGTAAGTATCAATTAACCACGATTCAATGGAACCTCTTATTGAATGCAGAAACCAATACCTTTCTCTCAGTAGATTATGCCGTCTGACTACACGGCTTACGCGTCCTTATCTGATTCTTCCTTGAAGCATCGTCAATACCTTTTTCTTCATTCAAACAGATTATTCATTTTTTAATCTATTCCTAATACTATATAATTTACTGTTCAATCTTTAATGAAATTACACAAAGTTGACTGTTCGTATTCCCTATATTTCAATGTATTCAATTGCATATTGAAAGACACTTGAATATTTTAAACTGTTAGAAAAAAATCTATAAGGTAATAATAATAATACAATTAAAGGAATTAGTTATAGACTCTCGATATTAGCTTCGTATTTCTGTTGGAAATGTTTCGGAAAATTGATGAAAATGAATAATAGTGATAATTGTGATGTCAAAGGGAAATAGGTGAATTTAGAGTTAAGTTCTAAGTGAGTTTGCATGAAGAAGTTTACACTGTTGTCTCCAGACGGAAGGTATAACAATGAGGCCAGGCCTCCCAGGACCAAAAGGCGAAGCAGGGACCTCAGGAAATCCCGGACCAAAGGGCGAACCTGGAGTCGCTGGATCCAAGGGTCTCAAGGGAGAGCCAGGCAGCAAAGGCGCCAGAGGAGATCATGGCAAAGAAGGTTCACGAGGTGTTCAAGGATTCAAGGGCGAGCCTGGAGCTCCCGGTGCTCCTGGACTACCTGGCGCACCTGGAGAGAATGGAAGACCGGCTGAAAAAGGCGAGAAAGGTGATACTGGTCCCGAAGGAAAGCCTGGAGTACCTGGTCCTCCTGGACCACCTGGATTATCTATTCCTGGTGGAATGAGCATCAGCGAAGCTGGTTCGTAATCTCTTATTTCGTTTACTCGATTCATATTCATTCTCAATTGAACTTTTTTTTTTCCATTGTTAATGAAATTAAGCGTGAATAATTAAATATGGCTCAAATTGAGCAAACGATGTTTCGTTAACGTTTTTCTTACGTAATTGTAGAAAGTACTGGATAGACATTGGAATATTGCAGTTTTAAATGCGAAACTAAATCGAAAATATACTATATAAGTTAATTTAAATGGAATATTAAATTTGCACCTAGAAATTGAAATTAAGGATACTTATTTATTTTTAATCAATAAACAGAGTGGTACAACTGAAATATGAACTATTGTTAGTGAGGCAAATAGTACATATTTATTTAAAGCCACTCAGTAATTTTAGTTCAATAATTACGCTTAATTGCGTATAACTGATGCTAATATTAGCAGTTCAATACTGACCGTGAACATATTACATATTTAAAGAAAAAGTCGATCAAGGAAATTTCAATGGGAATGTAAATTATCGTGAAAAAATAATTGATTTTCAACGCAAGAAAACTTGGAAAACGTATTTCTCTCGGAGCTAGTTCCCGGTAACATTGTTTTCATTTTGTCGAGGTCCAATTTTATTTTACACAACCTGTCAATCAGTGACTTTACTTGTAGCTGTAGCATACAGTTTGCGGTTTTAAGCTTCTGCAGAGCCACACGAAAATGTTGCACACACCATTAAACGACGATGCGAAACAAGTGAAGCTTTACAGTAGAGGAGACGTAAGCGAGAAACAAATTGCTGTTGGTCGACAAGAGAAATACATAAACGAACACAATTTGAAAATAAAAGCGAAACGAGCGTAGTGGGATTGTAAAGTGATCCGGGAAAATTAAATTGTGCTGATTAAAACGAAAATGATTTGTTCCTCGGTGAGTAACGTTCGGAAAATATGTATAATTATATTCGAGAAAAGTAATGGGAGAAATGGGAGAGAAAGTGTCACGACTGACCGGAAAATTGTAATTCGTTCAATAACGAATTTGCGGATTAAGGTGAATATATTGTTTACATGCTCATCGTCAACTACCACTAAAAGACTAACGGTGAATGTTTGTGTCAATGTAAATGAAACCCCGCTCAAAATCAATGAAACTACATTTCAAACCGAATCAAATAAAATACCCTGGGTCTTTCGACCCAATCTCCAACACGAAAATCAACTGCATTAATTACATCGACATATTTCCTAGTTTAATTAAAGGGTGCTTTAATTGAACGTGTAGTAATGGTAGGAATATTAAAAATATTGTATACTGAACGCAACATTATCGCTATACCGCACATTTAATTTTCCAAATCCATTAGATAAACTATTATAGCAGTACAATTAAATAACAATTAACCAAAGGTTCATCAGTTAATCTTAGGAAGGAATTCAAAAGTCACTTGTATACAGGGTGGAAAGTAACAGGTGGGCCAAATTCAAGGAGGCGATTCTATGATTCTAAAGTCAAAATCTCAACCCTTTCGGAGATATAAGCATCTGAAATTTAAACAATTCAAAATTCATATCTCCAGACTGAATAACGCGGAACATATGGGTTTTTTCTGGAACGTGTGGGAGGGCCGGAGCAATTTGAAACAAATTATAAACAATATAAAAATTACTGTCAAGTCACATTATTATTCGAATTTCATGGTCGAGTATGTTATTTCGGTATTTTAAATGATATTAAGTTTTTTGAAGTGAATATTTATCGAAAAATCTATAGGATAATAATAATAGAATTAACGTTATAGGTTTTGGAGAGAGAGGCGAGAAGGGTGAACCAGGAGCACGAGGATACAGAGGCGACAAGGGTACCAAAGGTGAAAAAGGAGACAAGGGTGACTTCGGTCCAGCAGGAATTCCCGGCGTAAACGGGATTCAGGGTCCACAGGGTAACAAGGGTGAGCCCGGGAAGGATGGCCAACCAGGAACAGCGGGCAATCCGGGAATCAAAGGCGACCGAGGTGAACGCGGACCTCCCGGTGTAACGGCAATCGCCAGTTCTGGCGACTACATCACTATCAAGGGTGAAAAGGGTTCAGAGGGCAAACGTGGCAGGCGAGGAAGACCTGGACCACCGGGTCCAGAGGGGCCGCCAGGGAAACCTGGTGTTACGGGAGAAATTGGACTGCCCGGTTGGATGGTAAGTGAATCAGAACTGATTCTATTGTGTATAGTACGACTATGCTCTGGTCAGCTTATGAATATTGAGAGATTCTTGGGTTCCCTTAAACTCGTAAAAGGTAAATGTTTAAGTAAGTTACTCTCTTGTAATTGTAACTCTAGTTATATAATGCATATATGCATATTTGATTAAACGATGGTAAGTTTGTTATGGGACCCTGCGGCGTGTTTGTCCACCTACCGCCGAATTTAACGTTAGCAAACTAGCGTTGTCCGATAAATAATCAGAAACTCGAATTAACTGACGAATCGAAATTTCATTCATACTCATCGTGATCTCACTTTGGACGCTGCGCGTAGAATACAATAAAGGTGAGCATAAGCAGCTATTAAATTGGTCAGTTAACCACAGAGAATTTTATGACGTTGAAACGAATACACTCTCGCTGATGAATATTACCTTCGAATATAATATCTATTTGAAAATCATGATAAATTGTAAAATTTAATATACATGTATATGTATCGCTTAACTTTCCCCGAGGTTCCTGGGTTTCACGAGCATCTGGCCGTAAATATTATGTAAATGAAACTTGCATTTGCATAAATATCAACGGACTGCTTAACGATTCGACGAACGAAACTCAATATTTATAACCCAATTACACAATATTATAACCAATCAAGTTGTTGGGAAGTACTTCATTAACGTGGCACGGCATAATCAATTAGGCAACCCTTTAATCGTTGGGATAACGAGTCAATAATATCAGGCCATTAGACCCAGGATGATCTGGGCGGAATTCTAAAGCCGAAGCTAGTTTAAGAGATTAATTAAGCCATTAATTAAAACAAAGAGCGAGGGGGTATTTATCGACGAATGTCTGACGCAGGGCCGACCTGGAACGCCTGGAATTCCCGGCAATCCAGGACCAGTGGGTCCCAAGGGAGAGAAAGGAGAACCTGGATCGCCAAGTCCCTATGGAGTTTCTCTTGGCGTAAGTACCATTTATAATGTACCGTCATAATCAACCTCATCGCGAGAACTTTTCAATACCATTCATTTGGGCAAGAAATAGATTTCGTTTGCATCGTGATATTCAACATTAAAGTGTATCGCGACTCGAATGAAAGGTAACTTTAAATTCCAACTGGAAAACCCGAACGGTAATCCGATCCTGGCAAAAAGCGCGTCTCTCCAAAAGAGACCCTTTCAGGAAAGCCTATGAACTTATTGTCAGAAAGGACTATTCGAGAG
Source organism: Trypoxylon attenuatum (assembly GCA_963989405.1). Taxonomy (NCBI): domain Eukaryota; kingdom Metazoa; phylum Arthropoda; class Insecta; order Hymenoptera; family Crabronidae; genus Trypoxylon; species Trypoxylon attenuatum. The sequence goes on along the minus strand of OZ022493.1, from coordinate 11,355,464 downwards.
GTGGGGGATCAAAGCTGCTTCAGGAACCTTGATCGTTAGATTCAGTAATCCTCAAGGACTAAGCAGTTTTGCCGCTTGAAAATTGTAATTCAAGGATACTTTTAGAAAGGAATTTCTTAAAAATGCCATTTCCTCTATTTTTCATAATTCTCTGAAAAGGAAAGGGTTCGTGGGAAATTCCATCACGATCAAGAACGCGATTTTGTGGAATATTTATGAGGAGATTTTTGTCTGAGATATTTGATTGAAAAGAGATACGGTTTTGTTCACCCAACAGTAAGTATTTTACATGAGATGGGGTAGTTCTGGATATTATTCTCTATCTGTTGAACTAACTTCCATCAGTCGCGGTGTAGTCGGTCATAGTATCAAAACAGTCCCGTTACCCTTTATATTTGTCTTTTCGCGTTATTTCCAGTGCAACGTAGAACAAGAGATTTGCACACTGTATCATAAAAGATTATTTCTCTGGAACCCGTCGCGCTCTCGTACATGATACAAGCCAATTCGCAAACATGTTATTGGTAAAAGAATTACACTCAGGATCTTATCAAAATTCCATACGAATGAAACAAATATTAGTAACATGTTCGGTATCCAGTGACCCATATGCTGAAGCTGGGTCAATCTCTTCCTAGTATCACACTTGTATTTTGGAACTCTCACTTGTGCCACACAGTTTGCAGAATCCTCTTGGCCTCCTTTAACTGCGCACGATTAATATTTAAATTTCTAGAACACGATCTGCATGATTTCACATGGAGAAAGAGAATCGATAACGCGTTAACACAAGAAGCGGATTAAATTCCAACCAATCGATGTATTTGAACTTTGCTCGACACCTCGATAAATTTCAGTGAAAGAAACACGTTGAACCGTGAATACCATCGACCAATCCAAGTTTCCGAGTAACACGTAACAAACGAGAGACGCAACAGATCTAAGAAAAAATAGGAGCAACGAGAAAAAGGCCAGGCAGAGAAAAGGAGATCGAGTTAGTGGGTTAAAGAGCTTTCCGCGATGGAAAAAAAAAACGGGTAACGGTCAAAAAATGGAGTTGGCTGAGGTAGAGGTAGATAGAGTGAGAGGGTGAATGGAGATAGTAGATGCAGTTTTTATCCCAACTCGTTTGGGGTGACAGATTAAAGTGGGGATATATATTCGCGAGAAACTGCAGAGGCTGCCTTTGAACAACGTGCAATACTCGCGACCGAGTGAGACAGACAGTAGCGATACCGGGTGGTAGAGGATGCCAACGGAAATTAATGCAAGAGTGCGCCTGACGCGTGCCTCTTTTCCCAGGTTTTTCTCGTCTTTGTTGGCAGGAACTCGATTTATTCGTTGCACTCGCAACACGGAAATTCGTCCGGATTCGCGAGTTAGTGCCGCTGGCAGCCCTTGATAATTCACACTGTACGCGTTCCGCTTGTAGTAGCGCAAGAATATCTTGAGGCAACCAGTGTTTGTTGAGTGACATTGGCAGAGCTACTGACAACGGGAAAGTAGAACTACAACCGATACTAGTCAAGTTTAAGAATTATAATCCCGTTGTCGATTTGCGACAAATTTAATTATTATGGGGGAAAAATCCACCTGGCACGACCTGGGTAACTCAACTCGACTCGAAATATGAATTTAATCTTTCAGAACGATGCGCCACTATAGTGGCTTTCGTGTATGTCGTCTCTCTGAACTTCTTTCGTCCTTACATCGATTTACAACAGTATTAACAATACACAAACAGAATGTATTCCGTACGCTATAATGATCGGAATCAGAGTGCGGCATTCGATCAAAGATCGAACTCCTTCGACGTTATTCCTCTCCAGCTATCGCATCAATTAATAGAGCCTCGTCGATGAGAGAGAACTCGTCGTCACCCAAATGGGGATTCTTTGACGCTTCGAGTGATAATTTCGAATCTCCTGTTACAAATACTTTAATAATACGTTGAACTGTTAGTATCAGAATCGATTGTCCCTATTCTAGGATGAATAATATTGATTAAGATCGTAAGGGTCGAAACTTCGAAATTAGTAACGCTAAGATTATGGTAATTTTGATTAGGTAAAGGGCGACAAAGGAGACGACGGTTTCCCTGGAATTCCTGGACAAGCAGGCAGAGATGGACAGAGAGGCCCACCAGGTCCACCCGGTCCTCCTGGACCACCCTCTCAGGGCAACTACATTCCAGTTCCTGGACCACCGGGTCCTCCAGGTCCTCCAGGAACACCCGGACTCTCTCTAATGGGGCCACAAGGTGAGCCCGGCATTGGAAAAAGTCGCATCTACGGCGAGAGAGATTATTACAGCGGTAGGCAAGGTAAGCAACCTTAAGTACTTGCGGCATTTAAGAGTCGAGAATCCAGGAAAATCCGCGAAGAATTGTGCTACGACCATTACAGCACGTCGGAAAGTTTCTAGAGATATAAACGCGTAATCTTATATAAAAAAGTTGCTGCACTGGCCATAATATGGAAAGAAGCTCAAGATCTCAGGGTATAAAGCATGAAATCGATAAAAGTTATCCAGTTGGCTTTTCAGTCGAGGCGGCGCAATTCAAAGTTACGAGTATAAGACTAGTTCGCTAAGTACATTACCCTGACTGCCCATAAAACTTCACATTGGTGCGATGGTCGCGGGGGGAAAAAAAAAAAATAAAAAAATATTCAAATGCTAAATATTTTGTTCTATACGCTTACGCTGGAAGGACCTAGAACGAGCTTGGACGAGTTGAAGGCTCTGCGAGAATTGAAGCAGTTGAAAGAATTGAAAGAGCACTTAGGTAAAGAGCTCGATTCAAAGATAAAATCACGATAAATTCATTTATTTCAATTTATCCGAAGAACAATTTTTCGTTTTGGAACATAAATTTCTTTGGACAATTTTGAAACAAATAATATGAATTTCAAGGATCACTGTCATACTTTTGCAGTTCGATATTTTCTGTATGCTTTTTGCATATCTCAATCAATTGAATTTGCATAAACCCTTCGTTCGCTCTCCCGTTTTCGCTTGTAACTCATTCACCATCGATTTTAACAAGGTGCCGCAACCACAGCTACAAGAGGTCCTCCGGAAACCACTACGAAAATCGTTCCTGGAGCAGTGACATTCCAAAACACAGAAGCCATGACAAAGGTAAATCCTACGTTACAAGCTTTAACAATATGAAAACGCCCACTTGCTCTTTTGTGCTCTTACATCGAATTGCACTTCAATGAGCATTTCGTTTGAGCGACTCTTTTGTCGACAATTTCGAAACATACGTAACAAAGAAAATAACTTACATAACATATTCTATAATATTCTATAATATCCTATATTATTCTTGTACACATCACAGATGTCAGGGGTGAGTCCAGTAGGTACCCTAGCTTACATCATCGACGAGCAAGCTTTATTGGTGCGAGTTAACAACGGTTGGCAGTACATAGCGGTCAGTATTCTCCTCAGAATTACATGAATTTTTAATCAGCTATCTGCATTGCAACCATCCCTATTATTCCAACAAAGTGCGGCAATTTCTGCGTGAAAGGCGAATAGAGGTTTAGGGCAATATTGCGTTAACCCACAAGCGATTTAGAGTGCAACAATAATTCCTATACAGGTCCCTTTCGCCAGGCTAACAATATATGCTCTATAATAAATGACAGCACTTTGCCGACTAAGTCACTCAAATAGCGTAAAACTCAATAGTGAAAGCTTGTTATCACCGTTATCAGTCAGATGACTGTACCGTACGATCGACGTTTAAATTAAAATATTTTATCCTGCTCTTTTAGTTGGGATCGCTTTTGCCTATAACGACTCCAGCACCGCCAACCACTGCACCGCCTCCAGCGAATCCACCTTTTGAGGCCTCGAACTTAATCAATCAGATACCTGCGAAAGCTGACGGCACTGGGGTAAGTCCGCATCTTAATCTTAGTCCGTAAAAAGCAACCACCATCTTCCCTTCCAATGACGACCACCTGAATACTAATTGAAATTGAATTTTTTCTTTGGTTGCTGCGCAGCGGTACCCGCGAATGGTAAGATACTAATGAAATTAAAGTCTGATCCTTGAAAAGCTGAGTGCTAACTTACCTCGATGTCTAACGAGTGAAGTTCTTTAATTATTGCATGCCTGATAAGATAATTCAAAGGATCTTGTTCGCTGGATCTACGTAATTATAGAGGTCTAGGAAAAAAACGCGTATATGTATATACGAAATTCGCATACTATATCTAGAGTTTGAAAGTTCAATGAGATTTTGTGACATTACAGACGAGTTTCGCAAAGTTGATTCTACTGTGAATCGAATGTACATGGATAATGTATAAATTTGCAGTTGCGAATGGCTGCATTGAACGAGCCGTTTACCGGAGATATGCACGGCATAAGAGGCGCAGACTACGCCTGTTATCGACAAGCAAAGCGAGCAGGCTTAAGAGGTTCATTTCGGGCGTTCCTAAGCTCTAGGGTCCAAAACGTCGACAGTATTGTCAGACGAGAAGATCGTGATTTGCCCATCGTCAACATAAAGGTGATTTATATGACTGGACACTAAGATCTTCTTGTATTTCGCCAAAGGCTTCCAGATAACTCGATATCGCTTCTTCATTGATCGTTCTTTCTCCAGGGTGACGTGCTGTTCAACTCGTGGAAGGAAATGTTCAATGGTAATGGCGCGTACTTCTCCCAGAATCCTCGAATTTATAGCTTCAACGGGAAGAACATTCTCACAGACTTCGCTTGGTGAGTATTGCATTTCGAACTCAATAACTATACTGGAAACCTTAGTAATGTCAATTGCAAATCCCGACAAGGAATAACGCCTAAGACTATTATGCGAATATATATGTGAGATAGTTTCAATTTGCGACTAACTTTTCTTTCAATAAGTTTCATGCGACCTTTCATCAATAACCAATATCAATTTTGAATGTATTTATATTTATATTTGTGTCAAACAAAAATATGTGATGATCGATAAAAATATGGGTTACCGATTTAACATACGTTAAAAGTTAAAATTTTAGGGATAAAGTTATTAAATGCTTAGAATGCATATTATGTATTGTTGTTTCAGGCCGGAGAAGGTAGTCTGGCATGGTTCGCACAAATTAGGCGACCGCGCAATGGACACTTACTGTGATGCCTGGCATTCAAGCAGTTCCGATCGTTACGGTTTAGGCTCTCCATTGACAGGTGGCCGACTGCTCGAACAGGTGCGTTACTCTTGCAATAACAAATTTGCCCTGCTCTGTATCGAGGTGACCAGCGAGACCACGAGAAGGCGACGCAGCGTTAACTTTACGCCAGAAGACGAGGACGTAATGTCGGAGAACGATTACAAAGAATTCTTAGAGGAGATCATGGAGAATTGAGAATCTCTTCGGCGCTTCAGTTTCGATATACGTAACAATAAAATATTGGCACCGCCTCGCGCGAATAGGAATCGAGACGGTACTATTCCTATCACTGTTCAATGCGATCCAATTTCTCAACAAACTGATCCATAGCAATCACATAATCATAATTAAACGTATCGCCATCGCAATGCGATGGCTGTCGAACAATGAACGTCTCGTTTCCAGTATCGCGAAAGTTTTATCTCTAATTCCAAAGGTACTAACCCATAATATTGCGAGTCATTAGTCAGTGCTTCACTCGAGTTTCAGTTGTCTCTGTAAGGAACAAGACTGATCGTTTAGACATCGTTCATCAATGTGTCATATGGACTATCGCATCGTGTACGGCTCTTAGCACGTCACCAATGAGACTAGCAGATGTTTGTCGAGGGATGTCAAACACATCCTTCGTGGAATTTCTCTTGCCAGTCTCGTTGTATAGACGAGTCGAAAGCATTTCCTTTGCATCACGATAAACGTCCATTACTTAGTGCTCCCATCAAAGTCATATCCTACCGTTTAAGAAATAAGACCCTTGCCTACTTGCTGCCCTCAAACCACCCCCAAACCACCCTCTTACCCAATGTTTCAACACGGAGAGCACAACCGCGATCACGACTTACACTTACATTTTAGCAAGACTACCATATGAGTGTGTATGTTAGACGTAAGGTTGACGCATCGATTAAGTCAGATTCCTCGTAAGACCTGGGAATTTTCGTGTCAAGCTGGAATCCAGATTTATGCTCCCTGTACAACTCGCGGTACGCGTCCTACCAGCGCGTCTCTGTGTGATATTGCATAACGTATATTACCGTCTACGAATACCCTATCTATAAGTTGAACGTTCGCAAAACTAGAGACTATTACAGTTATCGAATCACTAGAGTTCTGGCCTAACACTCGCTGTAAAAAGAACACGTGATCGTTGCCAAAAGGAAGCTTTCGGAAATGCCGGCGTATACACACACGCGTACAAATACACAAACAAACACCCACTCATACACCCAAAAACCAAGATAAACACAGACATACACACGTAGTAATATTTTATAACTTATTTATAGTTATGTCCGTAAACCTACCCGAATCGTAAACGAGCTCGTTGCTGTCTTAATCGTCGTTCTATCCTTACCGAGAGCCTCCGTGCTTTACATCGAGCATAAATCGAATCTAAGTCAATGTCTGTAACTCGATGATACGATAATACTAACGTTAAACTAATTTATTACAGTTACTTAGATTATCTCCCATACCTCATATCTGTATATGTACTTAGGTTTATCAGCATGCTTGTTGGCGAACGTTTTTCGTACTCGAGGGAGACTTCAATGTCGTATCAGTAGAGAAAGAGAGCCATTCAATATAGTTTGCACCAAGAATCTTTTTGTTTCAAGATTTTACATTGTTTGTATACTTCATTATTGTCTTTCTAAATAAACGTGAAAAGCGAACTTGCAGGCTTGTTCAATAATTACCCGTTGCCTTCCTAATTCTAGCGAGAGTGATTTACGACATACCGACAAAAATTCCCAATGATTAAAGGGGTAGACATGGGCCGACAGCAGCGCCATTTGTAGGTTCAAATAATTTTTTCGTAGCGCAGTTTCAAATAATGTTTTCGGACCGGCTTTCCTAGCCGTTCTCTCCTCACCAAGAGGTGCCTCAGGTACAAAACTCCTGTACTCTGCAGTTGCCAGCAAGCGGCTGAAGCTAAGCTTCATCCTCTCCTTGACTCCTCCAGGCTGCCGTGGTTTCTTATCCTCGACCTCTCCCGGAGAGTTCCGGCTGAACTCCTTGGAATTGGTCCTCGCATGACCTTTTTATACTTAACCGTTGCTATGTTTTTCCCACCGCTGCGGCGATACTTGATATTGCGGTTACTATGCGGCGTGTCGCGTTACAAGTTTAGTTTTTTTGGAAAAAATTGTAAATTTTTATTGACACACACAATACTGTACACAGTGTGTAGATTATTCTTAGAAAAAGAAATGAATACTTAATTATGATTTTAACACTGCCAAAGCTTCCATAAATTTTAAACCCTCCAATATGTACGCTAAATTTTCCACGTACGCGTCAACGTCTTCCTCTGCCCAAATTTCCAACATATTTTTACACTGTTCGTATGGTGTTGGTTTGCTTTCGAAGTAGTCAATCTGCGGTGAGTAAATGCTCGTTAGAGAAACCGTTCGTTTCGAGGCTAAAAAAAGAGACATTTCTGAATTATATATTATACCTCTTGACTCGTGTAACCTAGTTTAGCTGCAAGTTTCTTCCAATCGTTTTTCAAGATTTCCGATAATTTCGCGACCATTTCGGACGTAACTTTTGTTAGTTTTCGTGCCTTTGCATCGACAGTTTCGGATTCAACCTGTTCACTCTCTTGCTTCAAAACATCTTCGTTAAATTCTTGATCAGTTTGCTCAGGAGGCGGCGTTTCCTCTGCGTCGAGCTTTATATCCGATTGTGCTTGCTAGAAGAATTTAATTGAAAAAAAAAAAAAACCGAAAATATAAAGACAATTAACAAAAATCTAATAAAACTAGATTGCGTGACACTTACCGGCCGATCTTTTGCAATTTTCTTAATCATAGTTTCAAGATATTCTGGAAGTTTGTTAATAGGATAATTGCCATGGACGAAAAAGTGGGGACTCCGCCTGGCTAATAATCGAAGAGCTCTCCATCCAAAATTTCCATCGTTCACTTTTCTACAATGTTGCAACAATAAATTCCCATTGAGTAAATGATAAAAATAGAGCTAAAGGAAAGAGAAAAAAAATCAATGCTACTTACTTGTACTCATCTTCCACCATAGCAGCAGGATCCAATTGCATGATGGCTTCCTCAAAGTAAGTTTCCAATGAAGGTAAGAAATCTCTGTCTTTAGACTTGCACGCTTCAAGATTATTTGGACAGAGATTCCATAACTTGGTTAATTCTGGACTGTGAAATAATAATGGGTTAATCTGATCTATTTCAAAGAGTAATTATTCAATTGAAAAATAAACTTACTTTCCCATATGATACTTTCCCACTGTTTGCGCATCACGAATAACATCTCCGATCTTACGTCTCGGTCTTTTTGGTTTTCTACTTTCCTCGATGTCGCTGTTCGAATCAGGAGTCGGTTTTTTAAACGGTGGACAACCCTCATTTTTCCAAGCATTCCAATGTTCCTCGCGCTTCAAAATATTCTTAACGGTTTCCGCGAACGCTGGTCCGTCCGGTGGAGTTTCCGAAAGCAATGTGTATACTTGATCGGTAGTCGCATTCACCCAGTCCACTTGGTCCGGTTTAAGTTCGTGCGTCTCGCTTAAAAATGACGAAGCCCGTTGAAATGCAGCAACGCGAATGCCCGGTGAAGGTTTTATTTAAGAAAAGCAGACCTTGTCTCATAGCCACTGGCAAGGAAGCTTTAGGAAACAAACATTGTTTATGGCCGTCAGAAATCGTTTTACTTGAAAGAATTTATGAAAGAATTCAAAGTGATTTTCGATTGAGCCGAGCAATACGGATTTTTTTTTTACTTGCAATAATACGGGTGTACGATTCTAATGATAAATTCGACAATACTCACGCTTTAAATTTAACAGTGCTATTGAGATACTGGAAAAGAATGAGAAACTGCAGCAATACGTATCTTCGAAAGTTCGAATCGGATAGCTGCAGTTCTAATAGCTTTTGATTCGTCAAGTACTTGGCAAAGTAATGACTTTCTTTGTGAGATCCTTCCACCGAAGTATCTAATTTGTCACACGCATTCGAGTAACTACGCTGCTCTTCCAATTTGAACGAAGAGAATGCCGATAGGACACAGGAAGCATGCTAAAAAATAATCGAGTCTACGATTAATATCAAAACTCTAGACAGTTTTATTTTATGTATAATAAAAGTATACTTACCGCAGAAAATACTTTCCAATGCATTTTATTATAGCACTGATTCGGATTCCTAAAGAAATCTTGCAACGCCCAAAACTTTCTATAAAGATTGTAATCGATGGGTATTTTATTCTCTGACGTGTCGTCGTCTTTGGTAATTTGTTCCAAAACGTCTCCTTCGGATTTAACTTCCGAACCAAACTCAGTGTGATTCTCGAGATTGAACTCGCTAACGATATTGAGTCCTGATCTTTCGGAAAAGGGAAAGAATTTGGCGAGGAACAACAATATTCTACCGCAAAACACTGTCTGTTGCGACCTGGACAATCTTCTCAGTAAATCGTTGCACATTCTCAATAGATTATTCTTACACGCGCTAAAGAATAATTCTTCCTTCCATACAACAACGTTATTCTCCACGAACGTAAAGAGACGCTCGCATCGATCCAATGTCATCGCATCAAAAATATCTCCCAAAAGCATGACTGGCATGCTAGCTGTTGCAAAATCTTTTCGACAGAGTTCAATGCAAAAGGTAATGTATGCTTCGAGCAACTCAACATTGCTACTTGCATATTCCGATAAAATTTGCAATAACGTGTCTCTCAGCGCTTGATCGACTGCGGCTTTTCGATCAGTCTCGTTTGTACAGCGGTCAGAGCATTTCTTTTGGAATGTTGAAACATCCGAGATCTTGAAACACTGTTGCAAATAATCCTGTAAACGATTAATCGATAATAATACTGCAAGCCGGATAACCTCAGAATTAAAAATGCATATATATTAATTGCAATATAGATACATTTAAAACTTACACTATAGTCTTTTCTTAGAACTTCGAACAGTGCCATGATTACGAATTAAATGAACGCGAATTAGACTCGAAATAACCAGTTTTGTAAACTACATATTATTATTGACGAATATCAACAACATCCTCACCACTCTTGCAAGATACTGCATTCGATTAAAAATCGTCGACCATCTGTACAGCGCTATCTAGGCGGACGGGAGTACCCACTAATTAGTGGAAGTGACGTATGCGAACCAAGCGCTCTCTGCAGGAGGAAATATTCGACAATATAGAAATCTGTCCAATTGAAACTGTCGCGCGCGCGACAGGTTTCATTCACGCAGCAATTATACGAACGTGAGCTACACGATTTTCTACATATAACAACTGAATATGATAATAGGAATTGCGAGTATGGTATGGAAAATAATATCACACCAGAAATGCTTTTGAACACATTTATCTCAACTGTAAAATTCTAACGTCGTTTTCTCGTAAAAAAATAAATATAGTCATTTTATATAACATCAAGTAATAGGTTCAATCGTTGAATAAATAGATATATTTTGTACAACCAACTTGTTGATTCGATCATTGAACAATTTAATTTTCTTACCTATCAGTGATTAGTCTCACTTTTCTTTCGCGCAACCATACCACAGGATCATAGTGCTCGTGGATATTCGGGTGGAAGATGGTCTTCGGTATACCTGTACAAAAAGACAAGGAAAGTTATGCAATTACTATCTAGGAAAGAAGAGTTTTACTTTAATTATTCGCATAAAACGAAACCAAGTTACAAACCTTCTTGAAAGTTTTACCGATCGGTTTATCTCGAATAAGCGAGCAGTGAAAATTCAAGTTGCGTTGCTAGAATGAAAAATTGTATTAAATACCTGGAATATTATAAGCATTTAGTTAGATCCGATGATAAACTTGTATGTACATACTGGTTGGGAAGATGTGGCTTCCGGTGATTCGAGTTTACAAACTGCTTTCACAACCGGCACCTGTTCTTTATTTGCTGGTACCGACGCTTCCGCTTCCGACATGCGAAATTTCTTATTCGGCCTTTCTTTACAAAGTTCATTATTGTCTGTCAACGCAGATCGTTTTCGACGCTTTCCTATATTTTGTTTTGTATTTTTCACTTCTCCCGAACTACTGTCACTGCTAATCTCCATACTTTCGTCTATCTTCCCAAGGCCAATGCGCGATTCACTTACTTGATTATCTTCGTCCTTGGAAGAACTCGATGTTCTTGGCGGCTGACACGAGTAAGACTTTACGAATGGTTCTGCCGAATCTTGTGGTGTTTTATTACTATCAGCGACCGGAGCCTCTTCTTGATGCAACTACGAAAAAAACCAAATAATGAGATACGAATAATACAATGTAAATGAAATATAATATTTCGATTTATTTTGCGTTATGAAAGTGAACGAAACGTTCACGTACACTTTTCTGAGATGTTTGGGAAATCAGATTTTCTTTATCTCTATCCGGAGAATCCGCGAGTTCATCTTCATAGGATATAGTTTCGGGAATGATTATCTGAGAGGATGTAGACTGGCAGGGTCGTAAATTATACTTCCTTCTCGATCGAATGCGCATCTATAAATATATCAGATTTTCGTATTATTAGACAATGACAGTCTGGCAATGAAAAAAGAAAAGAGGAACACTATTTTACCGGTGACGAAATTTGCGGAGACGTCTTCGATTTAGTTTCAGAAAGATCGTTCGTTTCGGGAACATAATTCACATCTTCGTCAGTGATTCGTTTTGTCGATAGTTCCATTAGTCTCTGACTATTTCGTTGTGACCTGGTCCTTTTTGGTGACACATTGCTGTCATTTCTTTGATAGCTGAATGTTTCTTCGGATATGCTGGAAAGTTGATCATCGCTACTGGAAAGATCGTTCGTATCAGGAACATAATTTTCATCTTCATCAGAAACTCGTTTTATCGATAGTTCAATTTGTCTCTGACTATTTCGCTGCGATCTGGTCCTTCTTTGAGACACATCGTTGTCATTACTTTGACGGCTGGATGAATTTTGAAATGTGTTAGAAAATCGATCGTCGCTTTCAGGAATAATTTTATCGTTACATCCAACATTGGCGTTGGAATTATTTTGACAGAACGAATCGCAAGTCTCTGGAATCACAATGTTTGGTCTACTCCGACTTCGTAAAGATACAGACTTCTCTACGCAAACGTCGGATACAACTTTCGGTAATTCGCGTATTTCAGGTAACGTATCTTGCGTGTCTAGAGCCAGAACCTTCGATGTATTCGGCGGTACTACTCTCCTCATTAGCAAACTTTGCATATTGAATTTAGGATTGCAATATATTTCTACGGAACAGTGTAAAATCGCAAGTGGAATCTCCGTCTCCAATACCATTCTCCGATCGTGCGTTTGTAACCCGATACCTTGAGAAATATAGAAATACAACTGTAAAACCAAGTTTATCGTTAATCACCTTCAACAGAGTTACTTACGTAAGTCTTCGTATTCCGGTACAATCAACTGAGTGGCTTGTGATGAATCACTATTAGAATATCGAACAACAACGACATTTGGCGCACACATATCTCGAAGAGTAAGAGTCTTCTTTCCATATAATACAGATTTACCACCTGAAAAGCAGCGCCAACGTTAGCTCGATCATTCAAAATTAATCTCTACTGACGATACAGCAAGAAAACAACTGACCTATCGTATGAATAATTCTACGGTACGTATTGTACTGCTTTGAACTGAAATGTACGAATATCAAGTTTTTGAAAAGTGCTCTTCGATTCTCATTGGGATACACCGACACTGCACCCTTATTGATTAGTGCTTCGCCAATTGACGGTACGAAATCGTCTATGTTTGGCAAATTTGAACCGCTCTCAATTGCAGTTTTTACTGCTTCCCAATAATCAACGGTGATAATAGGTACAACGGCTGCCATAGCACAGGTCACCTACGCATGCCATTACTCGATATTGAAAAGAAAATCAATAACCAAATAGTTTTGGTAAGACTTTTCGATTAAGAGAAAAATGATTACTTTTTCCGTAAGCACAGCTTTGGACACGGTCAAATAAGTACAAGCACTGCCCCAGGCACTGGAGACTGTTCCATCGATCGTATCCATAATATTCTGTAGTTTAATTTCATCTTGGTTACTTATCATGGAAGTAGCCGTTACTAATGGAACATAGCAAACACTGAAAACATAGCGGTCAATATATCTCAAGGACCATCGATGAAAACCCCAAAATATATGAATACTGGTGATACATTACTGAAATATATGTTCCTGCAAACCAAATCGTATAATATCTTCATTTTCGAGATTACAGCCAGTTTCCTCTATCTCGACTGGAATGCCCTTCTTGTAGACGTATGTCCCATATTTTGATTTCAGGTCTTTCAAGAAACATACTGACGTGGGCCTCGTTGTCTAATACAGAAATTCGTGTATAGCGATCGATTGTCTTTACGATTGCCGAAAGGAAATATCTCATGATTACCTTGTCTTTCGGTTGAGGAATATTTTTAATGCTGGCATGGTTGCGGCTAATAGATTGATCATTGTGAAGCAAAAAATCGGCATTCTTCCTACCAAATATTATTTCCTGGTGAGGCTTAATATAAATTCGAACTCCTGGAACGTAAAATCATGTACACTATTGTACCAGAACTTTTCTCGAATGTAAGAAGATGAATGTGTTTACCTTCCGGACTAATTAAATACCACATCTTTCGTAAATTGATTATTCTAACACTTGATAACAGCGGCGACCCGTCGCCACCGACAGTTACAGTTTGAATACTTATTCCTGGGTTTCACATTTACACTACTTTACTTTAGACATTTCATTAATATAGATTATTTAAATTGTAAGTTTCTTACGACGCAAATGCAAAATAAATATCGTTGCCCATTTACGCACAGATTAGAGATCAGGATTTATTTTATGTCTTGGCTGAAGCGGTTCCCGAATATGCCTAAGTACTCCGAGGGACCATGGAGGCATGGACTATGGAGCAGTACATAGAACGTAGGTATGGGCGATTCCGCTAAAAAGGATCGGAAAATTGGAAAGAGAATCGATGCCTCTACTTCTTGAAAAACGAGCAAACGGAAAGAATTTGTATTAATTTATATGTTGCAAAATAAATAAGTGTTACATAAACGTTAAACAAACTAAGTACGACTTTCCCAACACCGTACTTATGGATTGTGAAAATGGCCTAAACGCTACTATTGAAACGAAAATGATTATATGTACAACGTACAACCTGCAGTGGACTACCCCAATATATTGGGGTATAGCTATAGCTAACTTTTAGCTGGAAGCGTGACATAGTTGGATATCACGTTTACATCCAACTGGCTATTGGGGTAGAAATGGAAAACGGCAAATAATTTTTTTTTTTCTAAAACTAACTTTCTTTATTCACTTCATCGTTAAATCCTTCTTTATTGTATTCAATGTGATTTAAACTTTCGCCATGTATAGTCATCGTATTCATCATATCGTTATACCGTGAGCATCGCCGCGGCATTAATCATCGACAGATTTTCCTCTCGTTTCGCCTAGCTACATATATACTAAAAGTACGTTGACGTAGAAAAATAATCATAACAACATCGAGAAACAATAAATAACGAAAGTAAACAAGGTATTATATCGCATCCAATCGAAATACATAACTCATGCGTAGTTCTCCGCTTTCATCCTTGCGCTCACTTATACGAGAGAAAAAAAAAAGAAGACGAAGAAGAAGAAGAAGAAGAAGAAGATAACTGTTTCGTCGGTGGTTCTTGCTATAATAGAGTTCGAACTTTATATATATAAAAACGCAAGAACAAACCGATTCGCCTTAATTAAACGCCTTATAAAATTATTGTAAAGATATCCTTTATACATACAATAGAACAATTGTTATCCAACTTGTAAACTAGTTATAATACTTGGAATAGAATACGTTCAGAACTATATGATTTTACATATAAAAAGTCTTCTTAAAGTATGTATTACAACCTTAACTGGGCATGAATTCGATAATAGCAACATTTCGAACCACATCTCTTCAATGCATTTTTACTAAAGACTAGACAGAACTGTCTTTCAAAAGATACGCTTCACCGCTCTCAGATTCATTTCGCTCAACTCTCGCTGTTTGCGAGAAAATTCTTCGCTCCATTGAAACCTCAAACTTTATATCACTTTATACATATGTATAAGTAAGAAGTAATTACTCGATACCATCTGGTCGCCCGCGTTCAAGAAGACTTCGGTTGTATTCTGCTTATTTAAAGCAATCTCTTTGTTCTCGTAGGAGCATCATACGTAAATTAGAATAATAATAGTAATTATGTGAAAACGTTCATCTCTGTATATACGCAGAGATAAATGTCTTACGATGATTTTGATACATAAATCAAAGAGAATGCTATCGCAAAAAAAGAAATCCTCACTTTTGACTTTACGATTGGAGTAAGACTTTGGAGTATGCGTTTGATATATCTCTGCATCAGCAACGAACGTATCGATTATCCCAAAAGAAATATGTCACACTGGATTTCCGCTTATGGTACAGCATTCAATGCATGTCTGGCGTAACTTCCAGTTCTCCGCGTTTCTCGCGCTAACAAGATCCTCGACCCTTGAATTTAGGTTGAAAGGATTAACGGAGTCGCGCGACTTGCAAACGACTCGGTTCGGTTTTCAGAAAAAGCACGGAATAAAAATGTGAATCAGTATAGATATGAGAGTACTGTACATCGTTTTCTTTCTGTCCTTTTTTTTTCACACTCGCTCTTGCTCTCGTCCTCTCGCTCGACAAGGAATGAACAAATGAAATGCAAGTAAAAAGGCACTATGTCTGGGTACGGGAAACAATCAGGTCTTTTTTTTTAGGCCCGTCCAGTTACTTTGTCTCTTTCTCTTTGTTCCTCTTTATAGTTTTCTCTATTTTCTGATTCCACTTTATAATCACAGACCGTCCGCTTGAGAAGTTACGCCGCTGCGATCGAACAACTCTCATTCTTCACTATGTATATGATTTCTTGTTGATCATTAACTGTTATTGATTTACACGTCAACCGTATATCGGTGGCACAAAATAAACGAGTGCAAACGGTACTTGAATTTCTTTGAAATCAGTGATCGTACGCATTCGTACATTGGAAGCATAAAAGTACCGTGGTTAGGCGTACACCGCTTTATAAACCAGGACGAAATTGCATTATCCTAAAAAACCATGGAATCTCATTCTCATAGCGAATACATACTTGACTAGTTATGGGAAAATTATCAATTGGCAAGAGAATGTTTAATTGTTCCACGCGCACAGCACCCTCCATGCTTAATAATTTTCATATACGATGAACACGATTTTTTCCTTTCAATTCATCGTAGAATTTCAATTTCTTATGTAAAAAGATCGGTGTTACTTTATATTGACTGCCGAGGATGACGTCGATCTAAGAATTGTTTCTTTAAACAGGTGTTTCGTGATCAGTCTCTTCGATTCTTCCCAATCTCCAAGCGTTCGGGTCGCCCGCCGCTGCAAAGTGAAAATCTTTATGTACTTACCACCGATTCTAGGATTGTCTATTAGCCAAAAATCTAATGTTACTTCTATCTCTATAACTACATCCCTATCGGTAACGTTTAATTCTATTTTCTTTTTTTTTTTTTTTACATTTCTATGAAAAATCATACAAAGTTCTACAGCCAAGAAGGTCCGATCTTTATTCGTGTACGAAAGGAACCAACTTTAGATTTAGAAACAAGATCGGAACGAAATAAGAAAATAGTAAGTAAGTAAGTAAGAGAGTAAGTAAGTAATTCGAAGCCAATTATACCAATGATGTTGTATACAATAAAACACTGAGACTTTTACTTCAGCTGCCACCTCCTCTTTACCCAAAAATTCATGACTACCACCCAATATATTACTTGTAACTACGTATGTACAGAATTCTCTACTTTTTCCCAAAACTTGAGAATCGAGAAATACGATGACAGAAATAGAACGACTCACCTGAGTAACAGTAACCAGGGGATGAAAATAAGAAATGAAGGTATCCCGGAAGGTATTTGTGTGTAGCATACGATTTTTTGCATCCCGTTCGAGGGACTTTAAGGTATGTACCACGCAGGAAGTGTCGTGCTAAGTATTCGCACGTAGTAGGTATATATATATATCTGTGTCGCGTAGGATAATTACAGGGAAGACTGAACGTTGTGTCGAGCGAAATGATGTGAGGGAAATATACAGGGCGCACACAGGCGGTTCGTATGATGCAAGGCATTGTTCAGCACATCCTGAGTCGTGTACAGCAGCGGCATTCTCTCTTCTATCCAAAGCAAAATCAAAATCAAGGCAAAATTATAATAAAAGTGTAGTTATAGTCGTGTAAAGGAATTCCCACGTGTACACCCGTTATCCCCTATTAGTTTCTTTCTATCGAATATATTCTATCTATGTATATGTATAATTATGTATATATGTATAAATATAATATCTATAAATAAGTATATATATATATATTGTATAAGTATAAGCGCATGCAATCAAATCTTTGTCTTACGGTGCATTTTGTGCAAGAGATAAAACGTCAGTTAATTTGTCTATTTGGAAAATGACTTTGAGCAGAACGGATTGATATTCACCTATTAAACGATTCGAAAAGTCTTAATAATATTGGAATGAAAATCAAACATAGCGATAGTAATTGAAGAATCCTGGGCAGGTGTTCATAAGTTTCTTATAGAATCATTAATAAAATACAAACTCAAGTGTTACTGTTGAAAAATTGTAAATGTACTGCTCCAAATGCATGGGAGATTCAAAACTCTTTTCTTAGCAGGTAATATATTTTTCTCGACGGATCTATATGTTTATTGACACAAGCAACTTTGGCAAAACACGATGACACATGCTCATGCATGGAGTGTTTTTCTTGAAAGGTAGACTTAACACGCGAGATAAGGACGATATGTACGGTACGTGTTATTGGTAATACAATACACACTACAGGTAACTTGAATTACAAGAAGAAGAAAGACATTTATGTAAATTACAATTCTAATGCACACAAGACAGTCACCACATAAATTAAACCTGTACTGTGTGTAAACTACGTGTGTAGATTTAAAAGAAAAAAATTTGGGATTTTTGGATTAATAATTTCGAGGTAACAATAAAAGCAATAATAACTCCCAAGTGCAGAATTATTTAGAAAGGTCGTATTATTCATTTCCATCCCTTGAACTCTTCAATAACTATAACTTAAATAGTGCTTCGTAATTAATGTGAATATATCTACCTTGAAGTTGACGACTGATTAAAGCAGTAATGCCTTGGCTATCACCAGTTTTTTTCACAACAAAAAGTTTGGCGTCGGGATCGTTTTCTAAATTTCCAAGATTACCCAGACCAATTACTTGTCCATTTTGTTGTTGATGACTGCTCGCGGCCATTGTTTCACTGACCTATCATTCGATATTATAGATTTATGTTAATGAGATATAGTGTTTCATTCGCTTTATACAAAGATTTACGAGTATTTTTAATTACCTGCATTAATTTTTTAACTACATCTCTTCCAAGAATATGATCAAACACTGCCTGCAGAAATTGATCACTAATTATGCTTAATTTTAGTTTGTCTCTATGCCATAGTAATATTCTCGATTCCTCCATAGCTGTTATTGAAACCTGTAATCATCGTGCCATGAATGTTAATCAGGAATTAATTAAGATTACTTTTAGAGTATCGTTAATAACTATGTTCCCATTCGACAAACCTGAAAGTACTCATCTGTCGAAACACCGAACCATTCTGGAGAATCCAGGAACTGATGTGGGAAGACAATATGCAATGCTCTTCCGTTTTGCGATACCACTAGTCTGTAACATTGACAAAAAACATACTTTGTGCGAACACTTGGGTATTTCTATATTCTTTTATGTATGCGAATTAACAGAAAGTTAATACTGCGAAAGAATTCTTAATACCGAAAGAGACTTACTTGCCAGACAAGACCAAAGATAACGAATCGACTTTGGTCACTTTTTCCTGCGCGTAAACTTCTTGATACTTTAATTGGCGGATAACTTTCATACAATTTAATACTCTTTTAAATTGATGCCGTGAAACTCTCAATGGCTGGAACACTGCGATATATACCTGTGCGAAAAAGGATGACAATGAGATAGAACGCTCTAATGACTTTTATTCCAGTTTTACGCTCTACTCGTCTCATCTAAGTTTCTTATGTTTTATATCTAAATAAAATTATAACTCGATTCTTCTATAATTGGATTAAGTACGTAATAATCGTTCCTGGAAAACAATAGAAATATTGTAGAATGAAATTGAACGTACGGCACGCTATACTCATATCTTGCACACAGGATCGAAATAGTTAATTAAATGGCAGATACGAAGATGCAGAAAGTAAATAGTTAGTAAACTAGAGATTTGAGCACGATGCATACGCAATAGCCAAACCTGCAAGCTTTATTACTGCAGACTAACGTTCTAAATATGTTTCTAAACCTTGTACCTATTGTACTCTAAAACGAAAGTATCGTATAACGATAGAGAATATTAGAGTCAGCTAGCATGACAGAAAACATACAGGAAAAATTGTATTATTAGAGTTCTCGTAAAGAAGTGTATTTTCAGAAATTAATATTTAATCTTCGATCATGCTATAGGTAGGCCTTAAGAGATTTTTTTGTTAAGTTTGAAAAAATATCTTTTAGCGATTGTATATGCTTCAAAGTAAAGCATACTTTTGTCGCTCGGTACGAACGATATTCAGGAACTTTCTTCAACTTTCTTCTTTGCTTACCTCTTCGACTTCCCTTGAAAACTTGATAGGCCTGAGCTTGTAAAGAAGCGTGCATACATGGACGAAGTTGATGGCAACAAAGAGAGCATTCCAGAGAGCAGCATCCAGCCAACAAGCTATTGTCCAGCCCCACAAAGCAAGAAAGGCACAGCCCACGAGCAGAGTGCACCTTAAGTAAAGTACACCGTGTATGCCACTTGGTGCAAGGTGTGACAATAGGAAGAAGGCGTTTGCTAGTTGAAAGTAGATGTGATTCACGTAAATTCCGTGATAGGGTTGGCAAGTAAGAACTCCGTATAGAAAGGTTGGAGGCACTATCGGCGAATGAGGAGAACCAGAACCGTAATTGACCACTGACAGCCCAGTACCTAAACGATAAAGAAATAACACAAACCAAATATACTCTCCCTAAACACAAGTTAACTATGCTCTATTTATATATGCCTTATATGCCACATAGGCTATACGTACCCACTCTATTGTCAGTGGTCACATTCCTACATTCGTCGTTTTCATGATGCGTCTTACTCGGTAAAGATATCTCTGACGAGACAGTATTACGGGGCACATTAGACGCAGCAACATTAGTTAAACTGGCATTGATGCATAGCGAGGTCCAATACAGGAATATAATGATCGAAATGGAAGCATGCCAGCCTGCTCGGCTTCCTATAGGATCACAACAGATCCACATCCCCGCATCACCACCAAGCTAAAGCTATTTCGTTTTCACTCTGTAACAAGGAGAGAATTTTCCAACGTCATCGTTATAATTCTCTTGTAAAACTGTCCAGTCTCAACGGACTATCCAGATATCGTTGCAAATAACGCATCGTACTTATTCATTAAAGGATGCTAAATCGAGTGCAATCTGCCATGAACGGAAACGCTGTCAGTGTGTTCACATTTCAATATTATTCTCAGCTAAGATTTGAATTCGAAGACGAAAACCACTTCGTAGACTGCAGATTAGGGAAGGGTATTTGCATTACCGATGATTGTAGGAAGACGACATAAACATCTGCAATATAAATGCAAATATACATACGTCAAACAGTGTTCATATCTAATTTCATCGCGGTAAACTCTCTCCCGCGATAGCATAGTCTCACAATCAGATACGTCAATCTAATAGAATTAATATTCACGGAAGTGCACTGTGAAACGTGTTCAATAAAGCAGTGTAAAAATCCCCTGTTAAGAATCCTTTATAACAGTACGTAATACATACTCTGCACACGGTCATCCTCGATCGCAGAATCAAAAGGAGGGAATAAAAAAAAAAGAGGAAGAAAAAAAACAAAAATCTTCAGTGACAAAGCCGATAGCTTGAATAAAGGTAATAATTGACGCCTAAAGTAAGAGTCGAGCGTGGCTAGGCAACGAGAAGATCCCGAAGAATCCAATGCAACTTCCAATTCCGTAATAAAACGACCCGCAAGATGTTTGGCGAGACTAAAGAGTAATATCCCGCGAAAGCGTCAGCGTCTTGGTTTTTGTATTTCAGCGATTGAGGATATTGACGCGTGTTATTAAGTATTATATTGAGATCAATAAATAACTTACTCATGGAAAATCGCGAGAAAGGTGAGCGTAGGCAAGGCATACAGGTAAAAAGAGATTTTGTTTAAAAGCGTACGGCAGCCTTACGAGTATACAACAACTGTGTGTGAGAGAGAGTCGTGCTCGGAAACGAAACAAACTCGCTTATCTAATAAACGTCAAACTAGCAGAAAGCAGACGTTGCTCTAGCGGGCGCAGGCGAAGACGAGCGTGTGTCGAGACACACTGGTCGTCGGTGTCGGGTGAACTGGGAAATGGTTATATAGAAGGGGGGAAATAAAATAGGCCACGCTATCCGTAATATTTAAGGTTCGTTCGAAAATTACACCAGCCAAAAATGGAACCACCCTTATAACGACTTCTTGATCACTCTTCAAAAGTCTGAGAACAGTGCAGTGTATAGTGCACGTCGTGCGATGCAGTCAGAGGGTGAAAAAAAAAAAAAAACAGAAAAAGACGTTTAAGGATTTCCTACTAGACGCTTGCGTATTGCTCCAAAGGAAAACAAAAGTACACGCGTCCCATTTCGAAATCCAAAGCAAATCATCATTCCGTATATTAATTATTTATACTTTTTTATTGGACTTTTATACTGCAAATAGTCCAATAAGTTGAATAAACCGTGATAGTGGAGTAGGATTCTCTCTCGTATCACAATTGCCGCACAAGCTTATCGGGGTAAAATTATTATTAGGAAAAATATTAATCTACTTCTGTGGAAATGTAATTGCCGATTAATTACTGGATTTCTATTAGGATAAAATAATATTCTATACAACGGCAGCTAATTATATGCTAACGATATAAACTACAAGGATACGTTAGTAGTTTTAACGTTCCAATTGAACCAATTATTTTTCAGGCTACACCGCCAATTATGGTATCGCACATATGCGTAGGATCACGTCTGACGTAAAATTGAATTTTATCCAACAACCCACGCATTCTACGATACATTAAATCAACTGCTTAGAACTGATTCCGTAATATTTCTTCGCACGATTCTTGTTCATTGAGAAAATTATCTCGAATAATTTTGTTCCCTTTGTAATTAAGATATACTATACATGTATACTTAAGAAGCTTGCAAAATGGCAACCGAAAAGGATTTAATCAATGGTATTCAATATTCGATCGAGTTTCTATTTATAAATACAACTAAGATTAATATATGTTGGATAAAGCAAATATTAGTAACACTGTCTTAACTTTCATATACGTAGCTGTAAAAGAATCCTTGAGAACCAGCGGCGAACTTGGCCGTATAAAAGCGGAAATGCGTACAGAAGTGATTAAATTGTTAGATAAATCAAGTGGAAAAGGTAAATCAAAAATTCCAACTCCACCTAAAGATATTCTTCTTATGAATGAACTGATACGCGAGTATCTCGATTGGATGGGATACAAATACAGTTCCACAGTATTTAATTCAGGTAGGGTAAATAGTATTGTGTCGGGGAAAAAAACTTTATTTTTCCAAAAAAACAAAAAAGATATGTCATTTGCAGAATCTGACTTGTCGAAACGGCCGCTCGACAGGTCACTATTGGCTCAAGGATTACAAGTACAGGACTTGGTGAAGGAAAATGAAGACGGTCAACCGCCTTTACCGTTACTTTGCACTCTTGTGGAAGCAGTAAAAAATCGAACAACTCGTTAATTTTGTATTGGTAAAAATGATTTATTTTAATTATACACTACTATCGAGAGAAAAGTCCAGCGCCATAATATGAATTTTGATAAAACCAGAATAAATGATTACTCGTTGAATAAGGAATCATTGAAAGAATTTTCTCTTTGTGTTTTATTACATCTTGTACATATTGACATTACATTATGAAAGTACAATATAACATTAAGATATTGGAGATCTCATATGTAAACTGAAGCAGGTCTTTCTAGAAGTGTCATTACTAGATTCCTTATAGATAGAGTTGCTACTGTTTTGCTATAATGTACATTGCTTACGTTAGACTGAATTTAATTACAGCATCGTATATTGAAATTGGAACGTGACAATTACACAAAGGCCATGATAACGAGATGTCTCGGAGATTAAGAGAATTTTAATACGTTAAACATTAGCACAGTTTCATTCTGTTTTCACTCTCTCTCTCTCTCTCTCTTTCTCTCTATTTCACCCCAACCATTAATTAACGTTCCGTTAACGTTCATTTTTTTTACGATTTGTAGAGAAGTCCGATGACTATTAATAAATAAACGATCGTCAAAGTCCACGTTGAAACTTGACTTTGAATCCCCCACTTTTAATACGACATACTATAAACGACGATTAATGAGGTGTTCGCCTATGTACTTATTAGATAGTTTCTCAAAGGATATGTCCTGCTTGGATTTTCTCGTAAGCAACGGACACTTCTAATGATGTCATTTATGCTTCGACTTCTTCTTTTTCTTCGATTGTTTACTTCTACTCTTTGATTTCTTCGACTTTTTCTTGTGCTTCTCCTCGTCGGTACTAGTGTCCGAGGAATCCGAATACGTATCTGAATCCGTACTACTGTCTTTCTTCGTCGACTTTTTCTTCTTGTGTTTCTTGTGCTTTTTCTTTTTCTTCTTATGCGACTCGTCGGAGCTGTCCGAATCGGTGCTCGAACTATCCGTGCTGCTTGAAGAATCGTCACTGCTCGATGATTTTGCGCGCTTCTTTAATGCTTTCAAATCTATTTCCTTTTCTAAATCAGTCTCGTCGAGTTTCATCTTCTTTGTAGGCAACGGTACAACTTTATTATCGTCACCATCGGACTCGGATTCTGATGCCGAATAATCGGGTTCGAAACTGGCTTCGTCAAGAATACTGCGTTTACGATCAGACACTAAGCGAGGGTTCTTCCGTTGTTTCTTTAAACTCTCGGGTAACACTGGTTGAGGAGCTTCAAAAGTCATTTTCCCTTCGGTACTCTCGCTCTTTTCTTTCAGTACTATATTCTCTTTGTGCTTCGGCTTCTTCTCCAAAGTCTTGTCTTTATCCTTCTTGTGTTTCTTTTCCTTTCGCTTTTTGTGTTCTTTCGATTTACTCCTGCTTCGATGCTCCTTCTTACGCTTCTTTTCCTCTCGCTGTTTTTTGTCGCGCCTTCTGTCTTCATCGTCGTCTTTAGTCTTCATTAGACTCACTTTTGGAATATCGTTCCTCTTGAACGAACAAGGAGGTGTCCTATCTCGCCTTTCCCGATCTCTCTCTTTTTCTCGATCTTTCTCTGACCTATCGCTTTTCGAATCGCTTCGCGCTGCTCTGAAATCTCTCGATTCCAATCTTGGATCTCTTTCGGATCTCATCTCGTGTCGTTCGCTTCGAAAATCGTTTCGCTCTTTCAAACGATCACCGCGTTCCTTGTCACGTTTTCGATCCTCCAGAAATACTTTCCGATCGGAGCTGCCTAGAGACACTGATGGATCGACACGTCGATCCATAATAGGTGAACTTCTCTTATCTCGATTTCCTCTCGGAGACCGACTTCTCGATTGATTTTCACTTTTAGTCTCTCGTCTTTCGAGAAAACTCTTAATAGGACTAATCTTCCTCTCCTTATTATCTTCAACTTTCTCCCCGAGTCTCTCTTTGGCGGACAATCGAGTAGGCGAATAGGATTCTGGTACGGGTTTAAATTTCGTCCGATCCAACTTAGCCTTTTTCACTGGTTCGGTAATTTCGACGTTTCTTTCATTCCTACCCACGTTAATCGTAACATTAACACTCTTTCGTGGCTCTCTATTAGGCTCAACCTCAACTGGTTTCGGCTCTGGATTCTGATACAGAATCTTCCTGCTTTCGCTAATCTTCTTTATTTCAATTGGCCTGATAGCATTGATAGCTTTTTGGAAAATAGCATTCTCCGCCCTCTTCAGTACTTCTGACGTAACAACTTTAATAGACTTTCCGTCATCCGATTGCAATTTTTCAGAGGGAGAACCACAAATTTCGTCAACCTTCTCAACTGTTTCGTCTCTTTCCCACTTGGATAGTTCCGGTATAGGCGCCAAAAACTCATCCTTTTTCGGTGACTTTTCCTCTACCAAAGTTTCTTTTTCCTCCTGTTTAGTTTCTGCAAGAAGCGTATACTTCTCCGTGATTACGGTATTTATTTCAGCGTCGTCGAGTCCGCCATACAAACTGTCAATGGGTTTCATTTCCGACTTTAATTCTGGGATCGGCTTGAAATTTGGATTTGGTGGATTGGTGCCAAATTCTGTATGATCGATTCTTTCTGGACTGGCTTCATTAAATTCGGGTGGTTCAGGATTCATAGCTAACGATTTATCCTCGAATTCTTCTTTAACAGGCGCAATAACCGTTTCTGTAGGCAAACACTCTATTTTGTTCTCAATATTTTCATCTTCAACCGGAGGTTTAATTGGTTCAACTTTTATTGGTGAAGCTATTTCGGGAGGTTTCTGCTCTATCATTAGATCTATTTCCGGCTCTGGTTTAGGTCCAGTTTCTTCTTTAATTACTTCCTTCTGCCCGGATTTCTTCTCTTTCTTTTTCTTCTTCTTCTTCTCCTTTTCTTCGGTATCTTTTTTCTTTTTCTTCTCCTTGATCTTTTTCTCTTTTTTCTTTTCCTCCGACTTTTCCTCGTGGTCTTTTTCCTTTTTCTTGGCCCGCTCGGGCGTCGCATCCTTCCCCTCGGTTCTAGACTTTTGTAAATAAGGACTCGGACTCTTCCTGATCTTCTTACGTTCCATCGAGCGCCGATCGTATCGTTCATGACGATCGCGATCCTTCTCAGCATCGTAATCACGCTCGCGTCTATCTTTATCGCGTACGCGAGTTTTGTCATCTGGCCTGTACCGATCTCTTTCCTCCCTGTACCTGCAACGACAATGATACGATACAATGGAATCGATTCCCAAAATAATTGTCCTGATAATAAAACAAATAAAAATGGTAACCGCACCGTTCTTTCTCATAATCCTTCTTCTCCAAATGTCGATCATCATCCCGACGATCGCGAACATGTCTTTCCACGTCTCGTTCTTTATCCTTTTCCCTTCGCTCGCGATCCTCCTTCTCCCTTGACCTTTCGTCGTGATCTCTTGATAAGCCTTGCCTCTCACCACGATCCTCTCGATCTCTGTTTAAACCTCTCCTGTCCCTATCGTCCCTCTCCCGTAAACGATCGTCACGTTCTCGACCCCTAAAGATATAATTGAAAAAATTTCTTAGAAAATCATTTATCATTAATTTAACAGATGAGATAAAATCAATCTTACCTCTCATCTCGTGCAGATATTCGATCACGTTCTTCGGTATCGTGATCTTTAACTGGATGTTCACGATCTTCTTGATCTCTGGTCGATCGTTGTCTATCACGATCATCGCGTGCTGACCTGTCCGAGTGCTCGACACCCGGAGGAGACAACTCGTAGTAACCCTCTGTACCTGGTGGCGCAACATCGTCGAACCTTTTATGAGGTGGTGGGTCCCGCAAAGGACTACCAAATCGTTGTCCAGGTGGTCCCGAATATCTGCTGACAAAAAATTCACACCATACATTTATATTGCCGCAGAATTCAATCGAGATCGATTAAGTTCGCTTATGTCCTATGTTTTCACGTGAATTTTGAAATCTCTGTCTCTGTGTTCTTAATTCACAGGACACACGCACAATGCAGTTAAAGGCTGCGAGAATTGGTAAGAACAGCTAACTACTTCCTTCTGTGTGTAGGGTTGAATTTTCAAAGATTCTTACACTTTCTTTTGGGTAGATAGAAACAGTTAGGATAGTGGAAGAAATGTGTTTTCGTTTATCCCAGAATTGAATAGAACTCTATTAGGCTTCCTTTTAAGAATATATACTTGGTTTTGTGTTTCTAAAGAAAATAGCCCCCCCCCCCCCTTCCCGCCCCCGAAATACTAGAAACTAGTGAATTTTTATAGATCGTATTATCGAAGGCTGTAAAGATGGGCATAACATAAAGCTATTTATTTCCCAAATCAGTTAAAATTACTGACTATAGCATAAAAACGTGAGTATAGAAATCAACATTTATAACTTTCTATGCATCTTGAACGCGAGAAGTCAATTGCACAAGTTGCGAATCGTTTAATTCGTAGGACATAAAAATTTACAGTTTATGGAATGATATTACTCACCAACAAAACGGATATACTCGTAAACGCTACAATAAAGGAAGATACATTATATAAGAACATTCCATGACACGGTAGTTCGTTAAACTATTGAGATGCCTTGCGCGAAACACTGCAAATAGATAAAGAAAGCAGTTTGTTTTTTCTTTGTTAATGTTACAAATGTTGATTTGGCCCTGAATTCACCTGATTCAGAAACCATGCAGATCTCTGTCAATCTCAGCTGGGTAGCTTCTGCGTTCTCCAAGTTGGTCCTTGTCGTTTAAAAATTTTTTTTTTTTTCTTCCTTCGTTCCTCTTCTTTCACTTTTTTTCATTAGTTGTGTATTTCATAACGTAATAACGTTACATACATATAAATAACAATATATATATATATATATATATATATATCCGTATACGCATGCACTTTACAGAACTGTATATTCGATAATATATTAACAGTAACAAATCACGAGATCAAAAAGAAACAACAAATGAACAATAAATAAATAATTGGAAGAAAAATTAATGTGAAAAATTGATAAAGCTCCTTTTTCACGACGTTGAATGACAAATGTACAATTCCTTGCTAATCGTACATAATACTTGACATAAAGAAAGACGTAAGCTCGAAAGTTACAAAATTCGTAAACGTCTATCCCGCTGTAAAAAGAAATATAAAATCAGTATTTGCAGTAAGCATCAAAATATATAATTACATTAACATTGTCCGATAGCAGGAAATTTTCGCAATACTATAGTTCAATATTATTGCGTTGTTTCCGACGTTGATTGAAAATATAATATCAAAGAATAATCTTATATGATCGTAAGCTCGAAATATTTCCTTCGAAATTATTTCTAATTAATACAATTCCCGGAATACGTTCCAGTGAACAAACACTCGCCCTAATTAACGTGAACACCGATATTTCACTGCTTCGACAATTATCTGAATTAATCATTCGAGAACTGTACACAATCGTCGCGTGAGACAATATACCCGAGAATGCTTCGAAATAACTTGATCAATTTTCATGATGCGACTACTGCAATAACTGACATAATACAGATAACGTTTCGAATAAATTGCACTGTCGCGTCTACGTTTTGACGCGTCCTATTAATATCGAATCAGAATTGTCTCTTAACAGTACAGATTGTATAGTTATACATATCATAGTAGTAAAATGAAAAATATATTAAAGATCAAAGAACACAAAATTAGAAAAGATCTGTCATGAGAATGTGAATCGAGCAAATATCAAGTAGATCAATCGAAAACGACTGTATCCATATATTATCTTAAACCAAATTCAATATTAGTTAGGAAAAAAAAATATATCTATAAAGGTCTAGAATCTAAAAGTGTCACTGAAATATTTCAGATCTCTTCAATTTCGTGTCTCTTGATTCACATCAATATTAAATTATAAAGTTTCATTGTGTCTATTAACTTAAAATCTGCCTTACCATTAAATCTAACACTAAAGGTGGAACTTATAGCAGTCTTGAGAATATATATATATTATAATACAATTATGGCCTAACATCCAGCCATTCGAAAAGTATTCCGGCAGAATTCCACATTAAGTAGAAATCATCTGCCGGAAATACTTATGGTAGAAAAATAGCAGTATCTGTCAATTCGTTGGCAACGATTCTAGTATATGTATAATTCATTCGAATAGCCACGTTAACTATTATCACAGTGTACATTATATGTACCTTTATAAAAAATATATGTCTATTTCTTTTCCAGAACTCTTAGCAACTGGATGGAATTAGTGCGTTATACCCTAAACTTGATTTGGTATTGTAAAGGTCTGATAAATACATTGTATATATACAATATGTATATATACATATATCATATCTATAGTATATCACATATATATATATATATATAGCAGAAAGTGTTCATACATACTCTTGAAAAAAATACAACAAAAGGATACAACAGAAAACACGTACGGTTTATATAGAAGCGCGCGCATTCGTCCACACACACTGCTATTCACCGACATATACATATATTTATATATATTTATATATATATATATATGTACAGAAGAAATAAATAAGTCTTTTGGAAAAATTGTAACATGCACTATTTGCCTATCATCAATTTCCATAGGCTAGAAACTTTTCAAGTTTCTACAAATATGCAACAATTTATTTCTCCCTGGATTAACACTATGAATTTGTACTATCGTTTATCTCGAGCTTTTAAAATAATCCAAGCATCTCGACAGAACTATTCTAAAAATCTAGACCGCGTAATCGAAACAAAAGGAAAAGAAACAGAAAAATTAATTTCGTCTAATATTTCAATGTACACCGAATTGATTTTGTAAAAAAAAAGAGTATATAAAAAATAATACTTCTCGCCTGTATTATCACAGTTGAAAGATGTAGCAGCGTCAATGATTGCTAAACCGAATAATGCACTAAATAATGTATTTTCCTATCGAATTCAGATCAACCATAGCAAACCTCGCAAATCACACCATATATTATCGTACCATTCTCCCAATAACAAAAATATCATTGGACTCTCAGTCTTGATGTATGAATTTGAACTCCATCTCTTTATCCATTCGTATTATACAAAATATAAATATTAAATCTACAGCGTTTGCTGGCAGTCTTTCATTTAAACATTAAGATAACGTTGAGCATCGAGGAAATACATTTCAATGACAATCGTTCGTTATAAAAAAGTTTGATATAAATTTCCGACTAACAATTTCACACATCAGATTTTTTACTTTGTTTAATTTTTATGTCAATTTTCGTACGGACATTTTTTGTGTAACAAACGTATGTGTGCAATTTACACGGAAACACATGCGTAGTGTGTATCATTGAATGAGTGTTGGTGCACACACGTTGTTCTGTCCTTCGAGACTCATTTAGAGACAAGACTACGTTATATCGATAGTTGTATTCGCTTAGATTACATATGTATATATATATATATATATATACATATATATGTAGATAGATATATATATATATATATATATGATGCTCTCGAAACGGTTTCAACCAGGACAGCGGCATAAGGTATATCGATAAACTGTCTGCTTAGCGTGTACATGAATTAAAGTACTATTGAGGCGGAAATACCTGTTGTAGGAATCATAATAGTCTTTCCTGTCCGTAGGTGGAGGTCCCAATGACATAAGCGGCGGTGGGTGACCTCCGGTGACTAGATGCGGCAGCAAAGGTGGTATATTATGTTGGGGCGGTGGATTTCTTAATGGATATCTCGAAATCGGCCGATCTCTGGGAGGTAAATCACGTTCTCGATCACGAAATTGATAATCGTGAACTGGTGAATCACTGTAGTAACTATTATATCCATCTCTAGGCTCCCGCGATCTTGGTCGGTCCCTTTCGCGATCCCTCTCTCTTTGGAATCTAAATTAAATTTCATTTGTAACGATTCAATTATTCAATTTATTGGGAATAAAAATCGTAAAAGTAAAAAATAATAATTGTACCTTGGAGGTGATCTGGCCGGTGAACGATATCTGGGTAGTAATTCGCGATCTCGATCGCGATCTCTATCACGATCCCGATCTCTTTCGCGTTCCCGTTCGCGTTCACGATCTCGCTCTCTATCGCGATCTCGCTCGCGTTCACGTTCTCTTTCTCTATCTCTGTCTCTGTCTCGATCCCGATCTCGAGATAAGGACAATCGAGGAGATTGGCTGCGAGAATAGGATCTTGATCTAGAAGAAAATTAATGGTTACTAAGCATAGTTACTATTTACGGTGAAAATATTAATGGCGGTTCAGTCATTGAATTTACCTGCTGATCGAAAAGCTTCCACTTCTTGATCGTCGCTTCGGAGTACGACTACGGCCTCTGAGAGGTAATGGTGATCTGGACGATCTCCTTTTAGAAGGTGGACTCCTCGATCTACTGAGCCGCGTTGTAAACGGTGATCTACGACTAAACGACCGGGATCTAGATCTACTGTAGCTACGAGATCTTGATCGTGTTCTACTTCTTCTTCTATGCTTTCCAAGCCTTCGATCTCTTTCATCCTTCTCCCTTAGCATTCGTTCAAATGCCTCCAATGGGTCATCGATTATTCTGAAATATTTCATTGAATATTTTCATTTTCTTTCTCTCTTTTCCTTAGATCAATTTTCACCGAATATATAATTATAATTCAAATAATTTTTTACCCAGGTGGATTTCCATTATGTATATTTCTGCTCAAGCCAGGTGGAGGCGGCTGCATACCGCGGTAACCGACTGTAGAATTAAAACGTATTTCATGTTAATTTTTCTTCCCTAAGTTTATTTCAAAACATTGTTACACAATAGAATATGTAAGAAATACTTACGATGATGCATACCCCTCATCGGCCTAGGTGGGCCATTATAATTTCTCGGTGGTTGCGATGGTCTGTATCCCTGCTGTTGATAAGGCGGTCGCTCGTAACGCGGAGGACCGTAATGCGATCCTTGCTGGTGAGGATACATAGGTATTCTATGGCTCATGTACGGATCTGGCAGCAGAGGCGCATTGTGTGATTGAACATTGGGGGGTGGCTGATTGTAACTTGGGGGTGGAATTCGATCTTCACCAGGTGGGAATGGTAGTAAAGGTGGTTGATTACCGGAAGAAGGAACATGTAGATGTGGCTCGTCAACCTGCAAGATATTCGCTTGTAAAGATACAAAAATAATGCACGCAACTATTCGATTAATTAATTATTAGAATAGAAATTTACGGTGGGAGTGCCTGGACGGTCTTCGGCAGATCGGCGCATTGCTCCGTCATAGTGCATCGGAGGTGGATAGTGCCCATCGTCAGGCGGTAGACCTTGATAACCTTTGGATGGAGGTGGGTTCATTAAATGTGGTAACGGTGCCCCTTGACTCGAATATTCACCGTGTTGAGAATGCCGAGGAGAGAGCGATCTCCTACGGCTCAACGGTCTCAGATTTTCTATTCGACGTCCGCGTTCGCCGCTTCTATAATCCCCCAAAGTAACAGGAGAAATCTTAAGTATACTATAACAAAGAATACTAAGAAAAGTAGAAAAGATATATATATATATACCTTTCTCTATGACCATCCCTGCTGAAACTTCTCCTACGTTCCCTTGGCTGTCTTTCATTGGCATAATCATTCTCGCGTTCTTTTATCTCACGGCTCGGTGGATCGCTTCTTTCTCTATCTCTTTCTGGTGAACTACCGATCGCAGGTATAGGTAATAATGGCTCAGTTCCAGGCGGTGGAGGTACCTCGGTTTCTTCGTCCGCCACAGATTTTGGAATCGACTCTGGTTGAAGCTCTGGCTCTGTAGCTGTTTCGGCAACAGCTATCAAAAAATAACACGTAACATTTGAATAATATTCGTATTTAAGAATAATTCACTAAATCTCGAGCTTTTATTCACTTCTCACTCAGTTATTCCAAGTGTAAATATAGTTTATGAATGCAAGAGGTTAAGTACCAGATAAGCATCAGCTGGTTAAGAAAATCCAACTATCACCACACTAATGTACATCATTTTACTGGTTTGCAAGTCATTCAGACACATTTTAAGCATACCGAATCTTCGTTTTAATTTTATCTCACGGTTTAAATACTGTAAAATCAGATCACACATCTGTGGCGATAATGGCGCCTGTCCTCTCTTATTTCTGACAGAAAAAATAGCTTCATCCCGAATGATATTGATTTAAAAAAATATATCCGTGTTAAAACCAGATCAGATTCTGTTAGAAAATGAGATTTTCATCTCTTAGATTCACTGCGGTTTAAAACACTGGGTGACTTCACTTACGAAACTACGGTTAACTCGTAAATACACGACTACTTTTGAAACGACCAGTACTCAGTACTTATACCCCCTTGTTAGTGGTCCATTCTATAGCACATGAGTTTTTTACCCGCCAACGAAAATGCAATAGAAAAAATGTTAAATAAGATTTATTACTCCGAAGGGCACTGGAAAAGTTGTTTGAAAACATAAAACAAGGAACATGTATGCTGACACATATGTATACTCACATTATTTGATAAAAAGCTATACAAATTTTGCAAAGGCCAGTCACTCTCATTCTACACAATATCTCTTGTACCAATCACAAGTATAACGTTATTATTGTAATATACTAAAAGGACAAACTTTAATAACACCCGCTATTTAAGGTTTCTTTTTCTTTAAATATACCAGTCTTAATATATAAACATAATAATGTAAATATTTATGATACAACCTGACTTAAACTACATTTCTCATTGTACTCGACAATATTTTTATATTTAAGCTTGGGATACATTATTGTACATTGAAACACAATTTATCTTGAATATTAATATCTTGACGATACTCTCTGAATTATCCATTTGCACATTTATATTTTTTCTACTGCCATAGGAGAGGAATATCCACTTACTTGAACTTGCTTGCGATGAAACAGTGACAGCTGGCAATTGCGGCGGTGGAGCATCAAAACTAGTTTGTTGGCTTTCCGTGAATTCTTGCGTAGGTGGATTCGTAGTACTAGTAGGCTGGACATTTTTATTTTGACCTACAGCTGGTGCAACCGGTTGTGGAATCTCTGCTTTTGGTGGCTCAGGCTGGACGGCAGTTGATTTAACCACTTGAGCAGATGGTCGAAATGTTTGCCTCTTAGCGTAACCAGTCTCATTTTTGAAATTCATCACAGCGTTACGTAAGAAACGATTTGGTATTAGAGTTTCCGGTGAAACATCTTTCTCATCGCAATCTGGACACTCGTGTTCCTCTGATTCTAGCAGGAATGTACGAATACCTATTACAGAAACATAAACAGCCATATAGAAACATTTTTCAATTTCATATAAACTATCGTAGTATATCGGTAAGAGAATAATTTACATTCGTCGCAAAAAGAATTCCCACAGCATGGTATCATTACTGCATCCGTAAGGAGATCCTTGCAAATATTGCATAACAGGTCTTCTGGGATCTCTGGTTTCTCAACGATAGGTTCCGGATCTTGAGAAAATGGAGGTCTTTCCTTTTTCCCTTCTTTATACGCTTGGCTATAGAAAAATGCAAACATGGAATCAATATTGAATTAATTCCCAAATCAAACAATAATATTTCGTTATAGTTGAAACTTACTGATCGATAGCTGGTACAGCGTACTGTCCTGTTGGTGTCATCATAGCACCTGGTACAAGAGGACCTTCTACGGGAACCATAAAACTTCTAGGAATACCTGTACTTTTTTTAATCTCGATTGGTTCTTGATTCGTTCCAAGCGGACAATTTTTTATCCAGTGGCCAGGTTGATGACATTTATAACATCTATAGTTCGCAGGAACATCACCAGTCTGATTTGCTCCACGTATTTTCATATAACTAAGAAATTCATACAAAATTATTATCCTGCCTAAATGTAAAAGTAATAGTGATTAATATTAGTTTGATATTTTTCGTACTTTGATGGATCGTAGTCTTGAGTAGACTGAGTCATCATCGCTCTAATTTTATCTTCTTCCGAACCATCGAGTCTCGTAAGATCTACCGTTCTACCCATATTACTTTCATCTTTTAGGTTACTGAAGGAAGGTGGCTCGTTTCTATCCCAAGATCGCTTGTGTTGGCATGTTAAAGGAACTCTAGCCACTATAAGACTAGTGTTTTTTGCGATTAACGCATTGTCATCGGTATAATCTGCAAAATGAATTCCAAATTAATTTGAGAATCTATTAAAGAAAATTCGAAAAGAAATAAATCAAACTAATTTGCCTTCTTTCGTTTGAGCATTGGTAATTTGTAAGTCAAAGTCCGTGTTCTTGCCAATACGCTTTTGATGGAAAATAGCCTTTTTCAAGTCTGCCACAGAGATGTGTAATCCATCGAAGGATACAGTGTCATAATCCAAAGTGGATTTAAACTTATAGTGCACGGACATCTTCCTTATTTAAATACCCTGTAAAAAAAAAGAGCAATATAATTTACAGAAAATCTTTAAAAAAGTAAGTATGGGGGGAAAACATATCTGAGGTCAAAGCAAAACATAGCCCTGTGAGATAGAGAAATTATATCTTAATTAAGAAACCGAGAATAGAGATTTTAAACTTTAAAAATATATATTTATTTAGATAAAGTTAATTTCGTTACGTGCGAACTAATGGATGAAACGTAGCAAATGAGATTGTTGTATAAATTTGTTTCCCACATTTTAATCAACAGAAACACTTTGTGATATACGCCGCAACGTAGGTTAGTCAGTATAGTGCCGATATGACGCCTGGTACGAAAGAGGAAGAACGCTAGAGAACGCGGGTAAATCCTTCGTCAATCTAGATACGTATAATCTTCCTATGTCAATATTATTCCAAATAAACCGTCTCTCTTCCCAAGAGAGAATCCCAATCAACAAAGATCAAATCGTCGAAATTTTAATAACACGGAACCTTGAGTTGATTTTGAAGAAAAATTTACGCAAATACAATACCCAATTGTGAAGATGTTCCAGACTGACTTGAACACTGAATCGACACTGTGTGGAACATCTACTTATA
The DNA here is from genome assembly GCA_963989405.1 of Trypoxylon attenuatum. NCBI lineage: Eukaryota > Metazoa > Arthropoda > Insecta > Hymenoptera > Crabronidae > Trypoxylon > Trypoxylon attenuatum. The sequence goes on along the minus strand of OZ022493.1, from coordinate 11,319,298 downwards.
CGGCAGCTTGCAATTGACAATTAACATTTTAGGGCCTGGTAGAATTAGAAGACAGTGGTACTCACATTATACGAACCGATACACTCACTAGAATTGTAAAACCCAAAAACACGGAGTGACCAATTCGACCGTATGTGGCAGAGACCCAGTACAACGAGACTGTAGATGGCACAATCAATAGTGCTGTTACGTCACGCCGTGAACATAACGTTAAAATGCGTGATATTAAAGCCGCGATCATAGGGCCGCAAATCAAATCGACGCCGCGAAATATAAAGCAATCGCTCAGAAACCATAAATTCAAACTTCGAAACTTTTTGTAAGAGGTGATGTACGCCAAATGTTAGAATTCTTGAATAGGCACTGTGTTTTGAAGATTATTTAGAGTCAAGCTAGCATGCGGTTAATCGCCAGGACGTGCCTAAAGCAGAGGATGTAGGATATGTAAATTTGTTCAAGTATTTAGTATTGTAAAAGGCTTCGGAAAAAAGTAATATAAAAGTAGATGGAAAATAGCGAAGAGACACTTTCAATACTAAGGCCAACTTTAACCATAGGGCCCCTTACTACACGGAAAGCATGGAAAATATATATTCAACGATTTAAACATTTTTACCTAAAGGGTTAAATTCACATAAATGTATAACACCATTAATACAATACTATTATGCAATTAATTTCGTGGCGTGAAGAGTAAATGAAAGTTGCAACCATCAACAATTAATGCAAATGCAATCATCTCTCAGCTCCTGAACAATAACTTCGTTGTTTAAAACTTTACGCATGCCCAGATAGCCAGGTGGCGTGAATGTGATATTGTGGTGAGGCGCCACGTGACATGACAGATATCGAATTCTGTGTCTCAACGATTACGGGACTGTCAAATCACGTCGTTGAGTCACGCGATAGCATGAGCGTGACATCGCACCGTGATATAAGGGTGACATGACGGCACAGCCCTGTGGTGCTACGCGGTGGCAGGGACGTGATGCCACAAAATCGCAATATGCATTTAATCCCATACCCGTAAAAGAAAACTAAATTAAATTAAACTCGCGGATATTTGTTAACATGTATTTATTTTTTAATATTACATTTCATATATACACAATAAAATTCATGTTAAAAATATGTGTTTGTCGCCTATGTCTTCGTCGTCCAACTGATGTCCTGCTTCTAATTTTCTTCCCCTCGCCATGAGTCGGTGAACCATATACATGAAACAAAAATTAGACAATGTGAATTACAATTAGAAAGTCAGAATTTATCTTAGAAAATAATGGAAAGAATAGGAAAAGGAAACCAGATAAAATACATTATAATTGAAAGAATATGAAAAGAAAAGCAGATGAGAGCACTATTGTCAATGTGAATAAAGTATGAGCGTTGTAAAGTTTCAAATAGGAAAGAAATCTTTACGTACCTTAACTTATTTTTCTGATTTAGCTCCTTCGTCATCAGTTGAACCACCAGGAATATGAAAGTAAAGACGATTAAATACATTATTGTCAGTGTGAATAAAGTATGAGCGTTGTAGAGTTTCAAATTAGAGATTTTATATATGTCTTTATGTTATTTTATATTTTGTATTTTTCAATATGTTATGTTTTCTAGATTTAGGTTACTTAGATTTTATATATGTCTTTATTTTATTTTATATTTTGTATTTTTCTATATATTATGTTTTCTACATTTAGGTTACTTAGATTTCATATACCTTTTTATTTGTTATTTTTTGACGCATAAAAAAATGTACTGTTCAAAATGAGATTACATATCAAAAAATCATGTCATCGTTTCCTTACCTTTTCCTTTCACCCATTCTACTTCCAACTTTGATTTTCATAAATAATAACATTATATAATTGAGATTGAAAGATGTTAGCCGTCACCAATAACCTAGAATTATAATTCTACGCATGTCGAAGAGATCTCTTGACAGGTCATCGGGTTGCATATCTGTGACACGAGTCCGTGCAACGTGCCTCGGAGGCTATGTACCTGTCATGTCACACCACATGTCACCGCGTGGAAAAAAGTGGCTCACTCGATTGGCTATCTGTAATGTCACCGGGTGGAAATCTGTGACTCGAGCCAGTGTAACACCCAAGTGCCTCGACAGTGATGTGCTGGTGGTATCACACCGCATGTCACCACGTGGAAAAAAGTGGCACCGCCACACTTGGCTATCTGGGTGTGCGACTGTACAATATGTCTGGAATTTCAGCTGTAGCAGTTCTTCTGGTCCCCACAACACCACTGGGTCCTAACTTCTACTGTACCAGTACTGTACTATAACTATATATAGTTGATGCTTGTCGCAGATCGATAGAAAATAAAGGAAGATACAAGAGTTAATCAGACATTTCAAACGTCGCAAAGTTAACTAAAATGGATTTTAATGTTAAAAAATTAGTAAAGGGTGCTGGTGCTGCTCTTAGTAGAGTGGTACAGGTAAGTCAATTTAACTTATATATAATAATACAATTACTCTTCGTTCTTTTAAATACTTAAAAATACCATCAAGATCAAATACTCTTAATTCTGTCAATTCGAACATTGTCCATCAAAAATAATATTAGAACAATATTAATGAAATTCTGAGTTCCATTATTTCTTCCTGTCTTTGTTTTCAAATTTCAATTCATTCACCAATAACTATATAACCTACAAATGTTTTCAACCTATATATCATTGTTGAGTATTACTTATGTTATAAAAGCCATTACTAATACTTAGTTTTACTATAAAACTTATCTTTTTTTTCTTATATATTTTTTGTACCATCGGGCATTAAAATTTTCAATTTGGCTTTTGTAATTGCGTTTTATTTCAATCAACTTACGATACGCGGTTTCTAATATATAGATAACTATTCTTTAGAAACTTCAAACGACCTTGTAGTTATAGATTCCTTTTGTTTAATTTAAAATTCAAATGCAACTAGTGTGTAAGTTTGGAAGACAACCTCTCTTAATAATTAAACCCATAGATTTTTTAACTGATTACTTTGTCATCGTTGCTCGTTTCCAGAAATAATATAAACACAAAAGAAGGATATTCATTGGATATTAACCGTCATTACAAACTACGTATATTTGATATAAAAACAATTTGACATTGCATTTGTAACGGTTTCTACGGTTAATTGATAAAACAATTTCACGTGTATATTGAACATATAATCATGTAAATAAAGTAATATATATGTATGCGAAAAGAACTATGTTTCGTATATGCAATATCTTTACTCTTTGCGAGGAATTAGCTAATCCAATTTAGTTTATACAAGAATATCATTTTAACAAGTACGAAGCGAGTCTCACGAACGCAAACATTAAGTATCTCATATTAAATTTCAAAGCGTATTAGTTAAAATATGTACAATACGTATTTGCAATTAAAATTTAAACTTTTTGTATCGTTCATTTCTATAACGTATAATATAAATCGGTTAAATATTGAGTTTACTTGTGTATAAAAATATGTTTAACGCGTTAACATATAATTTCATCCTCTAACATGGACTACCTTCAAATTTCCTCCAAATACATTATTTCTTGCAGTTAACAGAGGAAACATTAGGAACGTCGGAAAAGACTGAGTTGGATACACATTTAGAGCATCTTGCAGAAAGAGCAAACGCAACGAAAACCTGGACTGAGAAAGTTCTCAGGAATATGGAAGCCGTACTTACCCCTAATCCAGGTAAACTTAAAAGAAACAGTTATACAGAAACTTATATTAACCCATAATGTGAAAAGGATTTCAAATATGACAAATTTTATGATAGGAAATAGAGTCGAAGATTTTTTTTATGAAAAAATCGACAAGAAGAGGCCTAATCGCTTGAGTAATCTCGAATATGTTGGCATGGATATGATCGAAGCTGGAAATGATTTCGGTCCAGGCATTCCTTATGGTAAATACAAATTTTTTAATTCATACTATGCGTTTTGAATTCTCGCTCTTGAATTCATTTATGCTTTAGTTTACTATTATCTACGTTACTATATACTAGTTCTATTCTTTTTATTCTTTTACTTATGCAATATAAACTTTCCCTTTTTTAATTCAAATACACCTACAATAAGTATTAAAATGAAGTAAATAGTAACCTAACGGATTTTCGATCGTTATGCACATATGTATATGTATGTGTATTTAACAATAAGAAATTCTTTATATTCATATTCAAATTTCAGGTAGTGCATTAATAAAAGTCGGTCAGTGCCAACAAAGGTTGGGTCAGATCGAAAGAGATTTTATTAGTACAGCAGCTAATTGTTATGTACAGCCATTGAGGAAGTTTTTAGATGGCGAAATGAAAACGGTAACCAAAGAAATGGCAATATTGGAAACCAAACGGTATAATTTAATCAATTTTATAAAATAATCAATTCCTATAGAAATGTTTCAGATTTAATTTATAATTTGGATACCTGTTTACAGATTGGACTTGGATGCGTGCAAGAATAGAGTACGAAAAGCAAGAAGCATGTTGGGTCAGCAAAGTGTAAGTTGAATTATTATTATTAAAGATTTTAGATGTGTCAGTTACATATTTCTTACATGTTCTATCTTGTACGTTGCTGCACATCTGATAGGAATCCGGCGTATCGCCAGAAGTGTTACTTGATCAGGTACAGATAAAACTGATACTTTTGAATGATATATCAGAATTCAATAATTGCCTATTTAATTTGACTTCATTTTTGTTAGCTCTTAGTGTGTGTATATTATTTTCAGCAGTAATTAGTAGTAATTCTTTACTTTTCTTTAATCATATTCTAGTTTTATGAAATTTTTTTGCTAGACTGTATTGTTTGCAAAAAGTATGCGAATAAAATATACGGATTTAAAGTAATACAATTTTAAATCCGACAGAGTCCATCCTTATTAGATTCTTGTTGCCAAAGGAATTTATGTATCAGTACGTCGATAGTCGTTTATTTCCCTGTAAATTCTTATTTGGAATTTTGTAATCATGAAATTTTTGTATTGATAGGATGATGATCATGTATTTATATACTAAAACAATTATAAGAATAGAAAATATCTTAAACGGTAGATTTAATCGGACTTTTGGAAATAAATCTTGGAGAAGTTATATTCATCTTGACACACAAATAATCAACAATATTGTTTTGTTGCTCAACTTAGGCAGAGAGGGAGCTGAGGGTGGCGCAATCAGAGTTCGATCGTCAAGCTGAAATCGTGAAATTATTGCTAGAAGGAGTTACGAGTTCGCAGGCCGGACATTTGCGCTGTTTACATGAATTTGCTGAGGCTCAGGCTCGGCATTATGCTCAATGCCATGCAGCGATGCAGGATTTACAGCGTGAACTTGCAGGGTAAGTAAATTAAATAGATTGCTGTTTTCTTTTTTTCTTTTATCAATACTTAGTGTGATCTTGCACCCTCCTTGCGTCCAATTATTGCATCATTTTTTGTACAGCTATCCTACTCTTTGGTGATCCGAGTGAGTAATGTTGACTAACTTCGCTGTATTTTATGAATATTGCGCGAAAAAATAGATGGAGCTTATAGAATCATTACTCATTCGTAAAGATCATCATGTGATGTAAATAGCCTTGTGTTATATATGTATAATTGCAATCCAATACACGAGTATGTACTTCACAAACTGTAACATAAGCAGTTCGCTGTGTGTCCACAAAACATTATTATAGTACATTATTGTTTAAGCAAAGATTAAGGACCCTCGAATAAAGCAGTAGATAGTTCCGTGTCGCGTTGTATTGAGACTATTCTAAAGGGTGTCGCAAAACTCAACTTTCAACATTCACAGAGTTATTAGGGCTAAAATTTCGAGGAGGAAAGTCCTATTGAACTTTTTTCCTCGAAGGATCCCTAGCGAGGTACTCTGTTCTATCAAAGTTAGATTCTACATTATTCATTCTTTCCAAATTATTTTTGAGTTAATATAGGAATGTATCCGTGATGTACAATGTTTCTATTATTAAAAAAAAAAAAAATATTAGGTATCCATTTTGATTTTCTCTCCAAATAATAACGATAGCGATGCTAAATGGAGATCTTGATCTAGAGTACATTTGAAATATAATAAAATATCGTTCTTGTTTGCATTGAGATTATTCCTTGCTTACTGGTTGCCTGTCGCTTTATTGTTTCGTCTCGTAATAATACTCTGTCGTCTTTTTATCTCTCTGCGTGCATGATTGGGATTGCAGGGCGCGACAACCGAGTCCTTTGCTGAGAGTCAACAGTGAGGATGTGATCGACTTAACACCCCCAACTACACAACCCACAATCCAAAATAATTCACCTATCCAACAATCTGTTGCTAGTACCACATACGTCACTGCAACTTTTGATACTGATATTTCAAAGGTTTAGTTTTAAATTCACGCAATTATTTATCTAACGGCAATAAATAACATAGCTGTCAATTTGTGAACAAATTAGGGAACGCTGTTGAATAATATCTATTGTTCGATAGATCGCATATGTTGCTAAATAACTGTTAGTTTATTGCAGTTGTTGAAATTGTAATTATATTAGAGATTGATTAATAAAATATATTTATGAGAAATTTAATATAATCGAAATATATAATTGCGTAACTTACGATGAGGGATTCTTGCACATCAAAAATTCTAATAGTCTTGAATCGAATTTAAATATGTACTCCCTGCAAGTCTTCGATCAATGTCTCCTACTACTCTAACACATGCTGTGAGTGTTTTCTGCAAAACGTATAATCCTTCGAATCCCAGTATTTACACATCCATGTTGCATGTTGGTATTTTGTTCAGAAATATGATATTCGTTACACAGAAATCCTGATAAATGTGATTCAATTCCTCACCTTATTGTTGTATGTACTTTTTGTATTTGTCTATTGTAACTTAATTCCGTTATATTTACTTTCCGCTTTCTAATCCGCTTTTTATCCTACAATTTCATATGGTGGTATATGTATATGTATAGAATAATTATATACCGTTCAGAAGTCTCATAACATCGAAAAATATTGCTCAATAAAAAGCCAAATTGTTTTGACGATAACTAAGAAATATTGTTCTGAGTTCGTAGACGTTGTTAAATTTCGTCAATTTTAATGCAGGGATTGTAGAAGTAATTGAAAAAAAATATCGTAATTTTTCAATCAATTTTGACTGAGTTATCGTAAATTCAATTTGCCCTATTTTTGAGCAAAATTTTTCTACGTCATGAGACTTTTGAACAGTATATTTTTCACTACAAGATCTTCAACTAAAGTTTATTCTAAATTTTCTTTTGCATTTCCTTTCAATCAATATGTATATGTTTACCCGGTTCGATACCTCTTCATGATCTATTAGGTATTACTGTATTATGATCATATTACTTTCAAATATGATTAGGGAAATCCCTGCGAAATCATTTTCAATTTCACATGCGCCTAATTATCCAACTTCTAATTTATCCCACCCAGCTTAACTGGGGGTCCTTATCATTCGTCTGCCCCACCAACATCCAATGCTCCATCGGACAGCGGCCAGCAGCGGGCAAGAGTATTATATGATTACGACGCAAGGGATAGCAGTGAGTTAAGCGTCGCGCAGGACGAGGTAACGAAGTTTATTCTTTAAACAAGATCACAGCATGTCCGTAAAGCATAACTGATCGTAGTAAAGTTCGTCTCGACATTAGTAAAGAGATAAGCATCGTGAAAAGACTACACTAAATATTTCATGTGAAAGCGACTCAAGTTTAATTTAATATTTTCTCGCACCTAAATGAAAAACATATTATGTAAGTGGATGGAAATTACCTATATCAAAGGAATAAGTCATTCATAGTATCGATGAAAATGAATGATTGAGTTTTCATAAACAGCAATTTTGCAACTGTTTTGCGAATTTGTAAACATCGCATGAATTGATTGAAATGTATAAATAATTGTCCGATGGACTAAATTGTGCAATTATATTTTGTACAAAATCGAATGATACGGAGGAGGGGAGGGGGGAGGGCAAGTTAAATCTATATATTATTTTATCCTCAACCTCAACGCACGCATGACGTTATAGACGTATCACTATTGTTTGTAGTGACGTTTATATTACAGTATCACGCTTCGTAAAATTTATCCTTGTAATGAATTAGAAGATAGAGGAATGGCTAAAAATTCCAAGTGAGAGACATACAATTTGCTAGATATGTAAAGTCTTGTTATTATAGGATTATAAATACATGAATTGACTAATGATAATGTAATGTAAATAAATTTCTATGCATATGGCAAGGATTAATAGAGTATAATATCAGTACGTGATTACAGCCAATACTCAACTGCAATTAGTTTAAGGTTGTAGATCGTAGTCTTTTGTAGACTTTGTATTTGCGCAAAGGCATTATACTAATTATTCAGTCGGTTATTTGCTATAATTCTTCGGCATTTATTATGATCTACCTGTATATGTTGATTTTTTATATTCCTTTCATATTGCTTTACCATTTTATACAAGAAAAATTGTGTTTAATTTGTACATTTATTTAATACGAAATACCATTTATTGTGCCATGCGCATGTAATACAGTAGATGGTGTGGTGGCAGATATACGTATATGCATATTTATTAAGATTTTGCATGTATTAAATAAAAGGAATTATTTTATCTCATTACATGTATTTTTTTCTTAATTTACCATTATTCAGAAACTGTCAGCTCTTGTAAATCTCCGTTTTACGTGTGCACCTGTAGTTAACATATCTGACAAAAATTACGGATACTTCAAATGCATAGAAATACAGAATATTTTCGTAGTGGTGGTGCAAGTCGACAACAAGGGTAGGTACTTAATAATTTTCCATGTGTTAGCGTCTAGCTTATTATGAACACAAATTGGTATTGAGTGAACACCATTGTTTATAAAAAAATGTTTAAACAATTGGAATTTCAAAAATTTGTTAACACCAACGGATAGTTTCATCAATACCATGTAAGTTTCGCTGAAGAAATTTTTCTCTAAATCTAATTGTTTAAGAGATATTGAAGAGAGAAAATTTACAACCCCTGGGGGGGGGGGGGTGAACTACCCCCAAAGGCCTTTTGTCATAGGTCGTTGAATTCGTCTTGACCCCAGCATTCAGAATATCGAAAAAAGTAGTTCGAGCCATTTAAAAAAATGAAGTTCACTAAAAACCACCCCATTGTAAAAACACATGCAACTTTTCCCTCTGCGGCTTTCGCGTATTTTTAAAATTAACGGAGATATTTCCATTCGACATTCTTATTGGGACACAAAATTTTTAAAGACAGATAAGAGATAGATATCAGACATTTCAGTAACACAAGACGAAATACATACTTAGCACACAGATCAAGATCGACATCGTGATCATCATAGTTTCAATAAAGTAACGACAACGTTAAACGATTGATAATCTATGCTAATGATCTTAATTATTATAATTATTTGCGCTACCCACATAAACTTACAGAATAATTGAACATATATCCACCTGGTAACCTTAAAATAGAATAATTATAGTTTAAAACACAGCAAAGTATAACTCCTCGATAGTATAGTGGTCAGTATCCCCGCCTGTCACGCGGGAGACCGGGGTTCGATTCCCCGTCGGGGAGAACTTTATTTTTATTTTTTATTTTATCAAGAGACGCGGATGCGTCTTGCGCCAAGTATAAACAGAGATAAGTAGAGAAAGTTGAAGTTAACGAACTTCGAGTGGTCTGGTAAAATTTTTATATTTTCAGGTAATTAACACTGTTGAGATTGCCGGAGACGAAGATTACGTAATCGGCATCAGAGGAATTCAACGAGGAAAAGTTCCCAAAGCTTATTTGGAAGCACTCATTATATGCGAATGAATATTGAATTGCGATATAACATATGTACACAGTTGAAGTTCAATTATCGGAACGTTCAATATTTACCGTGTGCTTGTGATCTATATGTAGTAGTTACTTCCTACTATAACTATAGGGTGATTCTCATTCACGGCGATAACCCGATTGGTGCACGTAAACCAATTGGCATAGAAATTTCGAATCGGTCGCAAATTATATTATTGCGAAAAATAATTGTCGTAAAGATCAGACTAGGACATGCCTTTCAAGTCCACTGGCGAGAGGATCACCCTATATTAAAGCTGTCAAGCCTATCAAGCAGCTTAACACGCCTACACAATATTTCAGTATAGTATTTCTATTCAAAGTATTCTGAACTATACTAATTGTCGCCGAAAGTGAAATGAGTATTATGTTCGGTTGCTGTAAAATGTGTAATTATTGAGAGTTGAAAAATGAAAAATTTGGAATCACTTAGCACAAGAATATAGTATAGGTAAATCGACGGTTATTGAAATAAAAAAGCAACACGCGCTTGATTGGCCATTATATGTACATACACATACATATACTGTATATTCAGAATGGTCTCGCATTGAATACTACAAGTATGGATTTAATTGCATATTCCATAGAATCTGTGATGAAAAATGGTCCCCTATTCACTATATACATATTTAGCTTTGAGCTTATAAACATAACGATTATTTCTGGACCACAGATTTTTGTGCAAAACACCTAGATTCCTGGACTGTTATATCAAAAATTCGAACGATATACAAAAAGTTATATATAAACTCCATTCACCATTATTTATGCAGTGTACAAAATTCACCTAGTAGATCATAGTAAAAAATCTATAAACATCTGTAGAATATCACTTTCCACTACTTTGTTCTTGGTCCAGATCTTTGCATTTTGAACGCTTTTTCTCGGATTTCACTGCGTTCGTATGAACATATCTGTATGCATCCACGATGCGTGTAGCTATTAGAGTAGTTTATATTTATATGAACATGTTAGTAAATTGTTAATAAATCATATATTGTTTAATTCGCATGAATGAATAAATCAATTTCTTAATACACATCAACAATAAATAATAAAGTAGTGTAACTTAAATCGACGGGCTAATTCGTCATTTGATCGATCACGACAGGATGAGGTATAGCTAAGCTCAAGACCAATCCAATGACCTATATTGAGTTGACCTTGAGTTATCATTCAAGGTCATTTTCAGTCACTTTAAATTTTCTTCCATTAGACATCCACAAGATGTTTCTCAACTTCTAAATCCAAATGGGTATAGGATGCTGATCGGTTCAGCGTCAATAAGACAAGTCTACCAGTGATTTTCAAAAGTTTATTGTTAAGCAGTGAAATATAAAATTACTTCTTCTTAGATACACCAACGGTACGTCCCCGTCGACCAGTTGTTTTAGTATGTTGACCACGCACACGGAGACCCCAATAATGACGCAAACCTCTATGAGCACGGATTTTCTTCATGCGCTCCAAATCTTCACGCAATTTCGAATCTAAGTAGGAGCTCGTGAGCTAAAAATTAATAAATTATGATACATTCAACCGTTTTAAATATATCGTTGCAATTTTAAATATATCGGGGTTCAATGACTATTAATAATAACAGTATGTAGCATATCAAAGGTATTCGCTCAACGATCAAAAATTGTATCAGTCAGCTACCCATAATGCGTTTCTCTTACACAAGCTACCAACTGTAGCACACAATTAATTCTGTGTGATCAGTCGTGATTTTGTGTATAATTTGATTCAGTGCGATGGAAATTCTGTGTATTTAAACAAATGGAGTTAAGTAAATTGTTAGTTAGCTTGATAAAAGGTAAAGAAAAACAAAATCTAAGTATGGAGGATGCTAAGAGCAGCAACAATGTGAATTATGGTTTATCTTACACTCACAATTACGATAATTTTATATCACATTCACCGTAATCTAGCAATCTCTTATTAACTACACGTTATAATAGTTTGAGAATTAATTTAGAAAAACCAGTAGTTTCTGTGTAAGAATCAAATATCCCATCGACACTGATTAAAATGTATCCAAGTACATTCGAACTATGTATGACTATTGTCAATAGACATTCGGAACTTCAAAACAGTTATTACCTGTGAGTATTTGCCGTCAACAATGTCTTTTTGTCTGTTCAAGAACCAGTCAGGAATTTTATATTGCCTTGGATGCGACATAATAGTGACGATTTTTTCAACCTGAAAACAGTAGAAAAAAAATGTTGAAGATACAAGCATATATCGAATTCTAAATACTAAAGTGTGCGTTACATTTCAAATCTACATAAATTTCATTATACGTAAATTCCATTACTGGCAATGTTAGTTGATTTTTCGAAAGCACCACAATGTGCGCTTGCTCTATTGTTATAGACGATTCTTTTGGAAATTGATGGATTAATATTTTCAATTGAACCTATATCGGTTCGTTGACCAATAAGTTTAACTTACTTCTTCTTCGGAACATTCACCAGCACGCTTGTCCAAGTCAATATCAGCTTTCTTCAATACGATATTGGCATAACGTCGCCCAACACCCTTAATAGCTGTCATAGCAAACATTACTTTCCTGTTACCGTCGATATTCGTGCCCATAACACGAAGAATGTGTTGAAACTTCTCTGGGATTACGAGCGACTAAAACATCAACATAAAATTGCAATGCACAACAGTAAATATTTTGAGGTTAGCAGACATCATTAACCTATCAGTACGAGTAATTTACAGTTAACGGTTGTTCGTTCATCCAAATTCTGTGTTCTACAATGAACAAAATATAACTATCATTTTAATATTAGGAGCTTCCTCAATTATATGTTTTATATTTGTTCAAAATAATAAATTGAAACGACTGATTCCTGCTTTAAACAAATAGTACCGGAGAAATTTATATTCTCACAAAATCATGAAAATATCGTTACAACCTTGATTAAAAAACATTTTTACGTTATTCAACGTGCAATTAATATCTCGTTAATGTAGGATTGAAAGAAACAATCATGATTTTCGTAAATGGAATATTTCAACTCACCATCTTGTTCGGCTGTCACTTACTGAAAGAGCGTGAACGTACACGACGTGCACCTAAGAGGGGATACTCCGTGTTAAAAATCATCGAGTTCCGTACAGCGCTATCTAGGCGGATGGGAGTACTCACTAATGGAAGTGACGTATTGATACTGAGAAATATAATTCTGATACGTCCAAACAATAATTTAAAATCCTGATTGTTTCGGGACAGATGCTTCAATTCATCATTGAAAGCAATTAAAAGGTAATTTGTGAAATTGATTGAGGCATTTTTTTCTCAGTTTTAGAATAGAATATGCGCTGAATAGACATAATGTGGCGTACTGAATTCCAAATTTTACAGATCCGTGCGATATATCGAATATATTCGAATATATTCGAGTATCGCACTCCTGGCAGTGTTGAACCATAAGGGTACCACTTGCATCAATATTCATTAATCGGCGGGTAACAGCACAGAGAGAAAAGTGTTATTCTGTTTTCGAGAGTTCACAAACTAGCCAATTAAATAAAGTAAAGAGAAATGCCGAAAGTACGAAGAAGCAAGAAACCACCTCCCGATGGTTGGGAACTGATCGAACCAACTTTGGAAGAATTAGAACAAAAAATGAGAGAAGGTAAGACTCGTACATTTTGAGGTTATGTTGATAAAAGAATACTAATACACTACACGTTCGTGACCTATTTGCAATTAACATTTACGAATTTGTTCTACAGCTGAAACTGAACCGCACGAAGGTAAACGGAAGCAAGAATCTCTGTGGCCTATATTCAAAATTCATCATCAAAAATCACGCTACATATACGATCTGTATTACAGGCGAAAAGCTATCAGTCGTGGTGAGTATAGAGTTCCAATGCACATTAGAGTAATTATGGAAATTTTCCATTTCATAAATTGCGCTGACAATTGTTTCAGAGTTGTACGACTACTGTTTGAACGAGAACATAGCGGATAAGAATTTAATAGCAAAGTGGAAGAAAGTTGGCTATGAAAATTTATGCTGTTTACGTTGTATACAAACGAGAGACACAAATTTTGGTACAAACTGCATTTGCCGAGTGCCGAAAGGAAAGCTCGAAGAAGGGAGAATAGTGGAGTGTATTCATTGTGGCTGCAGAGGATGTTCCGGTTGATGCAGCGACGCATTAGGTATCTTAAGAACACATTCGGTGATTCTATTTTGTGATTCCTATTTTGTAAGTGGCCACTGCTGCACTGTTTAATTGCGAATATTCAGATAAACAGTGGTACGATGGGACATTTTGTATATACGTGTTGATTCACGGTTGATTGGTGAAAATGAGACACCTTAGATTAAGAATTTAAGAATAAAAGTGCAAATTGACGAATGAATTTTTTGGAGAATTGTACTTTGACATTCGTTCAAATTGAATCTGTTTAAGTATCAAACATTTTGTATCTTGCATTTGTGAGTGACTTATAACGGTGAATAAATAGACCCTCGTCCAGATTGACTAGTGTACGTGTAAGTAAAAATAATTTTTATTAACAATACAGCTGAAGTTTTTTTTAGTGAAGCTATTGTAAAAATCTATATCGATTCGTAACCCTTACCCGTAAATATTTGGGTATATAGAACGATATGCAGCATAAATATCCGTAAAATTCGTTTGATTTTCCTTATTGGCACAAGTTTGCGTGTATTCGCTATTTACAATTTTCCGAATTCTCGAACTTCTCGACGATTTATACGACCGCTGTTTTGGCAATTGCGTATCTTTATTATCGTAGAATTTGGATGATCTAAGCTCGAGATTACAGTCACCATCTTTTCCTTCGTAATCCTCCGCACAAGTTTGCGTCTCTGTGCCAATAATTTGCCAAGAATATTTGAACACAAGATCCGCATTTTCATTCTCTTCACTTTCAAACTTTAAGTTCGTAAGATTTTGCAAAAGTGTCCAAGAGGTTTGTACGTTTCTGTCCAAACTCTGCCATGAGTATTTTTTATCGCAAGAATATCCTGCTTCTGACATTGGTTTCTTTATTATCGACTCACATTGATCCGCGCGTGATTCCGAATTAACAATGTATTCCTTTGAATAATTAATTTTCTCTTCGACAGATGTGTCTTGTGCAGTTGATGTTACGGTTTTGATACTTAACAACGAGGTAGTTTCTTTCGGGGTTAATTGTATTAGAACCGATTTTAGATCTTCTGAGTCTTGCATCGATACAAGACTACACTGATGAATTGTACTGTTGCTCGCATCGTCCACTTCTTTTTTATCTACCTCCTCGTTTTTACTTTGAACGGTATCCGTCGAAATGCCTTGCACGCTATTCCAACTCGTGATATTGACGTTTGGAAGTGTTAAGGAAGAAATAGAAAGCAAAGAAGAGTGAGGATGCACTTTCCAAGCATGCATAGTGTAAGGAAAGGGCAATTCAGTATCTTCTTGAGCCTCCATTTTCAAGCGCTCGCGACAGTAACGAAGATATTGCCATCCGCGTAATTTACTTTGATTTTTATCTACATTTAAAGAAGCCGTTCCATCGGAATTCAGATCCTGCGATATTTTTAAGGATTAATTAATTGTGGTTGTTATAGCTTCAGTGACATTATAGTATTAAAACAACCTGTAATTGAGACTGAAGTTCTTCTTGACCTCTTGTTGATACCAACGGTGCTTTCAACAGGGACACAGCAATTTGTTCTTCACATTTTCCTGGTTTAAGCACCTTTGTCTTGGGTTTCTTATTTTTGGCAGTGCCATTATTAGTCGTTGGTACTGAATTCACTAAAGGAACTAAATTTTTGCTGCTTAATAAGAATTGTGACCTGTTTGGCCCGTTCGACCGAGTTTCTCTTAAGATTTCACCCTTCCTTCGAATTCCCATTCGTATTGCTATCGAATGAAATTTCATACAGAATACCGTTAGCATTAAGAAGATCTGTTTCCGATTGGACTTACCAAAATGATTCAATTCATTACTAAAAATTTTTAGTCGTTGAAAAGTATTTTTATTTTACTGCAGCAAAATGGCGCGACCCTCTTAGCTCTTAAGTTCAGTGCAAAAGATATTTGCGAAATGCACCTCGAGTATTGCTCGAGACACTTGACGTGCGAATTAAATTAATCGACTAATCTCGATCTTATTAAAGATCTGCTAGTTCGGACTGCACACTGATTTCTATTATAGATGCATATATATATATATATATATATATATATGTATACGGGACGAATTAAGCAGATGACGTTTCCGGTATCGATTTAAACGAATTAGCGAGACTCTCTATTAAGTCCGTATAGACAAATGGGTCTATATTGGGCGTGAGACGACGCAGAAGAAACCAATCTCCATAATGCATTGCACGGACGATCCTTTCTGCGTTTGAGCGCGATAGCCGTCGCATCGTAGCCCGTAGAAGATACGTTCTTGCAGAAGGAACAGAAAACACAAGTACTCTGTAATCGAACGTAGAATTGAATTTCATCAACTTACTTCGCAATCCTATGAAATACCTCACCTGTACGTTATCGCTAAGAATCCGGCTGTCGCGAGAAATATAAGCCAAAACCAGAGAAAAACGAAGATTTTCTCGTTGACGACATTCAACGCAAGAACGCAGAGTGCGTCGTGCACTTGTAACGAGCCAGTTGCTCCAAAAGTGCGAAAGGTACACTTGCTTACTTTAGGAAACAATCGTGCCATTGGATCGATCATAGTCGTTGGCGGTCGATCATTAACCGCGTATGCGATCACTGCCGCTCCATACTCGCGAAAACGTCCCTCCAGGAAGATGTCTAGCAGGTATATCTGCCCTATCTGTCAACAATCCTGAGCTGGTTTCGTCCGGAGGGTTCGAAACTCTGAATGATGCTTACTCACGGTGTTGAAAAAGTTGAGTAACTCGCAAAGGGTGAAACCAAACGCGTAAAAATCATGAGACTGTGCACTCGGCTTGGGGAAGTAAGCTAGGAGTCGGGACTTGCTCTGTTCCGCCCGAGGGTCTCGAGAGAATGGGGTGGCAAGGTCCATCGTTAGCGTCGAGATCAGTCCTTGCTCCCAAGAGGCCCAAAGTGCGCGCGGAGCGTAAAACAGGATCGCTTGCACTCCGAGAACCAGCCAGACCTAATGCCACTATAATCATCCTCCTCTGATCCCATAGAGAACGTATATACTATATACGTGTATTGCGGTGTAGAAGTGACTAACCCACTGATAGTAACGGTGATGGTAGCTTTCGTCCGTCTCAGAAGCTCCTCCTACTCCAGGACTTACGACACTGCGTCCTGGGATGCCACCCAGGTGCCGAGAGACCGTGAATGTCCCGTAAATCCAACAGTACGCATTTAGCGAGTCTCTCTCTATCACCGTAATGCCATTGTCAAGTACGTGCTTTTTTATCCCTCTCAGCTTTGCTCCGGCAGTTTTCCTACCCTTCTGTTCCTTCCGCGCTTCTAACCACTCTATCCCCCCCTCAGAAAAAAATGTATACCTCGCGACAAGGAGTTTTGACCTTTTGAAAAAGCTTCTGAGCGCGGAACATGCAACTGGGAAGGTACAATAGTCGCCAACGAAGCAACGCTGAGAGTTTTTTTATACTGTTGAAACGGTGACTCATACCGATAGATCCGTCGGTGATACAAGAGATCGGTTCGCCAAAGTATTGCTTTGCAGTGATCAAGACTATGCACATGACGAGGAGCAAAACAGTCGTGCGACAATGTAATCTGAACGCGAAATTGTCGATTCGCACTGTCTTCTCTTGTAGTAAGGCTCTCACGGGGGCAAATACCTCTAGCATATCGGTTCGGATGTTCGTTGAAAGTAACGCAGGAACCGTAAATAGGGCAAGCCGATATCACAGGTTACAGTTCTGTAGCATGTATCGTCGAGTGTTGGGTCAATCGATCGATGAGTCGATAGGAAGGAACGGATAGAAAGGATAGCGAAGTCGGCAATTTCGTGGGAATAATGGCCAAGGGTCATCCACAAAGTGACCAAAATGAAGAATAAATCGCAGACGGATTTAGATAAAATTGGGTCATTGTTCTTTGCGTCAATATTTTCTTTTCGAGTTGTGAATGTTCTTTATTTGTAAAAAATATAGTAATATAACGATGACGCTGGTGCTGCTAGTATTGGCGGTAGCGGTACCCCGGCGACGATGACGATGCCAGCGGTAAGAATAACGATCGAAATCAACCTAACGATAAACGGCAGTGAGAGAACGGTATCCGTAGTAACAGTAATATAACGGTGACAGTGACGATGGGGGATGAGAATGAGAACGTTAATGACCGTGGTAATAATAATAGGAGCGATATTAGTAGCAGCTGCGATGATAATCGTCGCGATAACGATAATGTGATAACGAGAATGATAATAGCAATAGTAATAATAACAGCGACGAGGTTTGTACGAGGATCGGGACAGCTAGTTGCAACGATAATTCGTAACTAACATTCCCGATGCTCGGTAGCACCTGATGCTTTCTCTCTCACTCTCTATCTCTCGTACAAGTGTGTGTACGCAATTACGATCGTGACGATGGCAGTCGGAATTAGAAGGTGGTGGTTCGACATCGTGTAATGGAGCTAATGAAAGAGAACCGGCGCTTAAGAACTCCCTATCGCGCTCTTTCACGATTTTCGCTACGATTTCTATCTGTGCGATTTGCAATATCCTCGAACGCGACCGAAACAATCCGACTATGAAATTCCGTCTACCAAATCGCGACGATGCGCAGCCGATTCTCGAGATGCTCGTTCTTCTTCTCATTTTTCTTTTTCTAGCTTCTAAAAAGATTACTCGTGGCTACGGGAACACGAGAAGTATATACAGAAAATTATTATTTTCGCGCGACTCGAAACGCAACGAATCGATGATTAAGAAGCGAATCCCAAAGGATCGCTTGCTCGATCGTGCCGACCCGAGTACGCGGTGCGCATCTACGAGAAACGTTTTCTGCGACTCGACTTTCGCAATTCCCTTACGGGTATCTCTTACGATCGCCGACGCTTCGTTCCTATATTCCTATGTACAAACTCGTTTGCACTCGTTAGAGGATAATGTACGCGACCTGTGCGGCACTCGCGTTTCGCGCAAACGTTCGCAGGCACACTTGTTAACATGAATATACGTTGTACGAAGTTACAGCCAACCACATCACCCGTCTTCCGCGAAGTCGTCTTCGCCCAACGGTTCTCATGTTGAACCCCCTTAAAATTTCCGTCGAATGTGATCATATTCGAATGACACCGAATGCTCGCAATGTTGTAGCTCAATCGAGACGTTTCCGAATACATATCTAGTCTCAGTAAGATACGTGAATATCTCTGGATCGAGTACGACGTCGGCAAAGCTTGCATACGCCACACAAGCATCCAAGACCAACGAGGATGGCGAGACCAGCACCGAGACCAGCACCAGCCCAACCAGCTGGTCCAACCACGCTGCTGCCCAAGCTTCCATTTCCGTTACCACCACCATTGCGAGCACAACTTTCCACCGACTCGTCGTCCGGCTCCAGGTGCATGGCACTGCCGTTGTAGCCGTAAGCGGGCCGTGGTTCCGGCACTGGACAATTGACCACCCCGTTACAAACGAGCTTAAGTGGTATACAACCTGCATCTCCGGGACATTGAAACCCGCATTCTTCGAGCTTTTGCGTGTTCAGGGCACCAGACGCGTCGCGTGGAAGATGATAGAGTTCGGTCCATGCGATTTTGAAGGCGGCTCGTGCTGGTGCCATCGATCCAGTAAACTGGACGATTACGGCAGGCCATTCATCCGGATCGATCGACATGTCCCCGCTGAGGGACGAGGACGAAGAGGGCGGTGCAATTTGTGCAGCCGAAATGATTGGCATTTCCCTTACGTAACTTACGTTTTCGCCGCAAATACCTAGGTACGGATCGGCGCTTCCTGGTAAGAAGATCTCGAGTTTACCATCTTCGCAGGAGCGCGAGGCGAATTTAATTTTGTCAAAGTGCAACCAGAGATCTCGTTCCCGATTCACTCGGAGTTCCCAGATACATTTGATCGACCTTGGTAGCACGACATGACCGAGGACTTCGTAGTGCGGAAACTCAATTTCGCCATCGGTGGTCGCTGGCAGAACCGCTGGACCACAAAGCGGACTATGAGCGAATTCGTAACTCGCTTCGAAGAGAGGCGACGATTGCTTGAAGTAACTCACAGCCGCGTGAGCTCCATCGATCAGCAGTTTAAGCTCGAGTTTCTCGCCACGTGACATTATTCGGAGAACGGGTGATGTTCCCGTGTTTACGATTGGACTGGCTGGTCCGTAATGACCTGGTGGCCCAATGAACGTAGTGACCGACTCTCCGGGACCCGTGCGACAGATACAGTGACCTTTGCTGGTGGGCAAGTGTTCGGAGGGTGGCTCGCGGATGATCAACCGGTCGACTCGACTGTCCCAACAATGGGCGCACTGGGCGTAAGGGCGTTCTTTGAACGTTACCGATTCTATTGTTAGAATTACTCGAGCGTAGAGTCGCTTGTCCGTGACGAAAGCATAGGTGCAGGCAAGATCATTCGGTGGGTCGCCTGGCCTCTTGTACACAAGAGTGTTAAGTGGAGATCGAAGCTTGCCGGATCGTGCTTTCCACGAAGCAAAGGTTTCGTCGCATTCGGTTCCAAGAACCGGCTCGCCGAATCGAGTCGCGTTGAAAAAGTCATATTGCGCCCAGTAGTAAAGCGAGCTACCCGAGTAGCTTCCAGTCTTACTCTCAAACCGGACAAAGAGAGCGTTCGAGCTAGACACGAAATCGTGCTTCTCCATAGGCTTGCTAAAAGTATCGCAGAAAGTTTTGATGATCTTTGCATCGTCAGCCCAATCGGCGTCGTAAAGGGTCAAACTCTCACCACAATCGCCATCGTACGGTTGAATTGGCGATTCGATGCGATTCACGCGAAAACTGGGAAAGTAAAGTCTTGCAATTTCACCTGTTCGACCTTTGAGCAAATATGTGCAGCTAGTGTGCGGTGGGTACCAGTGAGCAACAGATAAGAAAATACCCTCGTTGCCATTGTGAAGAGACTCGCTATTGAGCAACCAATCGCAGCTACCGTTCTTTACGCCAGCAGTCTCGACGTGGCCGGGCCAATTCCCAACGTTAAAGTGGAAACCCGTGTTCAAGAGCGGCCCTGCTCGCGACGAGATAAACTCCACGTAGAGATCCTCGCTTGTTCCAATTATACTGTAAGGGAATTTGCCCATTCCGCAGAAGGTACCGATTACCGGACTGGTCTCGTTCTTCCCGTCGTAAACACGGATATAATCGTACGGACAATGTTCCGAGCCCGAACTGATCGGTCTCATCGGACAAGTCATAATGTTCTCGCATCTTTGTCCGTCAATGTTGAACTCCTCGTTCTCGATGTAGAGCTTGATGAATGGCAGGCGAGTGTTCAGTCGATACTTGCAGTTTAGGGCACGCGGATATATTCCCGGGTAGGCCGGGCTCTGCACGTAACAAGTTTGTAACTTGCAGTCTTTGAAGACCCTTTCGCAATAGCTGCCCGGTACGATCTCTCCTCTCCTGTTAGGATACAACTCCGGATGCTGACCATATCTCGGGTATACCTCGTATTGCTGCTCCGCCCGGGAGTCAAAGCTAAAGTACGTCTGATCGGTGAAGTTGTCCGCGTGAAAGATCACTCGGACGAAACTTGTTTCGGAAATAAAGGTCTGCGACTGCTCGGACTCGCCGCAATAAACGCCTGGGTCCTTGCGATTGCTGACCTCCGTCTTCGTATTGCCATCCATGATCTGGAAATGAACGGAACATGGAAGGTGCAGTGCTCGGTATCACCTTGGCCCTGAATCGACGTCTGATTAACGCGCATTGTCGAGCTAACAAGCCTAGCGTATCGTGAGATTCCTCTTCAACGCATTTTTCTCTCTGGACCCAGCCGGCAGCCAGAGGGTTTCCCGCGACTTTCTTCGGCAGTCGCTACAAAGCACCGCGGAGAATCATCGAGACGGTCGGAGAGCAGGAGAAGAGGGAACAAGCAGGGGTCGAGTTGTGGGAGGACGATAAAATAGAGAAAGAGAGAGAGAGAGAGAAGAGTAAAGCTCGAGGGTGAGCGAGGGCAAAGAGGGCGAAGAGGGCAAAGTGGGTGGTACAGAGAGTGCGGCGCACGCGGACGAGATCAATACGCGATACCGGAATGCTTTTGGGGGAGATGCGAACCTAAGAGAGGGAGATTCCAACGGAGATGGAAAAATAAGCGGGAAAACGAGCTGGCCTGCCAAACTCGTCCTTGATGCAAACTATTACTTCACTAAAACTGCTGAGGCAAATGCATAAGCGGTTAAAGAGGGAGGCTTCAAACTTTACGTTATACGATTTGAGCCCCAACGTACCTCTCGGCTACAGGCTAGTCTACTCTTGCCCGCGCGATATCACCCGAAACTGGAGCACAAGCAAAACTCTCCAAGAGATGCGATCGAGACACGTACCTGCAGATAACCCCCGGAACAAGTGGTGGCATTTTCCAGTACGCCGACCTTAAACTTCTTGAAACGAACTCGCAGGATCCATTCCCGCGGCGTACCCCGGAACGCCCGGAACCGGTACCAGCAGGATAACGGTTTTCCCCAATTGGCTGCTGTGACTGCCGGGCTGGATACATCTTCGTATACCTCCACCGTCTTATTACAGTGATTACGATCCGCTGAAACCCAAAGCAAACCCCCAGTGCTAGGTCACGGGTCATACCAGCGGACTTTCGGTAGGTCCTCGATCGATTGGACGAGCGTCCCCACCGTGCTACTGTGAAATTTGCTTCTTTCTTTTGCACCAATTTATCCATCGACATTTTCGACATTTTCCATGGAAACTATTCTAATCACCGACGATTAACTCCTTGAATCGCACGAGCTTAATTCTCACGGATCGATGATTATTATCAGTTTTGTAGGATTTGCGTGATGATAGTTGGATAATGAAGAAAAAAAGGGAGAGAGACGCGGGATTTAAGATGATTCATCGAAAAAGACTTACCTCGGCGAACGGCGGCTGGGCTCGGGGTAGCTAATACCAGCAGCGTGAAAACGAGCAATCCCCAACCCCAACCCCGGATAGCCAGAGCCACCGGTAGCGGCATTCCAGGATAAACCAGCGCGGAACCCGGACTGTCAATCGAATGTCGTCTTTCGCTCTTTCAACATCATTTGCGCTTTTTCATCGGCCACCTGAGAACACGGAGATCGAATGCTAATTTGAGCCTCATTTTTTTGCTTTCTTTTTTTACAAAAACGTAAGGTCAGATCCCTTATTGCTGGCCTTTCGTCAGTCTAGATGTCAACCGAGATTCATGATGCGGCTTTTGCCTGACGGATATGTCAAAGACGTGCCGCGATGAAAATTGATTTGCTCGGTACGCGCTTTCAACGACTTGCCGGAAGTTCCTCGTTCGGTCGTTCGCTCGAAAACGGGGCCACAATTGGTTAAATCCGCGTTAACTCTCCTCTTGTTGACGCTGCGGATCCGGACGGCACACTCTCTGTTGCTTCCCTCTCCTTCTCTATCTTTCGATAACACTCCTCTCTTGACTTTGGATTTTTTAACGGAGAGATAATTGCGTCTTGACTTTCCACTTGGCTTTATAATTTTCGATAACTGACTCTACGATGAATTATTTCACCTTTTACAATTATTGAAACAATTACAGTAAACTTCTAGCTTAAGAACGGATAGAAAGTACTTTCTAGGTCCAGTATTAGTACGAGACCAATTGCAAACTCTTATTAGCATATAGATTTTCCGCAGCAATTTGCAAACAGCTCAATAATAGGTTGTATTGTGTCTTTGCATTGTCAAATCGCTTAAGAAGGATAATCGCGGATAGATAACCACGTGGTTGGACAGAACTGATTGCAGCGCGCCCCGGTCAATGTTGATCAGCATACTGACATACAGTTTACTATCCGATTCTTCTAAGTCCTCTCGGGGTCATCTTCGAAAAAGGGAGCAGAGGTGGCTCCAAATTAAACAAGTAAATACTCCATTACTAGAGAACCCTCGTAAAGGATGAGAGTATGTTGAAACTTTAATGAATTCGCGTTAAGGAATAGGAGATGAGGTAGGCCAGGTCAAAGAAACAATATCGATAGACTGCAATCGCATTAGAAATCCACGCTTTCCACTACTGCTAGGATACCTAAGCGTATTATCGGATAAAAACCACTCTATCTGTATGAACTTTATCCAGTGATGCGTTCAATGCACCCGGATCATGCCAATTTGGCAGGATTATAAATTCCCACTGTAATATGCTAACGTAATCTAATCGTTTCGCGGTTGCTTGCGTTTCTCTTTCAAAGTTATTACGACGTTGCATCCCCGCGATCAATGTCTCCAGCATTAACGACGCCTCATAAACCATTTACTTATTTCCGCGAGTACGTGGACCATCCGCGATACAAGTCCATACGATTTGCCGCGATCGACGGAACACCAGAGAAATTCTCACACATCGAAGAAACACTGTACTTCGTCTAGAAAAAGTCGTCGACTTCCGACGTAACGAGATCATTAACTTTCACAGTCTCCACCAAATACTCGGAAATGAGATTATTCCTTTGGAGAATCTCTTCGTATCAAGTGGAAAATTAACGCGAACAGATGAAAATCTTAGATAATAATCCTGTGATCACGATTGAGAGTCAAACAGGATCGACGGAGGATAGATAAAAAATTTAGAAACGGCGGCGAACGAACGAACGAACAAGTCCGAGGCAAAAATGGTTGCGACATACGGATAGAAATGAGTCGGTACCGTACCAGTCTGAGTGCTGGACTGCCATCGACTACTAGCTCGAAAGCTCGAAGCGTGGCTAGCTTAACGTCCGACTGGAGATTCGGGTCGAACCTCGCGCAAGCTCGCTGCACCCTTTCGGGTTCCCTTTTCCTCTCATCCTCTCTCCTTTCTTCTCTCTTTCACCCCGCATACTCGTCCTTTCCTTCGTCAGCCTCGTTTTCCTCCTCCCTGACTTTCTACTTCTTACTGTTTCTCACCCTCTTTTGCCTCCCTCTTCTCCCCTCTCTCTCGCTCTCTCTAGCTCTTTACGTTTACACCCACGTTTTTCACTACTGCGCCCGCTCTCTGCCCCCGGCAACGTTCCGCTTCTTTTGCTTGTACTCTTTCCACTTTTTACTTTCCACGTCCCTTGTCATTCACTCCACTCCAAAGAGCCAGTACTTCGGTGCATTGGGATATAGCAATGTTATCTAGATCACTATATTTTTCTACATACTGCATGCTAATGTTGTACCTTTGCCACATTCTTCCACATAGTGAACTTCGATGAACAAAGTTATCCTAGCTTTCAAGTATTCTTTTCCAAATACACAATCGCCATTGGTTTCAATAAGGGCAAAGAAGGTGTGCTTTTTGAAAAAGGATCACGTTAGTCAAAAGTCGATCTTTGAATGACTTCTTACGGGAATTTCCTACTGGAATGTTTCTTTCATGTTTCTTTCATGTTACCGATCGCCTAAGACGGCTTTTAGACCCGTAACTCCCTTTTTGCGTTTTTCTGCTCGCCATACGTCAATAGGCGCATAAGCCTGGAGGCATTCAACTGTTCAACCGCTGAGGCGTGGAGCATATCAAAGAACCCAAGAGTATAGTCATGTTTGTCGAACTCAGTCGAACCAACGATCGGACCAGAAGCTGCTGTATTTACCGTTGAAGCTCCCCTTGGATAAGGGAGGAAGCTATCTAGAGTAACAACGACACCAACAGGATGACGTATTTTCGTAGAAAGTGACGTCGACGTGTAAAATACATCAACTATTTGCAGTTCTCCAGTTAATATGAATACACTAATCGGGATGTGACCAATCAGTCAGTAAAGCGTCTTCCTCTCGTGAAGGCTCGGCTCTCGACGCCCTCGCTGCTCCCGGGCATCGTCCGGTGCTCTTCACCCTACTCGCGGCAACTACCACACATTTCATATGCATAAACATAATTCAAGCTAAGAATAACGACCAGCCATTCGCGCGGGATGGATCTGGAAAAATGTTTGAATTCAGATCCCCAGTCTTTTTTTTCTCCTCGAGTCACACCTTTTCCCTCCCCTTCGATGAAACGTGTATATCCTAGATCGACGTACACGTATAGTATGTAGATTGATGTGCCAACTTCTTACGTCTAACTACGTATGCGTTTTTCTATAAGCAAGTTTTCCGTGCCATGCTCCAATGAATATGCAGCAATGGAAAACAGAATAACTTTTATTCTTTTTTGACTTCAGGATACAACGCACATCGATGACGACAGCGACATAATTTACATTTGCATTTAGGTTCTCGCCGCGTCACGGGTCCTGGCATTGTTGAAGTTTGTCTCTATCTCGCGCGGGAGAACACTCGATTGCTCTAGGACACTCAACGAGTCTTTTAAAACGTAGACTGGTAGGCGACACTATAATTTTAAGACCGAGAGGAGGAGTGTTTCACTCCAAGTTTCGTATTCGTATTTTTCGTATGTTCGTATATATTCGTATATAATTCGTATCCCCGATCGCTGATCGCTCTCGTTCAATGTCGGGCTTCTCGTGCGCATTTTTATACTGCTGAGGCACTGTGCTGCGAAATTATAATTCGCAGGTCCGATCTCCCCGGGTGCCGTAATACACATCGAAAGTATCGTAATAACGAAGAAGCGAAGCGCGCGTGCAGATGTGTGCGCGTGTGGCACGATCAATCGTTGAAGCTCAGATTGGCTGGATGGTGCGGATGAGTCTCGCATCACACAAGGGTAGCCTGTTCAATTTTAGGGGGAACACTACGGTCACGGATATAAACGTTTTGGAGCGACACTTGTTCGTCCAAGAGTTTATTTACAAGTGGCAACAAAAATACTATCACCTTTTTCCAGCATGATTAATAGTACGTTAATTTCTCATTAGGTAAACAGGCACGTTTTAAAGAAATTACTGATCGTCGTATCCGGCAAATAGTATTGCTTGCTTTTTGAGAGAAACTCCGTAGAGTCGCAGATAATAAAGCTAGATGCCACGGCCTTTTAAGCTTATTAGACGAGGTTCTTTCGGGTGATCGTTCGCGAATGCGAATCGACGTGAGTCTCGACACTGTTGGGTCTGTGAACCGTAAGCTATTAAGTGTGCAGTAGATTTCCATACAAGTTTAATACGCTGGGTTGTACGATGGGTGACCGTGACGAAGGTTTGCCGTCGCCGGGAAAACTTTCGATGAGGCGCGGGGGGGCCGAAAACGTCGCATTCTTGTCTTGTTGGACTGCTGCATCGATTGCGTAATCAATCGCGTACGTACCATCGAGATTCGACTGGTCAGTCTAAGAATTCCTCGCAAGGCCTCGTTTCCCTCTGTTTCGTCTTAAAGCCGAATATGCGTTAAAGTATTCGCGCGACGTATCCTCGTGCCGAAGTCAATATGATATATGGAGAAAGCATGTAATGAAGTGTATATACCTTTATATACATCAACCGACATACTACAAAAAGTCATGTAAAGTTAAACGCGAAAAGAAGTCGAAAGAGAGTAGAGACATCTTTAATCTTTCTCGCAAACGGTCGACCTGCCGCGTTAAAATTCGCCGCGACACGCCGTTATTCGCGACCATGAATTTCTCCGATCGAGGCTCGATTCGTCGTACGCAGGCTAAAGCAGTTATTATTATATGATAAAACAAATGAAAGATCGGCGCTGTGTACTCGTGTGTACGTGTCTGTATGAGAAGAGCACACGCACGGCCGCGCATTGCCGCCTCGCGTTGACTCGCGTTCTTCTCGCGGTTCATCTCGCGTTCATCTTGCGTACGTGTAAATGCGCGTGAACGTGGGGTGGACGGTAGTCCGGGGGATGTATATGTGTATGTGTGTTCAACATAGGCAATTAGCGCAGTATAACTGTGCCCTACGTAACAGGAGATAAGGATAACAGTTCAGTGATCGTCCACTTCGTGAATGCGCTGACGTTTCGGCGCCTGCTGATTCTGATGTTCCGCTGGTTCGGGACTCTCGACAATGGCGAGTGGTGCCGGTGAACCCGGCGAACTATCCGACTCCTCGTGCGTGCGCTTCCCAACCCCAACGCCTGCGTCAGGGCTGATAAAACTTCCGCTAAATATGCCCAAAATAATATGTTAATTGATTTCACAAACGTTTCTTACGAATATCGTACGATTAACGCAGATATTCTCCGATATTCTATTATATTATAGAAATCATTTCACCTGTAATTATATGTCGTTTGTACAATAACTGGAGCTGGACTGTATTGTCCAGCCGGAGACAAAGAGTGCTCCTCCACAGCATTTCCAGGCATCATATATTTCTCTAAAAGACGAATACACACGTGATATACACGCGTAAGTACATTGACAGACTAGCGATAAAAGGCTAGAGAATTATTGAATAATTCAATATTTACCTTCCCTGCTGGCATCGGACGAGACGCCATTTGTTACAAGTGTGATTTGTTGGACAAGACGAGGTTTGTGAGCCGATTGTCCTGTGGGTGCGTAAGGATGACCCGGAGATCCTGGCGCGGACTGACTGGTCAACTGACCAGCAGGAGAAGGCACAGAACTGTCTGGATATGACTCTGGACCAGGCGAGGCTTCCCTACTGAGACACTCTGGCGTCATAAGACCACTAATTCCAACGTGCGATGGGGACGCCGGTGCACTCCTACGGGTAATCAGAATGTTTCAGCAATTCCTACCTGTCAATTCGGACTCTTACGTTCCGAGCGAGCAATTATCGAACGATAGAAACTTCTCTTACCTAGACGACAATCCAAACGGAGCACGGAAACAAGGCACACCACGTTGCCTTCTTCGTCGGAAGGCTTGCTCTATGAGTTTTGCCTCCGATTGAGGATCTATCTTCCAAAACGAGCCTTTTCCAGGTTCTTCTTGACTTCTCGGTACCTTAATGAAGTACCGATTTAACGATAGATTATGTCTAATCGAATTTTGCCACCCTTTATCGGCTGTTCTGTAGTACGGATAATTTTTGGTAATATAAGAGTAAATACCAGACAGAGTCAATTGCTTGTCTGGCGCAGATGCGATAGCTTGAACGATTAACTGTGCATAGGAGTATGGTGGTTTCGAGTCATCTTTGGGTGGACTATAATGCGCAGCAGTACCGTTTGGTCCAGAACTACTTCCACCTCTGTAACGAGATTCGGTTCCTGGCTCTGGACTTATCTGTCTACTAGAACTTTGACTTCCTTCGTGCCTTTCCAAATTTGTATTCTGTGGATCGTTAGCGACCGCTGCTGCGTATGCCGCTACCATTTGCAAGTCTGCCGAAATGTTTCTTCTGCCTTGACCGGCACGTGGACTGGCAGGACAAGAGTTCGCAGCACTAATGGTTCCGGTCGGAGAAGGAAACGGACTACTGTACCCAGTATCCGGAATATTAATACGCAGCGGAGGCAATGGCGCTCTTTGTTTTGGTGGAGAAGGCACACGAACGTTGCCTTGCTCCTGTTCGTCCACCAATGACTGAAATACGAGTCTTATATTTGTACTTGGGAATCTGAATGTACACCTGCAGCAACATTAAAAACACAAGTTATACGCACTGTAAACGAGCGAGCTACGATAAGCTACGGAGTGTACGTAATGCCACCTGTAAGAATGAGCCATCGGCAGATACTATTACGGACCTTGATACAAAGTCGTTTTAAAGGCACGACTCTTCGCGGATTGGCCAGAGATTGCGAATTAACTGCACAGAACTGAGATAATGTCCGAGTGCGTATTCTAACAATTCTGGAAGTGTTTTAGAGAAAATTCGTAACGGTCGGGCACTGCTCTCAAGAAATTCGTACTAACAAGCGGCATTATTCGAGCGGCCAACGTAGGACCGTAGGTTAAGTCAGCAAGCTGTCGAAATGTATGGAAAAATATCTTACGTCTTTGGTAATTGAAAAGCGGGAGCGCCCTTCCTTTGAAAGACTCCGTCAACGAAGACACCGTTCTTTCCATTGCAAATCATAAAGAAGAACGGATGATCGTAAAAGATCTCGAGGTGTCGTCTCGAGATAAAACTGGAGTGGCCCATGTTGACGTCGACCTCACCCTTGCTGCTGTTGCGGCCGATAGTAATCCGTCGCTGTCTGACCATGTATTCGAACTCGCGGCCCTCGAGTCGCGCGATCGGCGCACCTTTTGCCTCCGGATTCCACTGCATCTTCGTCGGACTAGCCGGTGCCGACTTGAGTGCCAGAAGGGCCCACGCGTCGCTCTCCTGAGTACGGGAGTACGTAGACATAGCACCGAGTGAGCGAGCCCTCCTTCGGGACAGAACGAGAGAGAAGGAGGAAAGATAGGTAGATAGATAGATGCACGGAATACGGACCGACGTATATGTGTATACACGGGGATAGACTTCGCGAAGATGAAGAGATGATGAGTAGCCTAGATAAAGAAGTAGTCAGGTAGCCGCACCGGCAGATACATAGTATTTCGGACGACCATACAGACAAGATAAATAGAACGATCGAGATAGGAAAGATAGATGAATCTCGTTGAGATGACTGCTACCAGATGATAATGTCTTCGAAGGTAACCAGATGGCTAGATTATCAGTCAGATAAGCAGATAAATAGACGCGGATGGAAAATGAAAAAGCTAGCTAACGGGAGAGAAGACAAGAGGAGACAGCAGCGCGACAGAATCGCAACAGAATCGCGGCCTCTTTGAGAGATCAGGAGGGGTACAAAGGGATTTCGATAGACAAGCGCGTACGAGAAGGAGTACGGAGGCTGCGAGACGTCTGCCCAGAGAGAGAGAGAAAAAGAGAGCGAGACAGAGAGAAGCTGGTTACCACAAGAAGGAGAAAGGCTGTGGCCAACCGATGTCGGGGTTACGGAGTTACGAACGAACCGACTGAGCCAACAAGCAAAGAGATCGAAGCAGTCAGTCGGAGCGAGACGAAGACGGTGACATAAAACCGAGAGAGATAACAATGAGAGGGCGGACCAAGGAAATTGTAGAGAACGATCTTACGTAGTCCTCTTTAAAAAAAAAATTCTTCTTCACCGAACAAAGATACAATCAACGCGTTTACTTCGGTATGTAGATTCGTGTGAACGTACCGCGCGAAATAATACTCATTCCTCGAAGTATGGCCGGCTTCTTTCCCGTGGTCCTCCTCTTATCTCCGTGAAACGAATCGACTGATAATTTCCAGTACGCTTTCATCGACCACTAATAACTACGACACTTTGATTATTATTGACGACTCGTCCGCGTATTAGCTTCGCGGTTCTCTCACGCCTTTTGTTCACGGCGATCGAGAACGAGCGTTTTCCTGGGAACATGGACTATTCGTTTCACTGACGACGACGACGACGACGACGACAACGATTGCAACTCGATGGAAAAACGCTGTACGTGTACTTAGGTGGGACACTGATTCAAGCAAGGGTGTACGAGGAAAGCGTGCATGCCGACAGGGATAGGAAAATATGAAATAGCTCATATCCAAAAAGGGATAGAAAAATAAATAGAGAAGACAAAAAAAAACAGAAAAGGAAATATTTATCTC
This sequence comes from Trypoxylon attenuatum, assembly GCA_963989405.1. NCBI lineage: Eukaryota > Metazoa > Arthropoda > Insecta > Hymenoptera > Crabronidae > Trypoxylon > Trypoxylon attenuatum. Next base: position 11,287,809 of record OZ022493.1, on the reverse strand, counting down.
CGTTGTTGTTTACCCACAATCCGAAACGTGGGTGGCCACCACGTGACGCAACGCGCGGTCAATCAGTGCGTTCAAACGTGAGATAAAATAAACACGAGAACAACGATCGATGTTGCTAATCCGACCGGCATAACCTCCCGACGCAAAAAGATTCTATTTAACATGAAACTCGCAACCGAGAAGTTTCTTCGAAAGACCCGTACTCCGAAACCTCGCCACCGCGATAATAAGAAACTCGTCTGCGGCACTCTGGCATCGTCCGAATAGATACGAGCGCTTACGTATTTCTCGTGGCAGACGGTGATGGCTGAAAGGAGCCGGAAGTTGTTACCTTGAAGGCTGGTGTATATACTGTCGCTCGTGTCCACGGTACTTCAGATGGCGACCGGTTTGATAACGATTCTTCTCAATACAAGTTCTTTACTGCGTAGACTCAGATCGCACGAAACTTCTCTGATATTTATCCTAAAGAATAGGATTCTTCTACTTTTGCCACGATTACTATATTTCGCGAACGAAGACTACTTCGTTTTCGTGCTTCACAAAACCTACTTCCTTTCCATTTTAAACGTTACGCTACATATGTGTATGTGTGTATATCTATAGAAGTATATATATATATATATATATATATATATGTATACATATGTATACATATATATTCGATGTCGGACGCGTTCATACATATTTACCCTGTTTCCTTTGCAGGTTCATGCAGGCTGATCGAAAGGATTGAGCGAGCGTTTCTTATCAAACTCAAAAATAGGGTTTTTATTATAAATACCAAAGAATAGTCAACAAAAGAAATAAGCTCCGAGAAATTTATTAGTTCATTTTAAGTGACACATAATGTTTATTACCTTTTACATTGCGCGACCAATAATGTCCTTATGAGGGAAGGCACCAAGCGCCCCAATCTCGAACACGCGTCCCCGTTGAACCCGAACCTTTAGTGAACCTCAATTTCTCTCTCTCTCTCTCTCTCTCTCTCTCTCTCTCTCTCTTTGTTGTACTCCGTTCGATCCTAGCAAATTCGTGCAACTTTTGGAACTGTTTTCGAATCTCGATCATGTGTGATACTATCAATGTCGTTGTCTGTTGTTACTAACGATTAATTATAATTCCTTTATAGCAGTTCGGCTGGCTCCTGCTGCATTCAATTGATTTACGAATTTTTGCTAATTAAACAAGAATATATATTCTTTAAATAGCAATGCACACACAAATTTATATACCGAAAACTAGAGCGCGATTAAAGTAAACAACATTTGTATTTTTGAGGAAAACCGATGACAATATTTTATGTATCGTCGTTGTCCCTTTGAGAACGAGCACGCAAAATTACTCTGTATTTCGCGTAAACATGAATATGCCTGGTGGAAATGAGAATTCTAGCACTTATCATTTGATAAGTGATCTGATCAAACAGATAGTTCGTACGCATTGTACTCGCTATCAGACTATACAAGAAAAAGAACAAGCGGATCTTTCTGTAATCAAGAAATTAAGATCCAAAGCTTTTGGAATATTATTGAAAAAAACTAATAATATAGATTATCCAGAAGGTATGAAATATATTCTTCCGATACAAGTACTACAACGAATGCACTTAGTCCTTTACTCCAATGATTCTATTTCTAGAATGGCCATTGGCTACGGAAACAAGCGTAATGTCAGAAATTCTAAAGTACGCTTTTACTCTGAAACTTGCTTTTCGTCAAACGAACGATGCCATGATGTTGGAACATCTTTTGGACGAAGTAACGGATGATCCTATGGAAGAAGCTCGTGTTACTCCGATCCTGATTTTTTTAATGCAATTAAAACAGTATCGGACAGACACAAAGTCTTTAACGGTATGTCTTGCGAGCAAGACCGTTATATCTTGATAGATTTAGTTATGCATCTAAATCATTTACAGTCGTTAGTGAGCTATGGAAAAACTTTGGGAGACCCTATTCCTCTGGACTACTTTCCAGTACCAGATATGTTTGCAACAGCATTGGAAACTCAGAAGCTTCAGCTAACACGGAATTCGTACAGCGTACTTAAAAGCGAACCATGTCTACCGTATATATTTAGATTTACCCAACAGAATGTTATTGAACCTAATCAGTGAGTTTCGTGTAATTTATAAGGAAAAATAGGTTTATTTGGGATACGTAAACAAACATAGAACATTTTTAGGGAAAAGATTGCTACCTCATTGGAAAACATGGGTGGAGCACCGATTCCTACACTCACATTTCCAAGCGAATGGTGCTTGAGTAATCTTGCTCCAACGTCACCCTTTATACCAGAAATAGTAATGGTAACAAAAATCAACAATTAGAGATCAGTTAAGCGAACTCTTATCTTACCATTAAAATTAACATTTCTTTTCAGGATCTCGAGCCTAACGAAACTGAGCATATTATGAATTTTGAGAAAGCTCTTGTACCCGGTTACCCATATACAATTTACAAGCAACCCAACGAAATTAATATTGACAGTGACAGTAGTTTACAAACGTGGAAACTGAGCGAAGAAAATCATTCGAGTAAAACTGGACAAATTGTAACGTACTGTACAGATACAATATGGAACGAAGTTAATATAAATGACCTATGGATATCAAAGTCTCGAAGTTGGGAGTTCTTCGGACAGATTTCTCCAAAAGAAGTTTCCTTCATAACCGATCTACCGAATGCAGTAGTTCATTTAGCAAGGATAAAAGAAACAGCAAGTTTGCCATTGTTGATGTCTAAGGTACAGCTTAATACTACGACGCTTTATCCTACAGATTATTATCATTAGTAAACAATATTTTACAGACAATGGAAAGAGTACCAGTTTTAGAAGAAGTACCAATCGTAGAGTTCCTAACAGACGTGAAATCTCTTTTACTAGGTTTAGAATCAAATTGTTTTAAATACGAAGAATCGGTATGACTCAATATTATATTTTACTATAATTTTATCTTGCGAAAGTATATTAATACTATCTTTGTACGTATATTACAGAACGGATTCGCTTTATGTAAGCATATAAGCGTTTATGGTGTGAGTCCCCGAGTAATATCCGAAGTGTGCAACGGTCCTATTATTTGGGGAAATTGTTATAAATTTTTAAGTTCATTTGTTGCTGCAGAACCGCAAACTGGGAAGTTGCGTCAAGAAGGTTTAATATTTCAAGTAAGAATCTCTTGTTTCTATAAAATTTCATTTAATTATGTTTAATAATATATGGTATCATCTAAACAGGCAGTATGTACAAATGTTCAAGAATTATTATTGTATTATCGTGTGTCGCTGTTACGAGTTATGGCACAGCAAGAGAAATCAATGGGATTGTTAAAGCTTCTGGATAAAGCCAGACCATTAGCGAAATTAATTGTTGAGACTGCTAAGTTATGCGGATATGATGGAATTAGTCAGAAGAAAACTATCGAACCAAACAATATGCTTACTCATATTTATCAAGAAGTTGTCAAAGTGACTGATAACAAGGTGGCTATGGTATTTTATTCGATATTGAAATCCTGCTGCGAGGTCTACTTCCGGTATGTAGATCATTCGTAAACTTGAAAAAGATAATAGGGAGTAGATTAGAATGCAATAAATATGATATTAAACTTTGATTTCAGATTCTTGCAAAAGTGGATGTTCGAAGGTGTGTGCGATGATATTTATGGGGAATTTATGATCACAGCCCGACCACAGTATTTACGTAACAGAGGGCATAAATTCTGGAGAAAAGGCTTCACTATTTCGAATAACGCTGCTGTGCCTGGATTTTTGCACGATTTACAACAATCAGTATTGGAATGCGGAAAAACCGTGCGATTGTTACGCATTTGTGATATTAAAGTAAACGACATTGAGAATAAAAATTAGTTAATCTTATAATCTTAACTAAAGCTGTTGCTATCTTTGAGATATTTGTGCTTTTAGAATCCTGTATGCAATGTATGCACGATCGAACAACCCGAAGTAAGGGTCTGCTTAAGTGTAGTGATGTTGCGCGATCAGGTATCGAGATGCTGCGAATACGAGGAGAAAGGTAATGCTGCGTTAGGACCAATTCTATCAATATCTTCGGCAATTCAAGAACGAAAACGAATTGGAAAAGAAATGGAAGAACTCGCGATTCACGCTCAACGCGAGACTCTAGCCAGATTGAACGGTACGTAAAAATATTCAATTTTACGTATGGAAAAGAAAATTAAAAGAGAAATTATAGAGCAACGAGAGGAAGCTTTACGAGATGAAGCAGAGAATAAGCGGCAAATTTTGGCGAATCTCAAGCATCAAGCTGAGGAAGATGATCTACGTAAAAAACAACGTGGCAGGACAAATCTGGATGACGATCCGCGTTATCATAAGCAGAAAAGTATTCAACCGATTGTAGACGGGGAAATAGAAACTAGAAGGTGAGATTTTTGAATTCTTTTAAAATTCTTACAAATCTATTATACGTCTTTAAAATTCTTTTATAATAGGGAAAACATTTCGCAGTATTATAATGATCTAGTACAGAGCGTCGAAGTGCGACGGCTTCGAGCAGAATGGCGTAGAAAGCGAATGAGTCATTACGACCAACGATGCGTTATACTTTTAAAAAATGATTTCTCAGATCTTGAAAACACAGGATTGAATCCAACGATCGAAAATAATGCGACAGTGGAATTAACGGAATGTCATTCTAACGCGACGAAGATACAACCGAATATGATGACCAACTTATATGGAGATGAGAATAAAAATTTTATGGATAACGTTGAACCAAAGGATAATAAAAATAGTAGTCCCATGACTATAATCAATGTCAATAGTGGTAATGATAACGTCCGTAGCTTGGAACCTCAAACTGAAGAAATATCTAATCAAGTACACGTTGAAACAGAATTACCGATGAATCGCGTTTACAGAAAACAAAACGAAACTAGCGCCTTGCAAGATTTCCTCAAAGAAGAAGCTTTAAAACAATTAGACAACAAAATGTTTAATAAACCTTTTACAAGAAATCCAACGGTAATTAACGATAACGCAACGATTTCATACAATAAATTGAGCGGTGCATTCGTCGAAAGACCTACTCATTTAAGTATCGGAAAGCTCGATAATATTACTGCAGCGTGGATGGCTACTGACAATGCGAGAAAAAAGATTGACATGACTCCGAATAATAATGAGCTAAAAGCGGAATTGATTTTAAACGACGATCACAGTGGTAAAGATAGAAAAGAAGTTTTAAATGAAAATGAAAGTATATTTGGTAAGAAACATCAACAGAATAATTTAACCAGTTCGAATTTGATATTGGATCTAGAAACACCAATGTCATGTACCACTGACAATTTTGCATCATCTTCACAAAGTCCAATGTCACAATTGGAAGTACCTGCTTCGATGCAAGCATCGTCATCTTTTACGATGGATCTTATAGCTGATGGTACACCAGGATCCAGCCAATTAGTACAATCTCCTGAAATTCTCATTCACGATCGGAATTCAATCGCAAATTCTAATTTAACAACTCCCCTTTATCCATTACGCGATGGTGCGTATCGCGATTGGTTCACAAAATCAGTACGAAATATTGAAAGCCACGAATCACCAGCTATGACTCTTGCTGATGTTGAAATGCTCGATCATACATCGTTAAAAGTCTATCTAAGAAAATCGATTCTTATTCCACTCGAAGTTCAAAGTCGTTTGGTGAATAATGCGATTATTAAATACTTCCTTAAGGAGCACGATCTTCTGTCGCATTTGCATAGTCTACGAAGCTACTTTTTTCTACTTAACGGAGAATTCGCAAAGACTTTAACCGACTCAATTTATTCCGAGCTTTATAAGATATCTACACCAACGGAGCTTTTTAATTCGACTACTTTAACTAATGTTCTCGAAAGAGCTCTCGTTAATTCGTTTAATAACGTTTCGGCGGATTCGGCTGTTCTGAGTCTTTCAGCAGTGGATACGTCACAACAGTTTCACGTGAGTAACAATGCTGCTTCGAATTTTCTTTATTTGCATAATTGTTATAAACAATTTGTTTATTCATCGTGGAGATAATACGATAATTCTGTTTTCACGAATAGATCTCCGATCCAGCAGCACTCGATTGTCTCTGTCTGAATTATAAAATATCCTGGCCACTCAATATCATCCTGGATGATACAGTTATGACCCAGTATGGAAAAGTATTCAAGTTTTTAATAACCAGTGGAAGAGTTTCCTGGGTTTTACAAGAAGATTTCAACGTCATGAAAAAAGAACGAAACGCTGCAACGAGCGAACAATATCACAAGGTATCAATTGAAATTATTTTTTTTCTACATATTATTTGTGATTGCTAATAAAAAGTATGATAATTGATATATTGTATTTTACAGTTACAGTTGTATAGGCACGCAATGACACAATTCATGAACGCGTTGCACAATTACTTAACGTGTAGCGTTCTGCATTCTAGCTGGGCTGAATTTGAGAAAGATTTGCTAAATTCTTCGACGCTCGATCAGATTTACACGTCACACGTTAATTATATCAAAAGAATCCTCTCAAGGTACATATTAATTATTCTCGTTTTCGTAAAACTAACGTTCCTAGCCATTTGTTCGTTAAAGGCTAGTGGCGAATTTTATTATCGGAGCCAATTTTATTTCAGGTGTATGCTCAATATTCGAGGTGGAAAAATTCGAATTTGTCTAAATAACATCTTTAAAGTTATCCTCAAATTTCATAATCGTTTGAGATCACAAGTTTGGATCCCTCACAAATCAGCAGGATACGTACATCCGAATTTTAAAAAGTTGGAATTAATGTATGGAGCGTTTTGTGAACAACGAGCGTACATGGCTCACGTGGCGTATAAATTAGCTACGAGTGGATATCAACCTCATCTAATGCACTTTCTAAATGCACTTAATTTAAACGATATGTACGATCTGTCGGTTGTTAAAACGCGACGGCCTTCCACTCGCACTGAGGATTAATACTCAAAATCTGTACAAAGTTTCCGTAAACGTTACTAAATACTTTGGAGTACAAATAGACAGTTTATCTGTTCGGATAGAATGTTCCTCCAATATATTATAAAGTTCATCATTGGCTTCCATATATGCATATCATCTTTTGTTTAATTAATGCTCTCGTGCATTTACCATGTGTCGTTTAATAAAAAAAAACTCAAATGTGTTTGGTTAAATAAGAATTATAGAATATGTAGAGGATTTTTTTATCTTTTATCATATTTTACAATATCAGCCGTTTTGTTTTAGCGTTTTCGAGGAATTCTGCACATTGTGTACAGACATCACTCGATTCACTCTTACAATATTTCTTACAACGTAAACACAACGGTTTTGTTACCTGTTCTACGGATACCGTTGTCTCGGATTCTTCGGGACATTTGATCAATTTGACAGATGCAACTTGTAGGATTTCGGAAAGATCGGAACTTGACGATATTTCTTCATTTTGAAGAGACTGCAAAAAAAGAGTAAAATATAGAAGGTAAAAGTCGAAGAAAAAATTCGATTTAACACATGTGACTTACACTAAGCTTATCGAAAATATTCTCCGGAGCATTCACAGTTATATTTAATTTCGCCAGAGGAGTTTTCGCTGGGCTAACTTTGCGAACGAGAGATTTTACGTTTAACGCAGCTTCTACTGTATCCACAATTTTCACGTTTATCCATCTTTTTCTATGCTCCGCGGGAGTATACTGGGCATAGTACAAGGGTGTTTCTTCTGTAATTCCCAAATTGTTCAGAAAACAGTATTACCTAATACCAAGGGCGGCGCAAGGCAGGTTCAGCGCAAAAATTCCCCAATTAAAAAAGATCAATTTCGATTGATTCTCTACAGAATTGATGATACCATTAATAGATTCAAGACATCTTTTTAGTAGCGATGATTCAATTTAAAGGAGTGACAAAAATTAACGAAGTTCAGTGTATGAAAAAGATCACTCTGGCCCTGTCTAATACCGTACCATAAGAGACGAAATAGAAATATAGAGATATTTACTAAGACGTTCTGGATGATGGAGATAAGCTTCTTCTGCTAACAATGGCACAATTGGCATAATAGTTTGCAGCAACACATTCAATGTCTGGCGCATTGTACTCACGACCGCAACACGCGAACTCGAGGTAGCTTCCTCGCAGTAAAGTCTGTATTTTACTATAGGAATATATTCCCGCGACAACATACCAATAGTAAAATTATTGACTGCTTTAGTCACATGATGAAATTCATAATTACTGTAATAAGTTTCAATCTGTTGATAAAAGAGTCATTAGTACCTGAGATACTTTCGTCAGTAATTAATCGTTGAAGGAACAATATATCGTTGTTAGCAATTTACCTGTTGATTGAAATAGTAAAGATGATGAAGTATATATTTGTCAATAGCATGATATTCCGGTTTGGTACATTTGAACGCACTACCATACGGGAATAAAGCACCTAAAAGATAAGAAATTGTGGCTCGAAGTTTATTTAATTGCTCAAAAGTTTCATCGAACAATGTCTTTTTTACAGGAATCTTCTGATGCTGGCAAGCATGACTAGCTACCCACCACCTGTAATCGTATTCCGGTTTAGATACTTTTTTTCAAAAAAGAAAAAGTAAAGTCCGTTTTACCTAAGCGTATCGATTCCATAAGCTTTGTCATTGCCCCAACTTCCTCCTTCGATGATTTCCGAAGGGCTTACACCGTTTCCTGCCGACTTGGACATTTTCATACCGTCCTCATCAACAGCAAAGCCATGAGCAAATATTGTTCTGTCGAATGATGAAAAATATTATATACAATTTCCCCTTTTAAATATTATAATGTCTCTTGACCGTTTAAGTTATGAATACGCACTTGTAGGGTGCTCGTCCTTGAAGCGCGATAGAAGTAAGTAACGAGGATTGGAACCATCCGGTTAATTGATCGAATCCTTCCATATACAAATCAGCTACTTTATCAGGCAAAACTGCGGCCCAAGAGGTGCCACTGTCAAACCAAATATCTAGAATGTCCTATGGAAAAGATATTCTTCTTAAAAACTATCTCGATCATTAAAACTATCATATTTACTTACGGAGCCTTTTGTTAATTTCTGACTATCCAAATCATGCTTCGCAAAGATCTCTGGTGCTATTAAATCTTCTAAAGGTGCCGACCACCATGTATCGATGCCTTTGGTTGTAAATGTTTGGCAGAGTGCTTTTATAATATCTCTAACGTGATTAGAATTAAATTTTGTGTGATATATAATATGTGAATATTTGAAAAACTCAAATGTTACTTTGCATGGATTTTATACCTTTTTACCACTGGCTCATTAGTTTCGGTGTGATATAATACAGGAATCGGTGTGCCCCAATGCCGCTGTCTCGAGATGCACCAATATGGTCTCTGTTTTATTTGAGCAATTAGCCCATTCCGTATAGCATCTTGATGACATTTCGGATATATATCGATATTTTCTATTGCCTCCTTATTTTACACACAAAAAAAGAATTAATATATAATCTGTTAAATATATTTTATACATATAGTGTCAAATCAAAATTACCTACAATGGCTTTTTTCTTAAGTGGTTCAATGTCGATAAACCACTGATGACTAGCCCTCGTTATGACTGGTTGGTGTGTTCGCCAATCGTAAGGAAAACGGTGTTGATAAGGCGAAAGCTTTAACACATCGTTCCCAATAAGATTAATAACTTTCTCCATCCCAGTGGTCATAACACTTAATCCTTGAAGTTCTGGCCCCGCTTCAGGCGTGTACTCACCATTACCATCGACCAAGGATAGCTGTATGGAAATATTCAATTTTTTCAATAATCGAGCAGGTTTAATGATTTATCGTTTTATAAGTCTTATATCTTACAATTGGTATATTAGCCTCACGCGCAAGCAAAAAGTCATCTTTACCGTGTGCAGGAGCTGAATGAACCAAACCTGTACCGCTAGTTGAAGTGACGTGACTTCCAGGTAGGAAAGGTAAACTTTCTCCATTAAGGGGATGAATATATCTACTGCCTCGCAATTCTTCACCTGTAATGTCATTATGTTCACGTATGAACATTATTGTTCTAGTCGTATTATCACTTCGATTACTTACCGACGAAGGTTTCCTTCACTGTCAAATTTCCTATCTCATTGCTAACGCTTGATAATAATGCTTCTGCGACAATATATAATTCATTCTGAGATTTTTCCGCAATGCAGTATCTCAGATCAGGGGCGAAGGCTATGGCTTGGTTGGCTACTAATGTCCATGGGGTTGTCGTCCAAGTGATGGCATAGATATCTTTGTCTTTAAATGCGTTCAATACGCTTGGAAAGGTATCCAAACGAAAACGTACGTATGCCGCTGTACTTATATGGTCTTCTTTGTATTCAAGTTCCGATTCTGCTAAAGCTGTCCTAAGAATAATTAGTTTCGTGGTAAAAATAAACATAGAGATAAATGTTGAAAAATTCTGGTGTATTGTTTTGTACCTGGAAGAGGGTGACCAATGGACAGGTTTAAAATCTCTGTGTATTAAACCTTTTTCATACATATCGGTGAAACATTCTAGTTCGGACACCACATATTTTGTTTTATGCGTAAAATAACAACCATCTTCGCTCCAGCTAGCCATAACTCCCCAATTTCTAAATGCATCTGCCTGCAGTTTAATATATTTGTATACGATCTCACGGGCTAAAACATTTTTACTGTTAATGTCGTTCATTTGGAACGCAACTGTTAGATAGATAGATATATTTACCTTTGTTTCTAACTGACAAGGGATCTTGAACATTATTATTCTGGATTACTTGTAATTCTATTGGTAATCCATGACAATCATAACCTGGGATGTAATGTATTTTCTGGGTCATGAGATTCCGATATCTGAGCGTAATGTCTTTCAGAATCTGAGTGACAATAAGTATAATCTATGAATCGTCTATCCTCGATGGATAGATAACAGTAGCTATTAATTGTATAATCGTCACCTTATTAATTCCATGCCCTATATGAGGAATCCCATTGGCGTACGGTGGTCCATCGTGCAAGACAAATGTTGGCTCTGACAAATTCTCTGACTGCCATTCGTACTGCCGTCTTGGCGAACTTAACTAGAAACAAAGCGATACATCATTTTTTAATGGCACATGCCGCAAGATCATCACGATGACCATATTATTTACATACTGCTCTTAATTGTTCGTGTACAAAGTTATCTCTGTCCACTTGGCGAAAACGTGGAAATTCTGTTCTCGGAAGAAAGACAGTAGAAGTATATTGCGAACCACCTTTACTACCAGTTTTCTTTGAAGCTTTTGTGACACTTTGATTTTTCTTCAAAATTTGTTGACACAGTGTGCGATGGTGTAGCTTGATTGGAAAACTTAACTTCTGCATTTTATTTATCTGTATTCGACAGCTCGGTGAAAACAATTAAAAGGAGAGAAACACGGTGTAGATCTTCATTATTTTACTCAGTTTTTCCTGTAGAAGTAGTGATTACTCTGATTCATTTTTCACCGTTAATGCAGTCGACTGCAGTGTAAGGATATATTAGAATGTTGGACTATCCAAGGAGTGTATTATGAAACTTAATCCCTGTTTAGTCCCACAAATTAACTTAGTTTCAAATAAATTAATCAAGTCACAAATCAGAAAAATAATTCCCGGCAACAGTAGACATGTGCTTGCAGATACATATACATATATAGTGTCGTTTTGTTTCACACCACACGAATTGCATACATTCTCAAAATAACAGCTGGTTGTGTCGATAACATTGTGGCGCGACTATCGAATGGTAAAAGGGGGTTCAGAAAAGTATACATGACATATTCCCAATGTGATTTTGTCAAAATGATGCATTATTTTATCTGTAACTCAGAAAATGCTTTAAGCTTTTTAATTACTTCCAATTATTCACGGAGTAATGAATCATGATGATATTTGAATGTCAGTAAAAAAACTGGCTGAATTTTATCTGAAAAACAAATTGATTAGGAAATTAAAATAATTATTATAACAATTAGTTGCGATTGTGCGATTTTATAACGAAAATGCACAGTAAAAGATGGTGTAATCTGAAGAAAGTGAGTAGTGGACACTATGTGCTACCTCCGCAAATTCCAGATACCAATAAATGCTGCTTGACGATTAATTTTCTGCAATTGGCTTTTGACTGGGATGAAGAGTGTCTGATTACCACCGATAGTAATGGTGACATGTATTATATTGACTTATCAAATTCTCCTCCGTCTTATCAAAAACTAGGCAAAGTAGGCAAGTCGACGTTCCTAGCTGTCAATCCGATTGACAATAGTGAAATCATTGTGGGTCTTACGAATGGCGATATTAAACTGTGCAAAATGATGTCGAATACTTCACAGTTTTGTTTGTTAACTGCTCACAAATTTCCACCAACGTGTATTTCATTTTACAAGCAATACTGTCTAACTTCCTCTCAGAAAGAGGTGATATTATGGTGCCTGAAAACTGCGAGCAAAATGCAAGAATTAAAGATGAACGTAAAGGGTGCTGTGGTAAAAAAAGCTAGCTTTTCTAACATGGGTCATATTCTAATCTTGTATCACAATGACACTCTTCAAGCGTGGATGTTGAAGAATCTTGACCATGATCAGAGAATAGATGCTAAATCGTTTGACATACGCAATGTACGAGACTTTGCTTTTACCAAAAATGGAAGAGCGGTAATTTTGGCAGGAGCACAAAACAAAATTGTAGTCCTTAACACTTGCGATTGGACTGTACTGAAAAGTTTTAAACTTTCCGATCAATTCGCGGGAGTTAAAAATATATCCGTCGTACCATTACCATTGGATGGCGGAGCAAATAAAATAATAGCTACCGTGTCATTAAATTGTACGTTCAATATTTTTGACTTGGACGCTGCATGTTACTTGCAGTCTCGTAAACAGTATGGTACAATCAAAAAAATTGTAGTTTCTACAAATGGTACATACTTGGCATTCGTAGAACGAGAAGGAAACTTAAATTTAATAGTCACAGCTACTCTATTCCCAGAAAAATGTTTAACGGTGAAAACAACTGTTAAACAACTATGCAGACCAGCCGCTCATAAAGCGAGCGATCATCTAAGATATGTTAAAGACAATATTAGACAAGAATTGTGTTTGGGAAGATTACTACCGATTTTAAAAGAATTTGGAGAATATCCTGAAAAATACCGTTCAATGATATGGGGAAATATATTGAAGTTACCGGGCAATAGGTGTGCCTACAGTGCTTTAGCAAATCAATCTGTGCCTTCCGCAATAATGAGTGAACTTCTGAAGAACTATCCATTGGGAAATAAATCATATCAGACACTATTAACTACAATCTTGAATTGTTTAATTCAATGGTGTCCCATATTGGTTCAAAGCAGTTTCTTGCCAAACTTGGTTTTTCCTTTTATCACTGTGTTTAAGGTAAAATACGTATATCTTATAAATCTTGGATCAGAACCAAGTATAAACAGAATTACACCTATAATATCTTTATTTTCAGAAAGATCCAATGCATGCTTTTGAATTCGTCATAACAATAATGTTAAACTATTCTCAAAAGTGGTTCGAATACCATCCATTACCACCTTTGAACGTATTAGGAGTCATCGAAAACATCTTACTCGAAGTGGATCAATTGCTTTTGAATTATTTTTGTGAGCATCGTATCACTTCGACTGATTATGCTTGGCCACTGATGAAAACTATGATGAGCGAAGTATTATTGGGAACCGAATGGCTAATTTTATGGGATCATTTAATATCGTATCAAAAGCCTACTCTGTTTATTCTGTGTGTTGTGGCATACAGTATATGTGGCCGCGATATTATAATGTCATTATCCTCAGAGAAATGTAAACAATTTTATACTACGCACAGTCAGATCCGAGCAATGGATTTATTAAAAGTAGCTAAGCAGTTGGATCAGGAATTATCATCTAGAACACATCCCAGTCATTATTTCAGGTGAAATAGATTTTTTATTTCTGTCTTGATTGTGAAGGCTGTTCTTAAATAAATATTTACAATTTTCTACAGAGATGAGATAATTACACTGCGATCAAAGGGACCATATACTCCGTTTATAATGTACACCGATTATCCAAAAGTTCTAACGGAGAGTCTAGTTGACAATACGGAAAGTGGCAAAGGATGTGAGAAAATTTTAAGTCAATGTAAACTTCGAGCTATGAAAAAAGCAGAAGAAGAACGTCTTCATCGTGAGCTGCAGAACTTCATGGATCAAGTGCATGAACAACGATTGAATCGTAGGAAATATAAATGAATTTTATAAAAGTACCGATAATATTGTTAAATCATAGTAGCAGTAGAATTCTTTTTTTTTAGAGGTGAAGAAATGTTTAAGTGAGCAGGCTAGTATTACGGAATGGCTAAGAGAAACCGTGTCTTGTAAAAATGAGACGCAGAAGAAAATCAAAATCCCTACGGAGATTGTAGGAAAAAAGAAAACTCACGAAAAGAAAAGCTATGGTATTTGCGAGAAGCTACAGAAGGATGTTGATAAACTACAAAGCGAAGTGCAAACCTTATTGGATACTTTGAAATTCGAAAAATCCAGAATCAGTATTATATAGAGAGAACAAACATCAAACTTGTATCTATAAGAATATATTTTCATATGACATAATATAAAAAAGCACGGAATACTTCGATATGTACAAGTATACAGTACAAAAATATTAATTTTCCTCTTGTAAATATTTCGAAGCAATACAATTAACAGTATGATACATTTTCTATAATTGAAAGAAAATTTCTCTATGCAGCCGTAACAGAATTTAGTCATACTGAACGAAAGAGTGAACAGGTACATCTAGCCTATCTCTTCCTTTGAGTCCCGTCAATTCAATAATCACTGAACACTCTACGACTACAGCACCAGCTGCTTTTAATAACTGTATCGCTGCGCACATAGAACCTGTAATAATTAATTATGCGTTACGTATAAATGAATAATTCTTCTCTTCTAATTTTTCGATCATAATGTTACGAAGGTATGGAACTTTACCTCCTGTGGCTAATAGATCGTCAACGATGAGTACACGCGTACCCTCCCGAACATAATCGGTTTGTATTTCAAACGTAGCCTGTTGGAATAATTTTCAATATTAACGTGCCAATAGTACAGAAGAGCGTAAATAAATCTCTAACCTCTCCATATTCTAATTCAAAGTTTTGATGTAAGACAGTTCCTGGTAGTTTGCCTTTTTTTCTTATCGGTAAGAATGGTTTACCTAATTCCAAAGAAACGATAGGTCCAAGAAGAAATCCTCTTGAGTCAAGACCTACAACGAGATCTACTTCGAGGAACAAAATATGTTCGACTAGTAAATCTTTCATTGCTCTCAATGCTACTATATTACGAAAAACACTGAATATATCTCTGAAAAAAAAAATCATTGTTAGATTGGTAATTAACAACGTACTTAAACAATTTTGTTAATCCACGTGATTTCGAGGTTGATTCTCTGAATTTCACACGTATCTATGTAATTCAGTGAATGTAAGATTTTCCTAGTGTTGCTTGTTACCGAAAGATTATTCCAGGCTTGGGAAAATCAGGATAACTTTTAATAGCATCCTTCAGGATTTTCAATTTTTCGTTCTTGTCCATTTGAGGCCGTAGAGATTGGCTGGAATATTTAGCGGAGTAAAAAATTGAATATTTTTCAAGAAGTGATTCACGTCCACGTGATCTAACGTAGTACTCGTAAGATTCTAATGTTTTCTAATCTGCCGATAAACTCTTGACAACGTCTACCAACAATCAAAGTAATTATACTAATTCTGCTTCAGACAATTGTGTTTTGATTTCTAAAACCACGTGAGTCTCGCCGCGGCTCGAAACGATTCTATCTCCATCTGGTGGACGTAATACATAAAACTATTTAGATTCCAACGATTCCAACAGAGAATCGACAAAACGTTTTACATAAGTTTTGTCGATAACGTGCTATAAGTACTACACGTAGATATTTATTTATACTGTTACAAATATTGCAAATTCGAATGTTTACCAATCATTAAATTCAAGAATGACACTCGCATCGCGATATTTATCGCTAAACATGATTTCAGAGATTGACCATATATATTTTGCAAAAGTTAAAAAAAAACGAGATGTTAGACCTATTGATTTCCCAGGCGTGTATCTTCTTATAAAGAACAATAATACAATAGTATTGCACTGTATAATAACAGTTCAGTAACAAACTTTATACTACAAGATAATTACATTTGTTTAAACATAGTTGATCGTTACGATTCTTACTGG
Organism: Trypoxylon attenuatum; assembly: GCA_963989405.1. Taxonomy (NCBI): domain Eukaryota; kingdom Metazoa; phylum Arthropoda; class Insecta; order Hymenoptera; family Crabronidae; genus Trypoxylon; species Trypoxylon attenuatum. The sequence goes on along the minus strand of OZ022493.1, from coordinate 11,271,482 downwards.
AAATATTTACAAACTTTTCCTAAGAATAATTATCGACTACACTTATTAGCTGTCTCAATAAAAAAAAACAAAAGAACAAAATAAAATGAAGACCGAGTAAAAGACTTCCCGAAGTGAGGCATTTGTAAGTGGTTTAATTCGCGGGTGTCTAATATAATAAACAATTAAGTTAACTATATTAACGGTGGATATTTTGCAGTTTAGTCACTGTTACTGTGTATCGTGTATACACTATAAACGTATAGATGTATACAGACGTGTATATACGTCTTGATCGCGTGGCATGTGTTGATCTATTTAAACAACTACATATATATTCGATATATCTACAATAATTCGCGACAAATCAGTTCTTCTTCCATCATTTGCCTATCTCGATATCGATTTTCCCGAAGATCGCGACGGCAGTGTACTCGTACCTCTTTATAATACAATAACTACAACAATACTTAACGAGTGCAAGTTCTACATGGAAATTGCTGGCCCGTGACTAGCAGCAGATCGTAAACGATCCGTTACTGTGTATACTACAATGCAGAATGTAACGAATGACAATATGTATATACAGAGTTGCTCATTGTTGATGACACGATGTAATCGCATTTAAGCTACATCAACACATTTTGATCCACTTTTTAGCCTTGGTAGATTTCTGTAGTAAAAGACCTCGTCTTTATCACATACAAGTGTACAATACACTGGCTAGTGTGGTCTATCAGCTGCTAAACCCTAAACTTTCGTCGTAGCTAGTAGTTTGATATAATGCGCTTTATGCGTTATCTCAAATTCCTGAGCAGGCAAAAAGCATTGCGCTTGAATTCTAGGATGTCTTGCTCTCTTGACAATACTCCTGCAACCTACGGCGAATGCAATTAAAAGAGTGCAACCAGCTCCGATGATAGCCAGAATAATTAACTCAGTATTCTGCTTAAAACCCTGCACTTCTACGCACCGAAGCCTCCCACGTTCGTCAACAAAGTTCCCGATAACGTCGTCTTCATTGACTTCGTCTAAACTAGCGCAAACTTTGTAGCGCCCGGGTAGTAAAACTTCGAGAGTAAGAAACGTTAAGCTACAATTAAGTTTTTGCTTGTGAACCGCAGATTCAGCATCAAAAACAACCACGGATAATTCGCAGCTTCCAGGGTTTGGTTTCTGTGATATCGAGAGATTGATGTCCACGTGCATGAAACCTTGATCGGAAACGTTAGCGTGTACTCCGATGATTCTGGTATCAGTCGTTAATGGATCTAAGGATAATGACGTGGACTGCTGATATATCTCTCGCTTAGTTTCGGTTAATGGCATTACGTCACTGCAGCCAAGACCTAACGACACATCGTCGTAGCCACTTGGTACTAGCAGCACGACACAATATCGGTACTTGTGACCCGGTTGTAGATGCAATGACGCTGGTATAGCTACAGGTAGCGAACAAGGATCCCTCATCATTCTAGAATCGCAATGTAACGAACTCGAGTCCGTCTGAATTTCGCTGTCACCCACAGTTTCGTAGACGATTAACGTGTCGCAGGTGTAGTGTTCGGTGCAGGGTTCTACGTTCCATAGGAGATTGACTCCTGTCGCCGGATCGTAATGGAATTCCTTCAAAGCCAATTGAGCGCCGGCTAAAGGTACCTTGGTCATGATTGGAGGTGTAGGCTCCCCGCACAAGAGACTACCCGGCGAAACCTGCGTCAAAATTCCATTTTCCAAAGCGGGTGGTGTTGCGCATACTGCGGACGATTTGTCTTCTTGATTCAAGCTGGAGTTACTCAGCCAATTCGCGAATTCCAGAAGAGTGCAGTCGCAGTTCAATGGATTGTCAGCGAGCGATAGTCGCTTCAAATGAAGTTTCGACGTTGGAACATCATTGGCGACCATTGTGATATCATTGTCGTCCAGTCGAAGGTCCTGTAGACTTTTTAATGGTACCACCAAGTCCGCGGTCAAGGATCGCAGAAAGTTGTGCGTCAGATCTAACGTTGTTAATTTTTCCAGATGAGCCAGTGAAGCACTCGATACAGCGACGATTCTATTGTTCGCAAGGTCAAGCCTCGTCAGAGTGGACAAGTACTTGAACGAGTGATCTTCCAGCACGTCGATCTGCAAACAAATATTTCACGAGTCAATTAAACTTTGCTTATCGTGGTATCGAGTAGCTAAACCTGTTAAACACTTAATTTACCTGATTATGACTCAAGCTGAGATAAGTTAGATTCCGTAAGCCAGTCAGGGCACCTTGCTGCACGTTGATAAGTTCATTCTCAGAGACGGTCAAGAAGCGTAGTCGCGGCATCTGGGGAAGCAAATTCGGTCCCATGGGGCCGAGCAACAGGTTGCTAGACAAATCAAGCTCCTCCAAGCTTTTCAAACCTCTCAGGGCTGATAGTGCCGCAACGCTGAGCCGATTGCCGCGCATTCTCAATGAACGCAGTGCTGGCAAAGCAGCGAAAGCTTGCGGCGATAATTGTGATAATAGATTGTCGCATAAATCCAAATACGTCAGGTTGAATAAATTCTGAAAGGATATGAAATATGTAATATGAGATGAGTCGTGACGTATGTTCCAATGACGAAATATTTTCCGATCGAGAACCAAACAATATAGCTGTTTAAGAGCATTATTCAATAAGCTTGTGGGCGCAGACAAATAGCAGCCCATCAATTATTATCAATTATTGTATTATTTTGTATCCCACGCTCGACGGAGCTCCAAAGAAATTGCAGTCGAAAAGTGATCGCATTTTCGCTACATTATTCATGGATTTACGCAACTCAATGGAAAGCAGTACCTTAAAGGAATCAGCTTCCAGAGTCTTCAGTTTGTTATGCGACAAATCTAATCTGTCCAATCCGACGAGGTGTGTCAATGCCGCCGTGGGAACCGAATCGAGAAGATTATTCGGTAGTCCAAGTGCTTGAAGTGGTCTGGCAAGAGCCGTAAAGGCATTTTCATGGACGCGTCTCAATTCTCCAGTAGAAACAACCAATCCATGCAAGGCAACATCGTCGAGGAATCGAGCGGGTAGCAATGAGATTCCTGTGACCGTAATGTCCAACAAGGAAATAGTTCCTGGTTTACTGTGTCTCAAATGACGACTAATGGTCTAAAACAGAATGAAATAACAATTTTATTTTCCACATATATATATATGAGTATATAATATATCTGGGTAAAGACTAGTCGAAGGCTCATTCAATGCATTAAACGCGCATCAGGGAAAGTGCTACCACTGATGAGCTTGCGTAATGGGATTCACTCGATTTGCGGGAGTATCGTAAGCCAGCATATTGTAGTAATTGGCAACGGGACACTCGCAGCAAAACATGAGAGACTCACAGCGCGAAAGAGAAGCAGTACAATGGTCTCTTGTCTCTTGAATAAAACGCTCGACTTGTATTTCATTGGCAATCTATCCGCCTACGTTCGCTGGGCCAGTGGTTAAAAAACTCACGGCCTCAATAACACCAAATAATAGTGGACACTAACACGTACGTTTAACGACTCACACGTGTATTCATCAGATCTGGGACAAGAAAATGACTTCTAACAAGTAAATTACTTTTTTCGAACTTTGGAAAAATTAAAGCGAGAAATTTATCGCGAAGGAAAAAAAAAACAAGAAAATATAATTGGTCTAGGAATTACTTTTTTCAATTGGAAGAATGACGCTTTGCGATGCTGTGTGCATAAATTTACCTGCAAGGCAGCTCGATCGCCCGTGCATCTGAGAGTGTGTGGAAAGTCACAGGAACATTCGACGCCGGCTTTTGTAATATTCGGACACTCCCAAACGGTGTCAGGCGAAGGCGAAGATGCGTGGGATGAGTCTTTAAGATTTTCGTCGTTGGAACTTGTTAATGTAACTGGCGGCTCGTCGATCGTGTTGGTACCGGTTGCTATGGGGCTCGTGGGCGATTCTACCGTCGTCGACGGCATCTCCGAGCTTGGGACCACATTCGAAGAAGTACTTGTCGCGGTCCTGCTAGAAATTGTACTGGACGTTGTATTCGAGGTCCTTTTTTCTGACACGAAATCATCTTCTACTGCGGCCAACCCCGATACGGCTATCAGTACTGTTAGTATTCGCAGGAATCGATAATTTCTCGGCATCCTGAGAACAAAGGAAACAGGAAATAATTATATGTATGAACGTTATAATGAATTCTATATCTTGAAATAATTCAAGTAAAGTTTCGTGTTATCGATTGAAGTCTGCTTCGCGTTGTGAATCGTGGCAATCGAAAGTTGCTTCTTACTGATCTAACCAAATTTTAGTTATATTATTGATAATTTAAAATAATTACTGGAAAAATGTCGGCTCCTTATTATGATGGATTATGGCTCGTTGCGAGAGAGGATTTGAGGAATTTGTTGGATTTGGATAGGCGATTGCAAAGTGGACCACCAGCCACGGATAAGGACCTTGCTTTAAATGCAGCTCTGACGGCGTATTTAAAGTATATAGTAGTCAGTGAATTCACGAGAAACTGAACCGTTTCAAGGAATCCTAATTGTTTCAGATATCGTAACTTAGTAAAAGGACTTATTACATGCTACGATCAAACTGTCCAAAGTCAGAAACGAGAATTCGTAAAAAGTGTATTAGACTGTGCGATAGGTCGGATGTTGGAATACAAGCGAGCAATAGTTAATTTGGATTTTTCACTATACCAGTATTGGGGAATAATATTCTCTTTGTTAAAGAAAATTTATGAGCCACGTTGTAAGAATGTTCTTCTAGATGGCCCGATCACATAATGATACAATTAAAATTCACCCCTGACGACGTTGACATCCTTGCTCCTGGATCGAACAAAGAGATTTTCGAGGAGCGGAGAAAATACATTCAAGAGTTATTGGATACTGCTAATCGACGTTAGTTAATCTAATCATTAGATTCCGGAATCTTTATGGAAATCTGAATTTTATCATTTATAGAAAATTGTATGAAGTTTGTTTTTTAAAACGTATTATCCACCTTTCTGAAGTTTATACACTGCAAGAAACAATTTTAAATTGTGTTTTCAATAATCATTTGTAATTTATAAAGACTCGTAACATCAAATCCTGGCTATTTTGAATAAAAATCCAGAGTCTACTAATCACAGTGTTCAGTGATAGAATAATAGAAATAATAGATGAAATTTCAATTCTTCGTCAGCACCACAAGAAATTCTCGAAGAAAGTCTATCACAAATCCACATTGAGAGCACGGCACGAGGAGTCGAAGCAGAATCGAAAAGCAGATTACGAAGAAGGAAGTCAAAAGTGGAACCAACTTCGACAATAATGATCCCTCAGGAATCGATCCAAGAGAGAGCAGCTCGCGAGGCTCGTCTAGCTGTCGAAAGAAAAATGCAGAGTGCGATGCTCCTTATACAATCCCACGAAAGAGCAAGAAAGGGACGTTGTTCCGCGGCAGATGGTAGATACAAGTAGATCGTACATTGAATCATCGGTTTCGCGCTGAAGATTATTCGTCAATCTTTCAGCACAAAAGATGTACAACTACAAGCAGAAAGTCTCGATGGGTCTTCTTCGACCGAAGAAGTTCGACGAAGTTAAATACACGCGTGCGGTGGTGATTATACAAAGAGCATGGAGGAGATACGCAGTAAAGAATTCTAAGAGAAAGAGAATACAGCGATTGGAGGAATTGTTGGGTATGAAGATACCAAGTTGGAAGTCTGAAGAAGAATCGCAGAAAGATGCTCAGCGATATAAGAAAAGGATTGAGCGAATGCTAAAATATCGAGAGTTAAAGGATGAAGCAACGAGCGACGAGCGAGCTAGGGTACAAATTTTCAGGAAGAAATAATAACGATAGAAATAGTTGAGCACAAAGTTAAATGTATCTCGTTATTACAATTTAGTTGCTGAAGTTCAGAGCTCCAGATTTAGCAGACAGTATCGTCGATGAAATTCGGGAATGGTTCCTCCAGTGGTATAGAGTAGTCGGACACTTTGATTTGTATCCAGCAGCTAATCTCGGTGGTAGCGTTCTAATCGCAACTGGTCAAACGTTGACCCCACAAGAGTATTTAACTGCCAAAAACGCGAAGCAAAAAGGCAAGGCCGAAACAAAGAGCAAAGAAGAAGCGAACGAAGAATCGGAAGAACCGGAAATGGATGAAGCTTTCAAGTGGAATATGCCGCGAACTAAAACCTTCGATTTATTAGTGTCTGCTAATGACGATTACGTTAAGAACTGGAGCTTTCGTATAGAAAACGGCAAGCCAGAGCAGAAAGTCTATTTAGATCCAATCACCGAGCAACTTTGTTACGAGCTTCAGTTGGAAGTACGACAAATGGTCGACGAGCTGATGAGGCAGGAGCTGGAGGTCTTCAATAAGGCATTGATCAAAGACTGTACTAAGGATAAGGAGAAGCTAGTATTCTTGATGGAAAGAAGTATGTTCAAAGAGGAGAAGCAAAATGATTATTATTAATCTCGAAATTAAAAAATTCATATTTATTTAATGTTTATTCAATGTCTCGTAGAAAAAGAGCAAAAGAAGCTCGACAAAGTGAAGAAAGAGAAGAAGAAGAAAAAGAATCGGTTGGATGATATTTCGGATGAAGATTTGTTCAATGAATTGGTGCAAGCTAAAATAATCAGGAATTATCCTTTAGCGTCACTACAGGCGTGGATCGGTGATCTTTCCTATCAGAATTACGAGGCAAGCATTGAATTTCGCGATTACAAGTATCGTTTAGGGGAGGTGAAACAGGCAATTATCGAATATTGCATTTTACCTCTAATTTCGAAAGAAGTTCATCAAATTGCACCGTTGACACGGTCAGTTTGCATTTACGGATTACCACGGTCGGGGAAAACGCTGTTAGCTAACGCAATTTGTTCCGAGGTACATACAACTTGTCACGCGGAGCATTCGTCACGGTAACCAATCCTGTATCTCCTATGACAAATACGATCTTCTGGAATAGGTCGGAGCTATGCTGTTCGATTTAACGCCACATGTACTGATCGGCAAATATCTAGGCAAGAAGAACCAACAAAAACTTGTCGATATGATCTCTCGAGTAGCAAGAGCATACGCACCCTCAATAATTTTTCTAGACGGTGGAGAAAAACCTTGGTTAAAAAAAGTACCTCCAGAAGAACGATTCACTCAGCCAAAAAGATTCGCGCGTTATTATCCGAAATTGGTGAAAAGTATAAAACCCGGTGATCAGGTAATTATTTAAGAGTAATAAATATTGTATAGAAGTATTTGGATGATCTTTAAAAGTAAAATAAGTCGTTACCGGAAATTACTAGTTGTCACTTGGTACCGAGAACTAGACAGCTTGTTAGACTAAAGAGGAATATTAAAAAATCGATCGAGTATCGCCCACCTTATGAAATTCCCAGTATTCCTGTTTTGACTCTTTCTTCGCCATGAATGTACCATTCGGCAAACCAACCAGTCGCGACTCTTTCTCTCTCTCTCTCTTTTTTTCTTTTTCCTACGTCTCGATCGTTTGAGACTGGCTATCAATGAAACACCTCCTACCGGACGGTCAGTACGTAGGTGGTACCGAGCCAACGCAGGATTTCGAGTACCGAAGAATGTCAAACAGATACTGTTACTCAATGATACACAGATGTATCGAATAATATTAACGTCTCATTCCAAATTCCTATATGCTCCATTATATCGAATAATATTGAATAGGAATTTTTAGATTCTTTTTCTTACGATCTCTTCGGAACCGTACAAAGCTGGTCGTCCCTTCATCAAGATTCACGACAAGTTCATAATGATTCCTCTCACGGACTATAACACGCTCTATATGTACTACAAAGACCTATTGATGAAGTATCACGGCGTCGACCGCGATATCGATGTTTCCTGTTTGGCAGAGAATTCCGTCGGTGTACCTCTCGAATATATACGATATGCAGTTGAGAAAGTTTTGAACGTTCGTCGAAGGATTCGATTGAAGTTCGAGCCTCTTCGACCGCTCGAAATCATGGAAGAAATTTTGAATTACGAGCCTCCTTCCGAAAAGCAGCTGAGCCAGCTGGAAAGCTTCGAAACTCGCACACCGCTTGGGAAAAAGAGGAAACAAATGATGGAAGAGGAAAAGGCACATCGCGATAAATTAGCTGGAATAAAAGACAAACGGAAGAAACAGTGATGATAATTATTCAAGAGGTATAGAGAATTCTAGTATTAGACTCTGAATTGGACGGTCATAATTAATTTACGATATTGTAGCAGTTACATTAAAGATCTTATGTCCCAGATCTATCGAAAGTATCTTTGTTGAAACAGGGAGTGGAAATGTTGGAAACTAGCCGTAGGAAAAACGTGGGAAGCAGACACGTTAAACATCGAGACTGACGTATTTTCAACGAGTCGTTTTTACGTTGAAAGTATTACACGAGTGCGCCCGCGCGTACGCAATTCGCGTACATATCGCCGAGTGATCGCTCGATGTACACTCAGGATCGGTTATTAAAAGAACTATTATCACGATCGGAGAACGGTAAGGCCAAAACAATGAGTGCTCGCGAAGCACTTAACATAAGTATTTATGTCGCTCGAAGACAATGACCTTTGCGGGAGACGTTCTTTCAAAGTTGTATCTCCCGATCGCCGATTCCTCTTCCCTCTGGACATCGAGACGCCTCCCCGATGCTCGCGTCCGAACGTCAAACTGGTTTTATTGTTGCCTATGATTAAAAACTGTCGCTGACTAGATAAAAATCTTGTAGCTCGAATCTACCATATAAACTGAATGATTGTAAGGATAAAAATCTTTCGGCAACATGTTATATATATATATATTCGGTCGATCCTAATAAAATTGAATGATTCGTGTAATTTAAGAAAAATTCCAAGTCGATATTACTGCAAGTAGAATATTATACATCGAGCTCTTTGTGTCATGGAAATTGGTAAGTTATGAATGAATGTTACGGCACACTGGGTTCGTTTAGTGTGACGAGGTGAAACAGCCCACAGTGAATAAGCCGGCGATCGCATCATCTATGCGGTATTCTGAGCAGGGGCGAAATGATCCACCTTTGGTAAACGGTCCTATTATACAAGTTGAATCACTTATGATCAATCGAGATACATATCCTGTCTACAAATTAGAAATCTACAATACGCCAGTTTTCTCCAAAGCGATCTTTGCGAGAGCAGGTCTCGCGGGTGAGCAAGAAGCGTAGGGGTAAGGTTTGCTCATTGTCAGTAGAAAAAAAAAACAACAAAAAAAAAAAGAAAATGTACGAGATACGTGATATGTATTGTGCATACGTACCTATAGCGATGTGTGTCCCTCTCCCACGAGTTTGGCAGGTCCTGCGCCTCCTCGTTGCGGCAGGCACACGCACACGGACCCAGTCCGTCGCAGCACTCAGGCAAGCGCGGCACTCGCGGCCGCACTCACGCATCCAACCCACGTTACACCCGCACGCACTCACGCAGGTAAGGAGAAGAATCGCGCGCACGGCAAACCAAGAAAGTTGTCACTGTCGCACATAGGCGCTACCACTGAAAATACGAAGGATCCTACTGGTAGCGGTAGTTGTCTCGTTGCGTTATCCAGGATTCAAAGGATAATTTGGTAGCATCCGGTTGAGCGATACAATCGCGCAATCATAATTAGTTGATACGATGAAACAACCCTTTTTTGAGTAATGCCGCCGAGAATCCTGTTGGTTCTCCGGAAGTAACCGTGGACGATGGTACCTTGGACGTCGTACTGCGTGGAACTGTGCACCAGGCATGCGATGGGCACTCAACGGCTTGTACGCCAAGAAAACGTCGCCTTCGCCGTGCCGTGTCCACACGGTGGGGACTCGACTGCGGTGCGTCCGTCTCTTGGTGTCTCTGGGTTTCCACATAGCATAGCCATGTATGGAACACCGGGCACGACGTTCTCTCTCCCGGCCCTTACGCCCACTTGCATCTTGCTGCCGCTCTTGCTCCTGCTCCTGCCCTGTTTCTTCTCTCTACCCTACCTCTGCTTTTGCGTTGCGTCGTGTCGTGCCGTGCTTCATTCTCCTACGTATCCTTCGGAACTTAAAAGCGAGATCCTCCCAGACGTTATCCCTGCGGGTCCAGATCGCTCTGACTCCTTTCACGGCGAACTTCTCAATGGAACTTGTGTTTACAGTTTGCCGCGTACTCCAAGTACGCATGTGCGAATAGTCACCGTAGCAAGACTTCTTCTAATGCTTCCTCTAGAGCAGTTGGATACATATGTAGTATTTCGTTTCGTAGAATCGCAGATTTTCGGATTCCTGATGGTATTTTTTTACTTAGAATCTCAAGTTTGGTACCCGAGAGCATTGTAACACACGTACGTGATCAAGGCGAGAAAGAGGCGAAGACCTTCGTAGTCTTCGTGAAATGCTTTTTGATACTGGAAATCGGTCCATTGGCATTACGAAATCACATAAAACCGGGCCCTCACGCCCACGCTGGAACGACTGACGTAGTTGCCGTGAAAGAAAGTTCGACTTCTTTAACGAGCCAAGTGTTTAAAACACATTGAGGAAAAAGTAGGACTGAACGTGCCACTGAAATTGCTTGTGTGAATGAATCCATGAGATTATCATTGAAGTGACCGATCACGAAACACCTTTAAAATAATCGAGTTATTTTTTTTTTATTCTTCACACCTGCTATTCCTTTTTATCGAAAAGCGCTAATTTTCCTGACTCGCTTTTCTCATAGAAAACAATATATGTATTACATTTAGCTAGCAACATTTTTACTTCACGCTTCAACAATTTCTCCCTCTCCGTTAGAGCTACCGGAAGTTTCGTGAATTCCAGTCCTCCGCACGCAACATTTGTATTGCTCAACACTGTTTGCGACTGTAATTCAATCCTGCGTTACAGTTACTAAAATCAGTGAAGGTGATTCAAGCCCATGTCGACTATGCTCAGCTTATAAATCAGGTTTACACTCCTTGGAAAGCACACACAGTTTCGAGCCTCAACAACATCAATTCAATGTCACGATACTCAAATTGAGTATTGTTTTTTCAATTTTAAAAGCAAATCACATTGTTCATTTTGAAAGTGGCTTAACTTTATTTGTGGTAAGGAAACATATATTATTCACTTAATAATTACTATTGTTTTAATAGAAATTGTAAATTTAACTCTTTTTGGATACACACGTATCCTATATACACGTATATTTTGATTGTATTCAAACGTAAACTCTTAAATATCGCAATTTAAATATAATTGGACTTAGGTCACTTTTAAAATAAACAGCTCGATTAGCGGATAATAAATAGATATTAACAGAGTAATGAAGAATGGATTTTTGATTGCCGATGGGACTTGTAACACGTGTCCATACGTTCATTGTCCTTACAGTCCGTTACCAAACTCATTTCGCCAAATTAACACAGTGGTTTATAAGTTTGAAGAATAATTTTCTTCTGGAAGAAGAGAAATACCTTCAATGACAAGTACAGAGGATTTCTCTTTGAACGCTACTATTTTCGTATTTAATAATCGAATAACATTACCAGCAGGATACGATTCGTCGGTCAAAAAGATTTTGTTAGGCAAGAAAGGCAAAAGGGAACTCATTCCACGTTGCAACTGTGACAGTTTGATCGAGGGTTTCATTGTATACAAATCACGGAAGAATTTAGTTCGTAAATTTGCGGTTTATGTAACGGACCAAAATCCCGTGAAAGATGATGTCTGCATCAATGCAAGAAAGGGAACACCGGTTTTTAAGATTCTACCCAGTAGCCATTCCACGCCATCCTCGTAACCTGTCGCATTTCTTTCACAGTCCTTGCCGCCTTTTACAGCGAGATACTCGCAAAAGGATCCCTCCTGCCATATCAGTACACAGTCATAGAAACATAAAACTTGAATCGTATAAAATTTCTCTTCTTCAAATACTGTATTGTGCAATATTTAATTCAATTCAATTTATCGTATTCTTTTTTTCATATCGATTAGACGATATTGTTTTAAATGCTGCTTGGAGGTCGTGACAAAGTGGAGTGAAGAGTGGAAAGTCGTAGAATTCCACGAAAGACGACCGTTCACACGATCCTCTATCCAAAGGATTGCAAGTACTCGCACAAAAAGCTGTATCATCCGAACCGGCTGTATCGGAGCTAGTTGATCAACCTCTACTTGCAACTTAACGTGTCCGTAACCTTCATGGTCAGACAGTAGTTAGTGCAAAGTGTATCCATCTGACTTGTATTTTCCCCAACGAACTTACGATTCTCCACTTAACTCCCAACTTCTTCTGTTGCGAGATTTGAGAATTTAATAAAATTCATCTACCATATACGACTCGATTTTATCCAATCAGTTCCTTCGTCGCTAACAATTTATTCATTTCTTCTATAACATCGAACTTTCAATCTCAAATGCACTTTATTTTTGGATTAATTCATCCGAAATTTTGTAATCCACATTTATAAGGCAAAAGATTTATGTTTTGTAGAACACGATGTGATTCGATGTAGATTGCGAAAATCCAAGTAGATTATTACAGAATTCTGTTTGTACCGCGTGAATCTTCTGAAGCTAGATCGTCGATAATTTAACGACTAATGAAAAGTCGTCGGCCGAGATAAAGTCTCCAGCGATTTGACCACTGCAGATATGACTGTATAGTTAGTGTACTTGCGTGAAACTTGCAATAATGTATCATCGTTTGCGGAAATTTCAATCGCTACATAACCCAGTAATTTTTTTATCATTTTTTCAATATGTACATTTTGCAAAATTACAATTATAAGCTTGAAAATTAAATGTCAAGATGCCTTTCGGCAATTCCGACAAGTCCTTGTTCAGTCAATTCTTAGATTACTGTGAGTACTGTTATTATATTCTTCATGCAATAATTATTTCACAGTTTTGTATAAGCTTCTGCAATTCTCCTGCGTTGCTAGTAAATTCTAGCAGTATCGAGGAAAGGCGAAAGCAAAATACTAGAGATCCCGATAAACCAGCGTGTCCTTCGAAAAAGGAAGCAGCTATTTGTAAAAAGGAAGAATCGGTTGAAGATGCACCAATGCCATCACCTTCAGTGGCAGTACCTGAATCCGAATCGGTTCAAGAACCTAGTCGTCCTTGTCCCAATAAACGACGATACGTACCACCCAGTCAATTTTGTCCACCCCAACTTAACTGTTGTTATATCAAAATGCAGGTACATTATTGTTATTGAATACTCCAATTAAAAACGATCAAATTCGTTCCTACACGATTTCGATTCAACGCGAATTAGAAAAAAAATTTAAATCTCTCTTTGCACAACTTATTTTGATTCAATACGATCGACCCTAATTCTAAGAAGAAGCTTTTGCTTTACTTTTATTTTAATAACTGCGACATTTGAGATGTGGAATTAATTATGCGTAAAATTCAATAAATGGACAGCTATGGTTTTAAAAGCTTCGTTTCGTTAACCACTTTAGATTGCAATTGATCCCCATTATCCTGAACAACTTTTGTCTAAACAACTTTTCTTTTACCACGCCAACTTTCCGAAATATTTGAATGTGTCCATACTTTTGGGACACCCTGTATATTTGGTGCACTACTTTTACTCAAATGTATTATCGATAGGATCCCAAAGCACCGTGCTGTCGCGAGTCAAAAGACTCACTACCCCCGTGTCCAGCGAAAAAGTTTCCCAAAGAACCCCGGAAGCCAGTTTGCGACTGTGACGTATGCAGAGAAAGGGGAGGAAAATGTTGTGAAAGGAACAAATCTCGGCTCGAGACAGTCGATCCTCGATTCTTCCAAAAGGCCTAAAGGTGTTTTTCCCAAATTCTAGTAGAACAATATGGTGGTGTAAATACGTTAAATAACGATATGGAAAATTTTGCGAACGATACTACTTTCGCTGCTTGCATCGGAAGAATGTATATATGTATATTCGACTGCAGATCTCGAGATTCTATTCTCTCCTGTTTATTGCCTTTCCACGTAAGCAGTGATAGGATAAATTTAGTCGGCGAGCGATTCTAGGGAATGCGGTCTAAGTAATCTTATCGATGATGATTTTTAGTCAACGATCGCAGTCGATGTTCCTCAGCTCACAGGTAGACACACACAGCCGTAGCAGACACTCGCTGACAAAAATTCATCTGGATCTTTGACCATTTTTCTATCGCAGTAAGTCAAATTCTATTTCTATTCTTATAAATTTCTCTGTTCTATTTTATTTGCCAATATAATTCCGCATTAAACTCTCGGGCTATTAATATTCAACATTTATCGGACAATTAAGTTTAGCTGGAATTATAATTATTAATCAATATAGAAAATTCTACTTGTAGATCTCAATTCATATATAAATATTCGCGGGTTTAATTACGAGTATAATTAACCGGTGTATGCAGAAATTGTTTTTGAATGGCATGTGTTTCTTTGATCACACTTGGATCGCGATAAGACTTTGCGATGTAATCGACGTTGACATCGGTCCTGTCGATATCTTAGTGTCATTTAACATCGTTTTGTTTGACTTGCAGTCGAGCGATAATTGATTAACAACGATAAATCTCCAATTGTGTACTTAGAATTTTTTACCATTTTCTTAAGTAGCTTTAGCTGGAAACATTCGATACAAAATCCATTAGATTTCGCGTTTGAGAAGAATAAAAAATGCGATATATTGAAGTTTAGGGAGATTTGAAAAAATTTTTATATTCGAGCGCGGTAACTGAATATCTCGACTGGTTCTCGATAGACACAGTCTCGAAACATTCGAGGTATCGACCGTAACACAATTACGACTCATCGACGACTCTCTCTGCAGTTGTGACTGGCTGTGTGGCACGCAGGAAAGAGTACCAGAACAGGTGTAAGTGTTCAGCTATTACCGTGGCCTAGGAACGAGCAACAGTCGACAAGACTGCACTGAACAGCGCGGGAAATTTGCCTGGCTTTCCGTTCAACTAAATTCTGGTAATTATCGGTAACTAACTTACGCGTATCTTTAATTGTTTTGACAATGAGGTGGATGTAAATCCCAGCTGAATATTCTATGAGTCATAGGTAAACAGAGCCATAACTAGTATACATAGTTGGTAGAACGCTAGTATTATCACTTTTGAGATAGCCGCCAAGGCAAATAACAGGGTCACGGACGTTCTTCATTACTATTCTTCTTCACGCGAAAAATATCATGCTACTAAATATGTTTTTCGTGTTTTCGACTGTAATAGTTCATTTTTTGTCGTGACACCAACCGTGTGATATATATCCGTGCCACGTGTGCCATCAGCCGGTTCATGATCGATGGATCCGACAGATCCGAATCCTTTGATTAATCAGCTGGGCGGACGTGAAAGTTGATTAGAGCACACACAATCGATAGTAAATGTGTCGACACGAATCAGAATGTAGCGTGACACATCTGTCGGTTCGTATTTCTCTAGCTGTTTGCAATAGTGTTAGTGATATTTGAGGTAACAGCGTCGCACGTTCAAAGTAAACTTCTTCGAATTATATTCTCGATGTACATATTTTTGTACGTGGTGCATGCTATTGACTATACAATATTCCAATCTCGCTTCCGGGTACGCGAGAATCGCCTTGAAAGATGCGTCACTCATTGATTTTGGGCGTACGCAGTTGGAATCGGAATTATTTGTACTTTGGTTGGCTAACGATTAGTCAGTCACGTAGAGGGAAATATCGACGTTCGGAAGAATATGAGTGGATAAATAAATAGAATAAAAATGGATCTATAAATAAATACAAGCGAATTGACGTAATAAAAGATATCGAGAGAAAGAGAGAGAGAGAGAGATTATAATTCTTAGTAATGTTTTCTCTTTGCTGTCTCATGTAGTTGTACGGAAATTATTAAGAAATTTTGTCGCAAGCATCGAACTTAATTGCTTAATAAACACAATTTTCGTTTTCTTCCATTTATTACTATGAAGCATTGATTATGTCATATGTCATTTCTCGCGTCCAATGAACAGTACAGAGTTTATCACGCTTCTTGCAGACAATCACAGTGAAACTAATAATAATAAACATTGACTGTTTCTTCTGTCGTTACAGCTGAATATAGTTGTTTCTGAATATCGAATATTTTACCAATCGAAGTTTTACGTGTCAGAATAGTATGGGAAGTGTATCTAGTTTTCGCTCTACTACCTCTTCTCATTCCTCTGACCATTTCAAGTTTGATCGTCTGGTTCATACACCAATTAGACGCGCGAGGTGCGGAGACGAATGTGCGATTGGCTACGCACGCGTCACTGATCCACGGCTAGGCCGTTTCTTCAGCGGTTGGGACTTTCCTGAAATTCCTTGATCACGCTCTTTTATACTCGTCCCTAGCGCTCCTTCGCGCAGTCTGTGTTTGACTCGCGTAGCGAACTCGTCAGAAGAGAAACATTAAGCGAAGATGGGTTTATGTGAGTAACTTATAATTTCACCACTTATAATCATTCGTTCAACTCATAATCCTGGATAATAATTACTGTACCCAAGATTTTTGATAATTCAATAGAAATCTACAATTTTAATTTATTTTGCGAGTGATCTTCGACTTTATTTCTATCGCTATTGACAATAATTTCATTAGGCTTCGTTTAGGAATATTCGTGATTGATAATGTTGTTTCACAATTTTCATCCAATTTCTTTTATTCTACGATTTTCTCTATTTGTCGTAACTTAACGAAAATCAGTGTAACACATGACAGCTGGATTGCACAAGATTAATGAGAAATTTTCAAAAATTTAACCGTCTTTGGTATTTACGATGAAAATTGAATATTTGTCGAATTTCGGAACAGTCGCTCATTCGATATTTGTTTCGGTTTTTTCTTATGTATTTAGCTTTCAGCGTCAAAGTCACGCGGTGTGATTTGTTTGTATTAAAAATACGCTTCGTTTGTATACTACATATTGCAACGGTGATTCGACGGTCCTCATCAACTTCGTAGTGACAATGAGAGAATGACTCGAGCTCTTATCAATAGCTATTGAATCATCGAATAATCGATAACAGCAAACGACTCACGCGAGTTATAACTTGGCGACCATCAAGATAATGATTAAAATACGTCAATCTTGTTTGGTTCTCTAGCGTATGATTCATTCCAATTTACACGACGAATTGTTTTCCTGTGATTGTATTCATTCGGGATAGCGAACAATAGTCAGCATCGTAGTAAAGATATTTGTATTATAAAACTTTAATTCTTGCACGTGAGTTTAATCATTTAATCGAGATCCAAAATAAACTCTTAGCGCGAGCTGTATAGATCCCCACGATAAACCAGTTTTATCGTTTCCTGCAGGCTAAACTGAGAGACGTTGGTGCACAGGATGCGCCAGCTTAGCAAGGTTCCACCTCATTTACTCAGAAGCCTAGTTTTAATAAAGTAGCCGGATAGAATATTCCACTGTTTGATTTATCTTCCGACTGAATTGATTAATTCCGTTGCATAGTAGCGTTTATCCAATGACGAGAACAGGATAAAATCTGCCCTCCTACGATTTTTCTCACTTTCGAATCTCGGATCGAAAAGGTTATCTATACGAGTCGATGCTCAAAATCTTGGTTCCCGCCGAAAAAAAGGCCGATTATCGTGGCGACCGTCGAACGATTAGTGTTGGTAGGGAAGCAATATTTTCATGCTTCTATAAGAGAAGAATTATGTAACGATCTTCTGTAGTAAACTTTACGAGACGATTCTACAGTATCATTTTACATTGATAGCCGTGTCTAATTATCGTGGATAATATATGTTTCTCTGAACGAGATAATATAATGACCAATGAACGCGTTCTGTCTTCGACGTACCTATAAGGTTTCCATTTTCCTCAATCGTACTTTTGTCTCTGCTGATTGGGAATTGTCCGGTGAGGATCATTTATCCATTGGATATTCCCATCCTGCCACGTGTCATTATTCTCCACTAAATAACACGAGCATGACGACACTTGAGCGCACTTTAATGGGTTTTTCCCGACCGAGATAGAAGGAACCGACGAGACGGCCCTATTATCCTGACTTCTTTTCCCTCGCACACAAATACAATAAATACTGTCTATTCGGAGAATCGATCGCATAAATTTTAACTTAAATTTATTCCTATCGTTTCGTTGAAAGGATCGAATTTTCCTTCCTGCTTTTTCTTATTCTATTTATATTTGCACACGATGTTAAAGCAATTAGTGCAATTTGCGAGTGGAATTTTCTTCTAATTAGTTTATCTCGAAGGATCGGTGGTAAAGGATTAAATACGGACGATGTTCATTCGACTGGAGAAGAGGATTAAGAGGGTTAGCACAGTTGTCGTCCTTCGCGATTTTAATTTCTGACACACCTTGAACCCTGGTCGAATCGAATCTGCGGTCAGCAGAGGATACCATCGTAAAATACACGTCATAAATGGGGTGCATATCAAGGATATCACACGGATTATGTAAGCGGAGTTTGTCCGTGGAATATTAAATGTCGAATACTAGCAACTACGTCGAAATAATCGGAAAGGTCGAAGGCTTCGTTGGAGCACGTCGGGTTCTGCCTCACCTTGAGCGGCCGATGTTCGCTTAATTCTTATGCGTCCTTCGCGAGACAAGCCATCTGGTGATACTACATCCCTAAAAATTATGTTACATTATCCATGTAACGTTGAAAAACGCGTCAAGTATAAATAGCACAGAGAAATCTTCACTACATAAATACATAAGAACCTTTGAGTACAGAGAGATGTACAGCACCGAAGAAAGAATCTTACCTTTGTATTATAGAGTAAAAATATTACAGCCCCTTAGAGTACGATTAAACACAGATAAAAAAAAAAATGTGTGAAATATTGTTTCGCAAACTATACGTAGTATAAATTTCATTTCGATTAGTGTTTCTGAATTTCGAAATATCCTTTGGTAATTAAGAATATCAAGAAGCACGGTAACTTGTTGCGCAAGGAAAAAATTGATGCATAGAACAATGGTGCTTTTCGAACAGTGCAGTTTTCCTTTACGATTTTTTTCTAACTTTATTTACAATTAGAAAAGAGTTATAACTCGGTCCAGTTACTAGAATCACCCTGTATACTTTTTGATTAAATTAAAAGTTGCGGTAATGAACTTCTGTAATCGACAATTTTTTTTTATTACAGTCAGAGGAAGCTTTTTATTATTTTGCCTCGTTGTCGCAATGGCCATGCCACAGGACAATCAGCAGGCACTCCGCGCTGTGTCGCAGAGTACCAATCAATTTTCATCGGACTTCTCGCAGGTACTAGAAATTGATGGAACTGGGCGATTTTAATGTAACTGTCATAAGATTCATGTATCACGCAAAATATATTGTGTTTTACAGCAAGTGACAGAAACAGTTAAAGGAAACGTTATATCATCGCCGTTAAGCGCCAATGTCGTCCTTGCTATGGCAGCTTATGGAGCAAGAGGAAAAACCGAACAGCAATTCAGAGACGTTTTACATCTCCCGCAACCGGATACCTTAGGCCAAACCGGCTACCGAAGTTTGATCGATGATCTCAATGTAATCTATTGCGAATAGAAAATATAGTTTTATTTTCTTACCGATTACACATAATCCTCACGTTCATCTTTCTTCTATAGAACGTCGAAGGAGTTACTCTCAGTCTGGCAAACAAGATTTTCTTGAATAACAATCTCGCTGTTAAGCCAAGTTACACCGAAGTTACTACCAACGCTTTTCATTCCACCAGTGAGCTGGTGAAATTCGATGATCCTCCTACTGCTGCTAAGACGATTAACACTTGGGTCAAGGAACAAACTCATGATCGTATCGATAGCATTGTTGATGCTGGTCAGTATACATAATAAATATATATATATATATATATATATATATAATTTATATATATATATAATCAAATATATAATAAAATTTATATGTATATATATATATAAATTATACTATAGATTATGTATAATTAGATTAACACTGATCGTAAATTGAATACAATTTTTCTAACAGGTGATTTGGACGCGAGTACCGCGATGGTTCTGGTCAACGCAGTCTACTTCAAAGGCTTGTGGAAGAATAAATTCGATCCAGAACACACCCAGCTCTTACCGTTCCACGTGGATAGCCAAACAACACAGAACGTACCTACCATGTTCAAGAATCTTCGTGCCAAGTACATCGATTCGCAAGAATTAGGTGCTAAGGTTCTTGAACTTCCATACAAGGTATATAATACAATGTTTATCCGAATAATAATTTGCTTAACAAGAAAATAATAATAAAAGCGATCTATTTTATAGGGTGATCAAATGAGCATGATTATCATCCTGCCTAATGATATCAACGGTCTTTCCGAAGTTGAAAAAAAAATGCAGACTGTCAGCATAGGTCAGGTCATGAGCCGCGCATACGAGCATGAGGTCAATGTATATCTCCCGAAATTCAAGATCGAATCCAAGATCGAACTTGAAGATATTCTGAAAAACGTAAGTTCCTACCGGAAGTTTCTCGATTCGTGTAATATCATTGTTAAATGGTATTTTTCTCTTTTGCGTAGATGGGCTTGACAGACATGTTCAGTCGAAAAGCAAACTTTTCTGGTATCTCTGACGCACCTTTATACGTGAGCAAGGCTATACAGAAAGCATTCATCGAGGTGAACGAAGAGGGTAGTGAAGCTGCCGCCGTCACCGGTAAGTCGCAAAATCTCTGTCTTATCTTTCTCTTTTATTCTGGCCTTGATACAC
Source organism: Trypoxylon attenuatum (assembly GCA_963989405.1). Taxonomy (NCBI): domain Eukaryota; kingdom Metazoa; phylum Arthropoda; class Insecta; order Hymenoptera; family Crabronidae; genus Trypoxylon; species Trypoxylon attenuatum. The sequence goes on along the minus strand of OZ022493.1, from coordinate 11,250,772 downwards.
GCTGAACCTAACTATCATTGTATATATTTAAAAATCGAGTCTCGTATTAAACATTGAATTCTATATTTCTAATTAAGTTTTATCTGAGCAGTATTTATAGTCAGGTTCAAATGTGGGTTATTTTGTGATTCTTTTTCGCTTCTGAGAAGCTCGGAGAATCAGTTCCATATCCTAGCTTTTGATTCATAGTCTCAGAAAAGTGTATTAATACAGAATTTGGAATGTTTCTCTGAGTTTCTGCGGCACGGGTATTATATGTATTTGTATGCCCATATTTAGTCCGCAATGCACTGCTTTTTCCCATAACGATTCCCCAAAACTGTCTTGTTTCTCATCTTTCCTCGTGGTAATGTTTACGTACGCTTTCTTCCACCGCATTGCACGTCATGTTTTTTTTTTATTATTATTTGTCTTTGAATGTATTGAGAACACGGTGAGCATTAAGTTCGATCATTGCGACATGTACATACAATAGGTCGCGAGATGATAGCTTTAATGAAAGTAGAGCAGTGTAGCATTGAAGTAGCTACACGAATGATTAATAAATAATTTAATAGGTTGATTTTTTTACTGCATCGAAATACGCATCCTCTGTATGTCCTATTGACTCACGAACTAATCACATCGAAGTGTAACTTACAATTAGAAACAGCATGGAATTATGGAATGCACTGTATAGAGTAATATAGTAACCACTTATCGCGAGCCAACTAATCACGTGTAATTACTCTCCACGTGTTTCAATCTAACGCGCATTGAAGTTCTACGAGCACGAGCACAAATATCGAAGATGGAATAAAAGAGGAAGAGAGAAGGAGAGAAAAGAGTGAAAGTGGGAGAATGAATTGGCAAAAAAAAAATGAAGGGAAAAAAATTAAGGAAATATAGGGGTAGAATTGATATTGTTTTATAACAAAAGTACCTATTTCATTTTAACAGCTATCGAGATTCAAATTGAATCTTTACCCCCACCGCCAATAGAGTTCCGCGTCGATGGGCCATTTTTCTTCGTAATCGCAAAGACTTCGAGCGCACACTTGTTCAGCGGTCACGTCAAGAATCCACAGGTGTTATTGTGATTCTGTTTCTCGATTATTCTTTGCAAACTTATCGCGAAAATATGTGCTGTGCGCATCTCTTCTTCTTCTTCACTTGGCACTAACAAGCATTCCGGCCAAATTTACTGTTCTAACATCCATTAGCAAATTAGTAGATTTCTATTCTTATATGATACATATATATATGTATAATAAATAAGGGAAGCTTGGAATCACTTCATACAATTTTTTGCCTGTTCCCTGGGGTTAAGTAATTTATTCTAAATTGCTTCTTCTGGCAGGTCTCAGTGTCAGGCCTCTTTCAAACTTCTGGTCAGCGCCGAAGCCCGTTGAATTCCGCGTCGACCGACCGTTCCTGTCGATAATTAAACATCGCTATGTAGATCTTTTTATTGTGCGAGCCAAAGCTTAAATGTTGACTGGCTAAAACGTCAATCGAAACAAAGTTCAAACTCGACATAGGCATCGTGAACAAACAATTTTGCATTTTTTTTTCTTTTTTTTTTTCGATAAGTCTAGCAAGATACATAACACTAGTTAAACGTGTATTTCATAGTGTATTTTATTCGGATAGGATCTATTGTAAGTTTACACCGTGACACTAAATGATATTTAGTTATATTGTTATATTGCTTCTTTTTCATGTACAACACTTTTCTTTTTTCTCTCTTTATCTTTTGCCACTTTTAGACTGTGTATGTGTATTTTTTAATTCCCTTGTTCATCTTCACTCGTAATACAAGACAAATGTGGGAAATTCTACGGTTGAATTAGCGTTGATTCAATCAGAGAATCGAAGGATTCGCATTGGTATGCCGCGCGTGACCCCTCCAAGTACATTTAAACCGGTTATCGCTTGTTAGTTAAGCCTTAGACTTTGTCAAGGATACGTATGGAACCGGAGGTCAACGAATCCGCGTATTGAAGCTTTTAGGAACCGGTCTCGCGGTGACTTGATAATAGGACGACACACTCACGATGCCGCACCTTGTCCATACTCGCGCAGTAATAGACACACTGCGTCACTAGTCACCATCGAGTACCGAACGTTTATAAATAAGTATTCCAGTGATTCGTGCTACTGGTTAATCTCTTCGATCCGAGCAACAATTTACCCTTTGCTCTCTTTTCCTTCTTTCGACAGCAAATAACACTTTTGTACTGTGTGCTCCTTTTGCCACTATACATCTTTTTTCTCTCACTCTTTCAATCTTCCACTAAACGGTGGTTAATCGGTTTACGTCAAGGGTCTGGTGACCTCTACGCGTTCACTGTCAACGTATGAAGCAGTGTTTTTCAACCATTTCATTTCACCCATTGACTTGTAATTTTTCCTTAAAAACATATGTACTATATTTGTTACTATTAGTGTCCTGTGTGTACGTTTATCAGGATGGAAGAATACTCGTGTAATCAATCTAGAGAGGGTTCAATTACGATCTTTACATTTATCGTATTCTCGACGTTTATTCGGAAATAATTGAATACATTCGATCTTGAAAATTATCCGTGACACAGCGGTTGAAAATCACTGCTACAGGGTACATTGTACAGTTCAAGTGGCCGCGGGTCCTTTCTAGCTGCGCAAAAAACTAGACGGGTTACACATGCACGTAAGCGCTGAGGCGAAAAAGAAGTCGAGAAATCTGTTGCATTCGAAAAAGGGAATGGATCGTCACTGAATACTGAAATTTGTTCGCAGCGTTAGAATTCACATTTTTAAGCGCGGCAATACCACTGGATCCACCAGAGGTGAGAGTAGACCGGCCGTTCTACTATTTCATTCATGACATCTCGTCGAAAGCAGTGCTCTTCGAGGGTCACGTAAACCTGCCTACCACCGAATAAACGATGCGACTTTAACACCGGTTTTCACGATCGCTGATACACTGCCTCTTCTATACACGGCGATGACAGCATCGCGCGGGTTCACTGTGATCTCACTGCAGAACTTGCCGCTTTTTCGTCCGATAACCATCGAAGGGAATGCAGTGCGTATCTCTACGAAAAGGAAGCTCTTAAAAGCTAAGAACAATCGGGAGTACGAACCGGGTTCAGATATAAATCTAATCCAATTGAAATATATTTAAAAAAAATTCCAGTGATAAATACGGTAAATATAGGTTTCGCATTGAAAGAACTTTTAGATTAGAACAGTGCTTGACCAATTTTAATCGAAGGAAGTTCAAAGTTATTTTATAACAAGGTTACAATATTTAATTATATCGTTATTTAAACGAAGAGAAAATCAATTGCAATTTACCGTATACGAATTATAATACGTTATAATACTGACGGAATAAGTATTAAGTGAATTTATAGATTCGAATAAATTTTGTGAATTTGACGCATGTTTTATTACGGTGCACTCCGCTTAAGCTAACTCGATGTGATTCAGTCGGAATTTGAGTGTTATATGTAGCTTGGTTTCTCGCACAGTTAGGAATTCTGTCTTCCTGTACAATTGTACATATACAATATATACAATACATGAACAGTGCGATAACGCTTGATTGATTGTAGGTGCTTACATGACCTTCGCTATGCCAAGTCTACCGAAACTGCCTGTAGAATTTAAAGCCGACAAGCCATTTTACTATGCGATTAAACGCAATACAGTGGCAATCTTCGCTGGACTAGTGAGAAATCCTTAAATTGCAGTGATTAATAGTGAAATCTAATGCGTTACTTTAACTTGTACGATCGGTCATCGAGCCGCTAATAAATCAAAAGCATATTTTTTTTTTTTTTTCTTCTCATATATCTCTATGTTGTCGCATTAGCTGAAACAATATTTTTTTGTTTTTTTTTATTATTTATGAGAATGCATGTAACATTCGTCTCGTCCGTGTTATCGTCCCCGTGTCGAAGCGAAGAAGATTTCGAGGAAGATGTTGTGTAAAAATAAAAGTGGATAAAGAGTCTTTTTGAGAAAATAAGTCTTTGGAACGGTCACGATACGCTTTGTTCCAGGATTGAGGATCGAAGCACGCTGTATGATCATGGTGATGGAACTGGTGTTCAACCGTCCGTTCATCTATAATATTGTCAAGATAGTACAAAATCAAGAAACGAACAGTAGAGACATTATGACAATATTTTCGGGACGCATTGTCAATCCCCTTTAAATCGATCGCGATCGAAAAATCCTTCTAGTCTCGCTGAACCAAAGCTTCGTAGAAAGAAAGAGAAAAATTCTAGTGATCCGTAGGAAAATAAGTGACAAACATGACGTAAAAATACGTGTGTATCTCAAGCAGGAAGAATATATAATTTTAAAAAGCTACTTACGAATTACACAAATTACGCAATACATTCATATCTCATCGACCCCAAATTAATTGCATAGCTCTTACTAACTATTTCTCACTATTTAGTAGGAAGACACAGCAGAACAGGCGTGCTTTAATATTGTTTCAGGTCTCGAAGTTGTTCCAGCGTCTATCGTCATTCCACAAGACGTTCGCGTCAATTGTCCCTTTGCCTATGTTATTGCACGAAAGGGAGAAACTAGCACGCCAATCTTTGCAGGACGCGTTGCTCAACCGGAAGTATAAGAATCCCGGAAATCTCACATGAACACTAATCTCAGGGTCGCGTGCATAATTTTTAGAAAACACATATATCGCCAGTTATTTTTATAAGAATTTTTTTTCTTCTTTTTTTTTTTAATAAACACCTAATTATTGCACTGCATCACTTTGCACTTTTGTGTCTTACATACAATATTCAATAATTGTTCTTAATGAATAAGCATTTTCTCACTAGTCAGTAAAGCACATAGATTGCACATTAACATATTTTCTCGATACTTATACTATAAGTATCACTGGCACTTATTTTGACGTTCATTGAAAATCAACGTTCAGCGAAATATCAAAGTGTTACACTATAAGGTCATAGTCCCACTATACGCAACACGATAATTTGTTCCAGAAATGGAGGTTACGGACAGACTATTTATCGTACCAGAAGAAATAATAATCGACCATCCGTTTTTATTTTCCATTATCCTGGGACAACACAATTCGAATGATCGACTGGAATTAATACCTCTTTTTGTTGGTCACGTTACCGATCCTTTGTTCCAACGAACATAGATAAGGCATGTGCATGTATATAAGTATGTCTATCGTACATACACAATACACACATATGTAAGCATTACTTACAGTATTAACTATATAGTTACGCAGCTGCTGACGAGTGAACAAAACGAAAATTACCATTGGCGTCATCAAGTAGAAATACAGACTTTTACAATACTATTACTGTTTTTCTTTCGTAAATAAACCGTTTTATGTTAAAACTAATTACAATGAGCACGGTGATAAATATTAAAAAAGAAGCAGTCTCTATTTAAGTATACTATACACGTATGTGAAATCAATTTTAGGAAACATAATTGTCTCATATACAGGGGATTATGTATCGAGAAACAGAAGAATTATTCAAAAATGATCAAGAACTTTTTATAAACTGTTTGCAATATGTTTTGCAGCTTTGTTCTTCATACGCCCATTATATTTTAGTGCAGTGATTGTGTTATTCAATTTCGGGTTTAACACGTGTTTGTGTGTGTGTATGTATGTGTGTTGTGGTATATTAACAAATCACCATGCATGGTATTGTTTCAGTGCGAACGCATGTAATACATCACACAAAATCGCATGATCAAAGAAAAAAAATTCACTTAGCAATTGTTACAAAACGACGATTATAAGAACGATACTAAATAAACTATATGAACACGATTTATATTAAATATTATAAACGTCCTGAAAATGTCCCTCGATAAACGGAGATCAAGTTTATTAGGCTATTAAGTTTCAGCATTGTTTTCTATTTCAGGAAATAATATTCAAGAAATTGATTAATGGATTTTCGCCTGTTTTATATTTGTAATTGTCACTGGCTCAGAGTCCTCATTTTGTTTCAGGATTACTAATTGTCCGTAAGAGTAGCCGCATCACACGCACCATTCAAATGCAAATCAATCGACCATTCTTATACAAAATTGTCAAGAAGAATCCTAACGAAGTAGATAATTACGGTTTGATCTTTTCTGGCCATGTTATTGATCCGCGTATAAATCAAAAGTGAAATATTTAGTTGAGAAAAAAAAAGAAAAAAACTAAACTCGAATATATTTACCTTCTTTGTTTCGAACAACGAACAACGATTCGAGCTAAAAGATAGATTTCCCCCATTATCCGAAAACGTAAAAAATATTTCTTAATGTATGTGTAATAAAACGCTTTTGCTTCACAGCGTCTTGCATTATATGTGTTTGCTTGTGTACCTCATACATCGTGAGTGTTTTCGTTGTCTTTATCAATCGATACAGGTCAATTTTCATCACTCTAATCGATTGACCTAGTGAAATTGGTGCCGCAGAATCGACGAAGTTTGTGCAACTTTGTTTCAGGATTACAAATAACAGCCTATTCTATAGTCTTCCCAGAGGAATTTGTCGTGAATAAGCCATTCGCCTACGCTATCGTTAACGTGGCTGAGGACAAGGAAACTGGTGTGCGTACGGTCATACCAGTGTTCGCAGGACACGTAGTTGAACCTAAAGTCGAATAAATTAATGATTCTGTTAGTTTTCATGAATTAAAAATATATATATATATTATATACGTTGTATATACAGGGGAAAAAGTGCAATAGGACTTTTCTCCTTAAAATTTTACTCCCAACAACCCTGTGGATGTTGGACATTGAATTTTAGGACACCCCCTATATATACATATAAATATAATTAATGAAAGTATTAAAAATAACGAGAACAACGTGTAAATAATATATTTACCATCCCTGAAAAATAAATAATATACAATCAACGGATGTTTATGTGAATTTTATTTAGCTTCTTTCTGTTGTACAATGGTATGTGCCGTGGATCTACAATATCACCATTTTATATTGTCTTGTGTCTGCATGTTCTACATTTCTCCGGTAATCGCAATTGAAAATAATCAGTGTGAAATATGTAAAATTAATTATACCATCTTGAAATTAATATTTTCGTACTTTTGATACGCCGATCTATTTGTCATACGTGTTTCAGGTCTGGTCGCCACGTTAAGCATGTTAGTCGAAGAACCCGAAATGCGAGTAAATCGGCCATTTATATATAGCATCGTGAGAACAAGATCAAAGGAAGTACCTGGCGCATTCAATACTCGCGAACTGGATCTACTGTTCACAGGCCATATAATCCATCCGTCGGCTTAAAAAGTATCGAACTAGATGCTGCAGATCTCTATTTTCAAACTACATATCCATAATTCGTGTATAAACTATATAAGAATGTATACAATTTAAAAAAAAAAAAATTATTGTATAATGATATCGTTGATAAATTCAACAATCAGTAGTAACCTGAGTCACTATAAAAATACTATATTTATAAGTATATTATACTGGCAACGTACATATACCATATAGGAAACTTTTAGTATGGCTAATTAATATTCTATAACTTATTGCAAACAAGACTTCCCGTCGGTGGTTATTATGAAATATTTCAGCGTATAACTAGAAATGCACGATCGGACAATAATCTTGTACAAAATATTGCACCAACAAATATATCAATTTCTATATCGCGCACTTTTCGTCGATTTCATAGAATATTGTTTAATCTCTATTCTTAAGTAGGGAAGCCCTTCTAGGTACTTTGAGAATTTTATCTTAATCTAACATATTACGCAATTTTCTGACTTAAACTTTAAGGAATGTGCAGTTTCCGTTGATCCCGTTCCTGACGATGTCAATGATCCTCTGCGTGAAATAACCGAAGTCGGCATTGTAGCTGTTGTATCAAGGAATTCTTCTTCATCGGAATCCGTGTCCTTCTCTTTCAGTTGTTTTCTTGGCATTATGTCGTTTATGTATTTCTCGATCATCTGACGATTTTGTGCCGTTAACGGAGCACCAGTGCCAGCAACGTATGGAAGACTATCGTTCTGTTCCTGTTGCATCGCTGTAATCTTTTCGATATACATACGATGTAAATCTGCTAATGCTTCATCCATGAAACGCACAGTCTGTTGTTTACGCTCGGGTATGATATTATTTACGAAACCAATAGTTTTTGGAAACTCGTTGCTTTCCTTCTCTTTTGGAACTTCGATATTCATCATAGCGGTGGTGAAACCCATGGGATATTTCGGTTTCGAAGAAATCTCATTAACTTCTGTGCGAGGATATTGCGAATTTTCTTCATTCGTACGAACAGTGTATCGGTTTCGAAAATTCTCTGATGGTCGTGTACGAGTGTTCGGAGGATTTCCTTGAACCTGTTGTTGTTGGTGTTGTTGTTGGTCTGTATGACGCTGTGAAATTGCATACATGTCGTTCCGATTTACTGGCACTGTATTTTCATTCTTCTGTAAATTAGTTTGTACCGTTTGTCCAATGTTACGATGTTGATTTTGCGCAGCATCTCTCCAGCGAGCACTATTCATTACCAAACGTCCCAATTGTTGAATAGTTTGTTTCGGTAAAGGATTAAAATCCTCGTTATTATTAACTTTTTGATAAGCCTTGGCAGGTGTCGAAGTTTCGCAAGGATCAGAAATCACATAATCCGATTGAATATTCAAATTGCGTAATCGATCATAACTTTCCCCTTGACCAGTTAACATATCATCGTTCGAAGTTTGTCCCATGCTCTTCTTCTTCGTATATCCACCTTTGTATGGCTCTAAATTTTCTTCAGAGAAACGACTCTCAGCTTCCAAAAATGCCTTGGTTAAAATCATTGCAGGAGTCGGTTCACGTTGGACAAATAATCTTCTACGTGCTGTTTGTTCCATCTTCATCTCGTAATATGCATTCCGTATTTTTTCCTCTAGCAGACGTTCCATTTCGAGAAACTTACCGGTCTCAAACATTATTGCTGCAGCGTCCATGTGCAATTTATTGATTTCTTGAGCTATACGTCGCTCCGCAGACGATCTAGTACGAACGTCCGTATTAGATATCGCATGGATTCCTAAACGTTGCTGCGCTTTCATAAATGGAGATTGCGATACTGGACCCAATTTTGACCATATAGCTCCAGGTTTTTTCGATGGACTCATTATTGGTGATACAATACCCGGTCTTGTATTTACAGGATTCTGATTGATCAGTTCAACGTTCGAATTTGCTATGGTGCAAGGAACTCGACAAGGTTTTGGCGGGACAAGGTCCAGTTTTGGTGGAAAGGTACCAGGCCGTGGTGGTGGGCCCAAAGATCTTATTGTTGGCTCTGGTGGAGCGGAAGGAGCATCAGAATCTGATTCTGGAGTTTTATTCAGTACTGTAGCATGAACGACTTTCAACAAATCATCCAATCGATTTTCCAATCTATTCTGCCGATCTCTGTCAACATCCAAAAATTTTGACACCATATCGTTTTGCGCAGATAAAATCTGAAATAAAAGGATTCGAGATATTTGTTGGTTATCGCTCAAAATGAATTGTGAAAAATCGTAGGATAAAGAATTGTGACACGTACCTTATTAACAACTTCATTTTGTGAATTAATGGCACTGAGAACAAGTTGTTCGAGCTTCTGTACCTTCTTCTTTCTAAGAGGAACGTTAGGCACTTCTTCGGTATTCACTGCAGTATCCTTAGACTTACTGCCATTGTCGGAGGGAATTGGAGAGTCCAAAAACATATCTAACAATAAACTATCATCATTGCACGTTGCATTATTTGTTATAACAGAAACTTCAGGATTCTGAAACATTCCTTGATTTCCAGCTTGTCTCGGTTGATTGAACGTTTCGTTCAAATTATGCACTTTTCCTTCGCTTTTCGTTGACTGGCAAAATGCATCGTTTAAATTCTGAGAAACATCTGGCGAATAATCTGGCGACGAAGAACCAGCTGGTTTATTATTACTACTATAGTGTTCGTGTGCCAATGCATTTTGATTGTTTCTGTAGGTAGCTGCCAAATTTTGTCCGTAAATAAATTTCCTTGGTTCTTGTGGCATAGCGCGATTATGTATATTCTGTTGCAATTGATTTTGCTGTAGTATCAAATTTTCATAATTCAGATTTTGTAAATGCAATCCGTTCGTTTGTACCGGTGCAGCAGCTGACTGCGCCGCTAAACTTTGTCTTAGATTATGTAAATTTTGTTGAACACCCAATTCGTTAGCTAATACATTTTGTTGATTCCATAATCTATTTTGTTGGAGATTATGATACTGCTGCATGCTGTCCTGTATTATCTGATTCTGTACGTTTTGAACAGTATTTTGAAATGGTATTTCTCCGCACGGATAACTCGCAATTAAATTTTTTTTATAATTCGCGCATACAGGTTCCTCTGGATTACACGAATTGCACTGCATTTGTTTCCCAGTTAATTTAGTTGGTTGTTCGCTAGTATTAATTGCCACATCCCTCGTTGGCGAAAGGAGACCATGAGGTCTAGCAATTATAGTTTCATTGGATTCCGGAGAATCAGGATATTCATTTTCTCCTGAAAAAAAATAAGATATTTGGCATAAATTTACGCACTTAATATAATATAAAAGTAAGTAAACAACATTTTGTCAAATATCTTACGTCCTGGGATCCATGTAGGAGAAAGTGCCTCTGTACGATACATGGATCGCACTGGCTCTTGATCTTTATGCCTCATTTGTAAATTTCTCGCAGTTTTCACATCCTTCGGTGGAGACTTTACGTGTGCCGTAGCATCTGTAAACATTGCACAATTATACATTGCTACTTAAATACTCGATAAAATCCTCTTAAAATATTTCATTGACAATTAAACTCTGTTGGAACGGCTGAAGACACAAGAAATAAATGAACAGTGAAAGAAACATAATAAAAAAATGATACGTACCAACAGTATCAATCCCATTAATATTAGTTTCTTCGAATCGCCTTGTTTCGAGAACCCTATCTATAGATTCATAATATTGCTCGACACCAGCTCGGGTTCCAGCCCTTTTAGCTTCTCGATAACATACAAGAACTTGTTTCATGCGTGATCGACACTGCTTTCCAGAAGCATTGTATCCTTTTTTCTTCATATACCGTGCTACACTTTCCCAGATAAGCTGTGATTTTGGTGCATATTTAAGCTGCTTTTGCACTTGTTTGTCGGACCATACAGACACCAGCAACGAAGTGCTTTCGGGTGTCCACTTATATTTTCCATTTTCCCCCGAATCACTCATTTCCTGGGCTCTTGTCCTCTTCTTCTACGCTTCAAGCCGAATACCACGGATTAAAGGACATGCTAGGAACACAAAGGTTCAATCCCACCCCCTCAATACACTGCAACGTAATACTCCAAAACAGCAACAGGTTGTCGCGTAATGGATGCTGCACTCTCCTATATGCAGCGTAGTATAACACGCATGGACCTGCATAAACGACACCTTGCGCGAGTCGACCAACGGACCCCAACGGACCACAACGGACACTAACCGATGAGATTTGAAATTTTAAAGAAAGTATTGTGCAATCGAATGGTGGGGGCGGTTGCATGGCGTAGGAGGCGCTAAGAATGAGAAAGAGAAAGAGAGAGGGAAATACTGCACATAATTGTAATTTCAATCATGTTTTCCTTTATTGAAAGGAAAACAGATCTTCGCCAATCAATTGTCATCTTAATAATCCTGTCCTACGAAACTAAAGTAAATATTTCAATTATATTACATGTACATAATTTTCATTAGAACAATAAAATTGCAGTACGTTGTATAGCATCGTGTGAATAAATGACTTGTTGCTACATCAATTGTTTTAGTTTTACTCGTTGATTATTTCGACCTGCAGAGCGTCACCGCCTCAATTTTACTGAATGAAAAGGATAAATATGACTATTTGCCAATTATACATATACTTACATTGTACGATAGTAAACAGTAAATGCATTCACGGCTTTCGGTTCCCGCTCGATCACTTTTGTTTCTCGTTCAAGTAGACCACGCTGATTGGTCCGAATCAAATGCCGCAACGGTTGTGTGTATAAATGTGTTGTGCGCGTAGTTGCGCGTAACAATTGAAAACGTGCAAGTATAAGCCGCCCGCCGTAAGCCAGCGTTCATGGGAAACATGCAGACAGTTTCTTGAATAGAATCTTGGTCTCGTGGCGGGAAAGGATCGTGAGCTATGTTGCGCGGTAATTCGGGTCCTCACAGTATTCTCTAGTGTTTCTTCGTCATTCCGACGATTCTTCGTTATTTATTACGTGTGTTTTGCAATGTACGAGCGCAGGGTTATGCACGATGTGATAAACAACCTGATCGAGTGATCTTCACTGATGAAGGAACAATAAAAATTCGCGAAGCACGCTTTTCCGCGGTTACTTGAATCGACGCGTACTTTTTGTCCAATTGTTCACAGCTATGGATACTGACACTGTTAGAAGGAAAAAGCGTAAATCAGCAGAACAAGAAAACAGTATGATGAAACGATCCAAGTCATCAGAATATGCGGATGAAGACATTGTACGTAATTAAGTTTAACTATGTTACGTATACATGTGTATGCTGAATGATTTTTGAGATGCAATTACTACGGTGAAGTTTCTACAAGTTTGTCTCATTTGGTGAAACATTTTGGTTCGTAGCATAAAGCTGGGAAGATAAAGAAAGTATTGATGCGAAACTTTATGTGCCACGATGCGCTGGAAATTGAACTGAATCCTAATGTCAATTTTATTGTCGGTCGTAATGGAAGTGGTAAGAGTGCCATATTAACAGCTTTAACCGTTGGCTTGGGTGCTAAGGCAAATATTACTAGTCGTGGGAACTCTGTGAAAGGTAAATATTATTTGATTTGAGTTAGTAGATTCATTTCCTATATATAACGATATGTATGTTGTCATTATAGATTTTATAAAGAAAGGCAAGACATCCGCTACGATCGAAGTTACTTTGTATAATAAAGGACCTATGGCATACAAACCAGATATCTATGGTGATATTATTATTGTTAATCGTACTATTGGATCGTCGTCACAATATAAAATAAAAAACTACAATGGTTCGATTCTACATATTTACAAAATATATCTGCAAATATCAACATAATTGAACATACAAAAATTAACATTGCGCATCGATTCTGTAGGGGAGATAATCTCCAAGAAGAGAATCGATTTAGAACGCATACTCCAAAGTTTAAGTATTCAAATAGACAATCCTATTGCTGTACTTAATCAAGATATATCAAGAACGTTTCTCGTGTCGTCCAAGCCAGAAGAAAAGTATGAACTTTTTATGAGGGCTACTTTGTTAGATATAATAGGAAATAATTATAGGGATGCGGAAACCACGTGCAAAGATGAATACGAAAAACTGAAACAGTACAACGAGGTTTGTAGAGGAATTACTATTATGTGCCATATTAATCACAGCCATTAATCGTACAATTTTACGTTAAAGGTCTTGTCACAAATTCGGGGAGAGGTGGAACAGCTTAAAATAAATATTAAGAGGGCAGAACAAATTGACGAGTCACGGGAAGAGGTAAAACAATTGGAAAGGGAATTGCATTGGGCTATGGTAAATACCAAAACTATATAAAGTATAAATTGTATTATATTTTTTGACGAAGGAAAATACATGTGTTCGTCTGAAACAGGTAATAGCGGAAGAAAGAAAACTCGAAATAGCGAAAGAAAATTATCAGAAATATGAAAACAGTGTCAATGAGATTCAAAACAAGGAAACTTCTGTTGAATCTAAGTGTAAAGAAGTGGATGAACAGATTAGGTAAATTTTTGTAATATTCTTATAATCGTAAAAGAATTTTTCATAATTTCGACTTAGGATATTATAACTGATATTTCGCAGTTCATTGGAAATGAAAATTAAAGATGCGGAGCAAGAGGTAGACAGTAAGGCTGATGATTATGAACAAACAAGGACATCATTTATGGAGACTAAAGAAATGTTTGCCACAAAATCCCGAGAATGGCGTTCGATTCAGAATAAAATTAAACGTTTTGAGGATGATAAAAATACAATTCTGAAGGAGATACAACGCTTAGAAAAGTACATTTTGAGAAATTCTCAACAATTTTTTATAATAATCGTAGGTTAGAACAACTTATATTTTTTTTAACCGATATTGAACAGCGGAGAAAATGGGGAAGAAGATGAGCGTATTGAATTAAAGCGACAACTGGCAGATTTGGAACACAAATTGGATGAGGTTGAGGCAATGTTACGTACAAAGAAAACCGATCAAATGCATTTACATGCAGATAAATTGCGTTTATTGAAAGATATTCAGAATGCAAGAATCGAGGTTGAGAGTTATAATAGTCGGATAGGTAAGATTTAGATTAATAGCCTTCGTAACTGTAATCTTTAAATTCTAAAGATTTATCTTGCAGAGAGATTAAAGCGTGAATTAAATGCTGCAAAAATGCAAACTGGGAATGCTTTGACAATATTTGGACGCAATATACCGCGTCTCTTACGTAGAATTGATGAAGAGTTCGCAAATGGCACTTTTCATAAGAAACCACGCGGTCCGCTGGGTAATTTTATGCTTCTATACTCTTATATTTTTTTTCTGAATATTTCCCTTAACTTTCTTTTAATCTTTGATTCAACGTTATTTACTACGACAAATAGGAGCATACATAAAAATGAAGGATCCAGCATGGATTCCAGCTGCTGAGAATTTTCTTAGTGCTAGTATGCTTAGTGCATTTTGCGTGGACGACAGCCACGACGCTAAAGCACTAAATGCGATTATAAAAGAGATCTTTTTCAACGAGAGACCTCCACAAATGATCTGCAGTAAATTCTATGAAAATGTAAGATGTCCTTGAGACAGACATTTTAAGATTGGCAGAATGTTCATTTAACATTATACAAAATCTGTTTTTCAATGTAGATTCACAATGTACGTGCGCAGTGTGCCCTTTCCAACACTTATTCAAATCTCCTCGATGCAATGGATATATCCGATCCAGTTGTTGCGAATTGTTTGATCGATCAGCGCGAAGTCGAATGTATTCTTTTGATACCAACCAGTAAAGAAGCATCTGAATTAATGTCTGACGCGCGAAAAGTTCCACGCAATTGTAGACGAGCTATCACGCAGAATGCTGATACTTTTTACCCGGATCCGCATTATAGAAGTTACGGTGGTCCAGCTAATTTAAGAGCAAGATTTCTCCAGGTTTCTGCTCGAGAGGCGATTCGGTAATTTGAATTTTTCTTATTTTGAGAGTCTGAGAAACGAAGTATGAGAATACAATTTTTGTGCGATTTAGGAATTTTGAAGAAGAGCTTCGTATCGCTGAAAATGATAAAGCTACAGCGATGCAAACGTTCAGGAATTTCTCCGAAAAAGAAAAACGAACTTCTTCTGAACTCAATACTGTTAATGAGAGAGTCGCAAAATTACATGCTGCTCAACATCAGTATAAAATAGCGATTAACGATTTGCGAGATAAAATGGACATTAATGAGGGCTTGAATGTTCAAGTGTTTGTAAGTTGACGATCGTCACGATTAATACAATCTGCACGATTCAGTAATATTACTATACGCACTGTACTATTACCAATTCTCCAGAAAAATGAGTTGCAAGAATTGACGACGAAGCTGGAACAGGAGAAAAAAGAGGAAGCACGTATGGGTAAAATCGTTTTGGAGTTTCAGCGGAAAGTTGAAGATTTGGAATTTAAGATTAAGCATTATAGAGAATTACGCCAAAATTTACACACAAAAATCTATCCGTGGAAGGTATATTGAAGAACAATATTTATTTCCTACATTTCTACTAGGAAGAAAATGTAGTTTAATTGATTCGATGATCTAGGAAAGCATACAACAATTACAAGAGCAGAAACAAAGTATTCGGATGAAAGCAAGTCAAGCTGGGAAAAAATTAGTAGCACTTCGACAAGCATTACAAAATGCTACCGCTGACCTCGAGGCGCAACAGAGAGTTACGGACAGGTTGATTGAGGATGCCAAGAAATATGGTGAAAAAATCCAGACCAAGAGGTTCGTAAAAGAAACATTAGGATTGTACGATTAAGATTAAAATGAAACATTTCAAATATATAAAATTGTGGCAATAAATTGTGCAGACCAGTTAGAGAAGTGGAGAGACAGTTACGTGATTTGAGAGGACGAATTACCGAGATAGAACGTCAATTCGGTACGATAGACAGCTTACGCAAAGAGTTGAAAGAAAAAGAATCAAAGTATGGGAAGAATTTAACGTTAGCCGCAAGGATTGAGAAAAACTATCAGGTAAATTGTAATACATTAGCGTGCATTCTTCGTATGTTTGGTATTGAATCAATCCGTATCTTTTTCCTCAGGAACACGAGAAAAGACTAAAAGAGCGAAGAGAATCGTATAAAAGTATGAAGCATATTTATGGCGAGAAAATTCAAAATTCGTTTTCGAACGTGCTCAAATTACGAAAAAAGAAGGTACGACGTCCTAAAAGTTATTTAATACTACTCGTGCTATTACACATTATTGTATATATATACAGTATTTGGTTGTTAAATATTTTTCTCAATCCGATAGATGTGTTGGAGATCCAAATAAATTACAATTTTGCATTCTGATTAATAATTGAAAAGTTAACACTTGTTTGGGTAATTTATTTACAGCTTCAACATTTTCTATGGAATTAAGAAAAATGGTTAACAATCAACTATTTATTAAATCGACCAATCCAATAAATAATCGTCTTAATATAATTATATACATTGTTTCACTAAATAAACAGGGCGTTATAACGATTGATCATTCGCGAAAGTTGCTATCGCTAGAAGTTCAAGATCACAGCGACAAACAAAGACCCACGAATGATGCACGATCATTGTCAGGTGGAGAGCGTTCGTATTCCACAGTTGCATTTATCTTGGCACTTTGGGATTGCACGGGTCTCCCATTCTACTTTCTCGACGAGTTCGATGTATTTATGGTATAAAGTTCTTCATCTTTGCTACTTTTTTTTATTTTCTTTTCGATTTCGCATATTTTAATCACAGCAATAATTATTGTCGATTAGGACACCGTGAATCGCAGGGTGATTATGGATATTTTATTGGATCATACGAAGTCCCATCCGCAAAGTCAATTTACTTTTCTAACGCCTTTGGATACTTCAAATATAGTTGCTACAGAGTACATTAACATACACCAGTAAGTGAAAGCATTGAATATTTCATACTTCTCTTTTTTTTATTTTTATCCCTGAATTCACTTATTTTTTATTCTCGCAGACTGGCACCACCAAAGAGAAGAGGTATGGAGACAGCAACATAGCATTCTTAAGATAATAAATGATCAAAGTTGAGAGTGCGCCTGTTACATGTATATACATTTACGTGTGAACGTTCACGGGTACAAGTTTCTTTTCGTCCAGGAGGAAGAATCCAGAGATTTTCTTACCGACCTTGTAAAAAAAGATTATTTTTTTGTTTGTGTTATTGTATTGTTATCAATTTACATTATAATATTTATATTTTTCACTGTAGAAGAAGTATGAATTAGATAATAGAGCCAAAAAACAGCAATATTTTTATGGCTGGCTCATAGAATTCGAAGAGTAAATATTTTTTTATAGAATCTGATTCCTACTACATATATATACGTTTCTATCCTTTTACGTATAAAAATTATGTCCATAACACAGTGACATATTGTGCATTTGTGAATGAAAAATCGTTAATTCCACAATGCTACGAGACACAACTTCATTATCTGAATACGTGCGTGGTCATATACCACAATATTGTATCTGATTGTCAGTACCATGACATTGGCAAAATTGACGATTTTTAATAAAAAAATACATAATATGTATTATCGACATAGTTTTTGTACGAGAGAAGATACCGAACATTACGATACAAAGTTTGAGCGAATTTATATTTTATAATAAAAGAACAAATCATAATCCAGACTTATTAAATTGAATAGTTGCATTCTCAAAATGCATCTATATTTTAATGTTATACCTTTTTCGTTGTCCCTACCGAATAAGTTTTGATTTATAACGCAGGGAGGAATTGCGTGTCGCCAGACAACGAGAATGCTTAAAGTGAGAGATAAATCGAGAAAAAACAATACGGACACTTGTACACACATAGGGGAGAAGAGTAGTACCGGATTGTAAGTGGATCAAGGTTCGGGCCATTGCGCGAATCTGGTCCGCGTTGGAGTTCCCGAACTAACGCAATGACTGGTATTACGTGTATTACATAGGATGGTCGGTGCGTGCGAGGCGTGGTTTTGTTGTGCAATCCCCCAACCATGGTACTGGCAGAGAAAGTGCCAGCAAGAGCCGCAAGACTCTTGTCCGTGAATTACTCGATGGAAAGTTACCTCGATCAACGGTTAACAAAAGCAATTGGAAATGCGGATGTTGCAGCCATATTATCGGTATCCCTTTTCAATGTCATTCTACCCTGGGCGTTTCTAGCGAACTGCGGTGACTCGGTACAAGTTGGTCAGCTATCTGTACCGTCCCGCGACCTTGAAAGGTTGACAGGCGCGCAAGTTCGTAAGAACGATCCACTCTCATTGTCAGAATTCTTCACGGTCGCCGCGTTGAAATCGGCTCCTCATCGGGAGGTATAAAACATTTATTTTACACAGTTTGCAAGTAATATTTCTTATTATTGTTTTTCTTTCAAGATCAACTGCTATGGGCATATGCTCAGGAACCTGCTGTTTCGAATGGAATCCGAACTATCTTTATCAGGACCATTATGAATATCCTTTAAATCGTTTTCTAACACCACGGCAAATGTTATTGTTCGATGTAGAGAGAACAATTGAAAAATGATGACGCAGGAAAGTTGTGAGGAAGAATTTATCGACAGTGTATTCACTTGCTAAAAAATGCGATTTATTTAATGAACATTAGGACAGATCGATTTAGTGGACGTACGCTGGGGCAGCAACAACGTGAGAGGCGAATTTGGCAACGGGAGCAGCGGCATAGGTGAGAGGAGCGGCGAATTTGGCAACAGGTGCGGCGGCGTAGGCAACAGGAGCAGCGGCGAACTTGGCGACTGGTGCGGCGGCGTAAGCCAGAGGAGCAGCATGGGCGACGGGGGTAGCGTATTTGGCTACTGGAGCAGCATAGGCGAGTGGGGCAGCGTATTTAGCTACTGGAGCAGCATAAGCAACTGGAGCAGCAGCGACAGCCTTGACGGCAACGGTAGCGGGTTCCTTGCGGACGACGGCGTTGAATCCGTTGACTGGGTCAGCGGTGTAGTCGACAGTGCGTCTGGTTCCATCAGCTTCGAGAAGGGAGTAGCTACCCTGGACTACGTCTCCGTCGCGGCTTTCGTGTTGGGTCTTGGAGTCACCGGTGAGGGTGTCATGGACATCGTAAGCGTAGCTGTATTGGGGATGAGGGTCGTAGTCGGCATCGACGGCCTTGGCTACTGCAACGGGGGCAGCGTGCACGGCCGGGGCCGCGGCGTATGCCAAGGGAGCGCCTGCTGGTACGAAACCGGCATTGGCGACTGCGACGAGGGCGGCGAGGGCGACGAACTGTAAATGAAATACTTTTAAGTACACTTGTCGAATAGAAATTTCGATTTTGATCAAGTTTCCTTTTTTGTTTTACAAGAGAACGATATTCAGCTACTACTTTTTTACTTTCGAACCACTGTCACAAAACAGATCAATTGACACTCCGTTAGTGTGTCTGAAATGGAAATTCGAATTCTCGTGCACTACTTTTAGAAGCGGATTAAAAATTCGATAAGAGAATTATTGTAGATAGTAAGTGTGATAGATGAGTTTATCGAACGGAAGAAAATTCGAATTAGGAAAGATTGTAGATTGTTAATTGGAAGAAATTATGAATACTAATAATAATAGTAATAATAATAGGCCAGGTATCGTTATGTACCTTGAAGGCCATTGCTGCTTGCTTGATTGGTAGACCTCTCGATCTGTCTTTCTGTTTGTCTGTGATGCGAGTGATGCCATGCTTGGGTGGTTTTCGGCTTTTATACCGAACGGACAGGACCCAGGGGCACGCTGACGTAACTGGGTGACGGTGCCTTCGACGGTCACCCGATTCGCGGCCACAGAGTGGCACAAAATTGAGCAAGAAATCGGACCACGCCCAACATACGAACCACCAGAGCACCGACGACTACCGTTGGACCATCGTGAACACCATCGCCGCGGACTAGGCCACGTCCTTGTCATAAAGTTACCTAATCCTCCCTCGAACCAATGTTGGATAGGGTATATACACTATGATATACCCTACTAACTCTCTTTCTTCTTCTAGCGTTTCTAATTTCTCTTCTCACTCCAGTCCATCATGAACTGTCTATCAACCGGCCTCAATCATTTTATCCTTTTTTGCTCCTCTTTCAACAATTTCCATTTTGTGGTGAAGCCGGCAAATGCGGTGTGATGGACGCGCCGAGGTTCCACGATGGCAGAATCACGCTGTGAGAATCGTGAAACACGCACAAAGCACATTCGCCAAGTCGTAGAAAGTTAATAGACAAGATTGATTTCGCTTTTTGACAAGAAGAATGCGAGACTCAAATAATTTTTGCCAGAGAGATATCGACAGGCTGAGAATGACTTGGAAGATTTCGATTTGCCAATATCAACTGATCGCAATGATTTACTATGGGCGTGCCACTTTGAAAACCTGTTACAATTTTGGTGCGACAAATACTTAAATTCTACCCGATAAAGAAAAAGTATTTAGAGTATTTTTAATTGACAAAACGTACTTTTTCTAATAATACATATATTGCCGAATCGTTTGAGAGATTAATAGAATGGATCGAACTATGATCGACGCGTTAACGAAAATGATTCGATCGCTTAATTATTGACACAGTAACAAAAATAACATTTTTGACTTTGTGTAATTTTAAAATACACCTACTCATATAATACGCGCCAGATCGTAAGAAACTTTACGTATAGCAGAAAATCAATTAGAATTACTCTTTAAAGTACGTAGTTTACGAACGATACGACCAAATACGTAGTCATTTGACGATCGGTGCCAGACGTAAAAAATTTAGAATGTCATACATAAAACCATCGAATAGTAATTCGGTAATATCATTTCGTGAACATATTGGACGATACAGTGGAACGAGACAAGCGCAGAATCGAGAGAGCCCATTCGTACAACCGGAGTTCGCGAAGATCGCGGCGCACAAATAATTTGCTGTGTAATTTGTTACAGGCCAACGGTGCAGAGATTTCCTGCGACGACCTTCAGTCCTTCCATAATCGGTGGAATCAAAGCCATCTGGTTTTCGCAGACAATACAAAAAAGCAAGCGAGAGAAGGAGGCTGTACGTTGATGAGCATGATTCGTTCTATCCTTTTCACAATGGACCTTGTGCGCAGAAATTTCTTTCAACCGATTTTTCTAACGCTCTCGTAAAAGATGAAAAAAAAAACGATCGAGGAAAAGGTTGATCGTTAAGAATTAGTTCCTTCAGAAATTAATCGCCCTTTGATCCGACGAGGTCAACCTTATTTCTGAGTTGGTTCACAGAAAAAAAAGGGAGGAGAGTGAAATGCGATGTGTATGTATATATATATATAT
Organism: Trypoxylon attenuatum; assembly: GCA_963989405.1. NCBI lineage: Eukaryota > Metazoa > Arthropoda > Insecta > Hymenoptera > Crabronidae > Trypoxylon > Trypoxylon attenuatum. The sequence goes on along the minus strand of OZ022493.1, from coordinate 11,229,135 downwards.
GTGCATGTGTATTTGTGAAGGAGATTGTCGATCAAAAATCGAAGAGAAAAAATCGACTGTTCCATTTTAATTCAGCTTGGGTCTAGTTGGTAACTGCTAGCGCGGAAGGCGAAGCATGAGACTGATGTGTGACATTGGCTCCGGGGGCGACGGATCCCGATTGTGGTTCGGTGGCCCGGTGCCCCGCGGCTCTCTCGATTGATTCGGGCGGCCCACCTATTTTTTCTTTATGAAAGTGCTCCACTTCTCCTTACCCAGCTGGCCAGTAACGTTAGATATGACGCAACAAGTCGGCCCGCTCTGTTCGGGATACCATGTTCATACCGCTCGAAAGTTTCGCGACGAACTGCTCTGCTGCTCCCTGTCTGCGAAATTCTTTCTTCCTTTTTTTTTTCTTTTCTTTCGCTTCTGCGTGCCACTCGTTAATTGGTGCCCTCGCGTGCACCAATGACCTACGGTTAAGCTTTTTAGGGTGAAATTCAAGCATCCGATCCGATGGAAGGGTCCTCTCACTTATGAAACGTTTTCGATAATTGTTAATGTTATACGACCAACCGATCAACTCGATCGGGCAATTTTTTAAAACAACACCGATAATAAGATGAAAAAGTGAACGTGGAATATCAATTTTGGGTAATTGGATGAAAATTGGAATATTGTAGTTTGGCAGGATGGGCTTAATCGAATCAAGAGCTCGAGATCGTTTTAACTTTCATCACGTAATCCTCGAACTTTTTCGTAGAAGTAATTGACCTCTATGGTTTATCGTCGTTGTAAGGAGTTCTATTGAATTCTCTAATTCGCATTTAAGTGGCGTCCTGCCAGCGCTCACCGAAGAAATCGCCAACTTGCACAAGAAGACAAAGCTTCTACAAGAGCTATGTATTCTATGTATTCACAATCGAAGTACTAGAAAAAATAATAACAATATCTCTTTCGCAAAGTCGCTGGCAAAGTGTCGCAAGTTAAAAAAAAAAAAAAAACACGTGGCTGATACCGTTTTCTACAGCTGCGTTAACCGGTGTGTCAGGAGACTTTTACCATTACAGTAACAATGACAGACGGAGTTCGTAATCGGACCGATATATCTTTATGCTAATATTACCGTAACTTTCGCGGTTCAAAAGAACGGTTCGCACACGCCTATAGTAATTAAGGTCCCAGACAAAGAATGCCCAGAATGTGTACTTATGGGCGAGCAAGTTAACGAGTAATTGTCATAGAAGGAAAGTAGAATCTTGCAACGAGTTGGTCACCAACGCTGTGTCTGACTTGCTCGCTAAATAAAAAGTTAACGAAGGGTGGAACTGTACGTTTGATCTGATACCGGCCAAGTTCAAGTACGGTCGGTGTCAACGTTGCCGAACTTTGAAAGTCCGGCACAGTCTGGCGAGGGTGGGGGAGTCCGCCAGGAGCCCGATCACGGGTATATAAAGCAGTCCGAATCAACGTTGGACATCATCAGTCGCTTTGTCGATCCAACCAAACCAACCAAACCATCCAACAATGGCCTTCAAGGTGGGTAGAAAATCGAGTATTAACTCGAGATTCGATCGGCTCTTAGAGTCATCGAGAAGTTATTGAAATTACTCAAATCAACATTTCAACATTGTTTCAACTTGTTTCTTTCTTGTTTCTAGTTCGTCGCCCTCGCCGCCCTTCTGGCAGTCGCCAACGCTGGTCTGGTACCTGCAGGTGCTCCCTTGGCATACGCCGCGGCTCCGGCCGTGCACGCCACCCCGGTGGCAGTAGCCAAAGCCGTCGATGCTGACTACGACCCGCATCCCCAGTACAGCTACGCTTATGACGTACATGATACCATCACCGGTGACTCCAAGAACCAGCATGAAACCCGTGACGGAGACGTAGTCCAGGGTAGCTACTCTCTCCTCGAATCTGATGGAACCAGGCGCACTGTCGATTACACCGCTGACCCAGTCAACGGATTCAACGCCGTAGTCCGCAAGGAACCAGCTGCCGTTGCCGTCAAGGCTGTTGCTGCTGCTCCAGTTGCCTATGCTGCTCCAGTAGCCAAATACGCTACCCCCGTTGCTCATGCTGCCAATTTGGCCTACGCCGCACAATACGCCAAGTTCGCCACCCCTGTCGCCTACAGTACACCCGCCGTTGCCAAGTTGGCTACTCCAGTAGCTAAGTTTGCTGCTCCAGTTACCTACACTGCCCATGCTGGACCATTCGCCTATGCCACACACGCTGCTCCAGTTGCATACGCCGCACATGCTGCCCCTGTTGCATACGCCGCACATGCTGCCCCTGTTGCCTATGCCGCACATGCTGCACCCGTTGCCTACGCCACCCACGCTGGACCAGTTGCCTATTCCGCGCATCCAGCCAAGTACGCCGCTGCCCCTGCCTTCGCCTACGCCGCACCCGCTACCTATGTCCACTAAACGCTGGATGGAACATCCCAGATCACGTTGTCGACTCAGGCCGAACTTTATTTATTTTTTTAGCAACCTAGTTTGTGACTGATTAAACTCGTTACAAATTTAATTACGATGATTTTTCACTTGATACCCAATAACCCCTTTGCATCTCGGATAGAAAATGTAGTGAGAGAATTGAATGGAACGATTGATAATAGTTTAGTGATATTATTAGTAGAGAGTTATATGTATGTATGTGCCTCTCGATCAAGGCACCTCATAGAAATTCGATGCCTATTGGAAGCTTTTAAGGCGAAGTGTGGTAACATCGATGCTCGCACAGACAGCAAAGGCACAAGTGTCAGGTGTTGCTTTTGACACCTTTGTTCAGCTCCGACGATTAGGGTTGACTTTCCTTTGTAATGCCGCCGTACTTGGGACGAGCTATTTCTGACCAGCAACAGGACTGACCCACTTTCCCTGAGATATTAGACTGCCCACCTGAAGTACCTACCAATTCGCAAAGGATCACCGCACTCTTCAATGTTTTCCATAGATTTCAAACGACAACATACACCTTCATATTTACTAAAAATATGTATTTTGTACGTAGAATCGGAGCCAGCCTATTGATAAACCCAGCATCAGTCGATGAGTATACTTTTCATAATAATTTAGCTACAAATAATCATTGGGAGAATTATGCGTACTGTTATATCGTATCAGTGTACATACTGATGATTCACTCCGCTGAGAAGTGTACTTTATTGCCAGTATCCATCCTGCTCAGGAGGTCATAGGTCCGTGATACGCGACTTGGAGAAATGAAACAAAGCGAATTACGTATTTGTGAGCCACCGTCAAATTGATCGTACAGGCCGAATCCATTACCAAGGGAGAAAGGCCACCAAATTCCGGGCCTCGATTTAAATCGTTACATAATAAGAGTGCACGCTCACATTATTTGGAGTCACGCACGCCCAACTTGCCAATGTTGGCTTTCTTCGCGTTGCATATTCAGCATTACTCAGAAAGCAACCTAATCTCGCAAGCAGCAAAAAGCGATACAATTGGGAAAGTTTCCCAAACTCGCTATACCTACATTCCCCCCCCCCCCCCCCCAGACACACCTATTCAATCGATCGCATTTGCAATCTCATTTTGAAAGCCGAATTGCGTTTTCGTTCACGCATCAAAACTAATCTCACGCATTCGTATAGCAATCGATTCGTATGCTGAGCAGTCTCGGCACGCATCGCAAAGTCTATTGCATTGTTTCTAATTATTTGCTGAAGGATTTCAGGAAAAAATGTATTCATGGAATCCCAAAAGCGCGGTTCCGTAATCGGTGAATCGATATTTCATTGTTGTACCCCGAAGAGGCGCCGTCGTGTAACTTCTCACTGTCTACTCAGCGAGACATAACTCTAGTCACGATAGCAGCTGCAATTGTTCGTGGCCCTGCGTGAGCCGATTGTCAATCGGGATTGACACTTTCACACTTGCGAAGTTAGCCAGATCGAATAGTACGAAATTTCCCAGTATTTGCCACCGATTAGTCAGAAGATTACGAAAAGAGGCCTCTGTGATTTTGCTCAGAGCGATAGAACACGAAGTTTGGCCACATCAAGCTCGATTTCTAATTGGTACCGATGGCCCAGCAAAATTGGTACGGGCCCAAGGCGATTTGGCCGAATTCTTTCAACTCCGGCAAAAGTGGACCGGTTTCGCGTGATGTGTGCACGTAATACAGGGCGCGATTACGAGGGACCACATAGTGACATTGGGCGCGGTTCTTTGATGGCCGAGGCTGCAGCCCTGGTTTATTCGGTGAAAGTACATTCGTCCCCGTGTCTTGGGAATGGGGGACCACGCCGTCCGGTAAACGAGCATATTGAGGCCTCCTTTCTACAATCCTTGATCGTTGGATCAGGTACATTCCTAGACACCTTTGTCTCGGATGCTTTATACTTTTTAATCCATTTTCTAATCACCCTCGACACAATCGTTACCGGGAAGTTAAAAAAATCCGCAATAATTGAATTCAATCCTCTTTCTACTATCTGATACAAATAGCGTGCTATAAAAACAACAAGACAAATAGAATTCCAAATGAAAACTTGAAATTATTTTCTAGATATTGTAGCAATTTTTAATTACTATATCGATATACTAGTATCGATTAAATTTCAGTATTAAGTACAATTTGATAAAATCCCCCGTTCGATTATCATAATTATTCTCCCACAGAATGCAATAGCGAAGAATCAATGCTCAAGAGTTTAGCGAGATAGGAGTTTAGCGGCTTTGCGCTCAGACTTCAGTAATAGAACCCTATAACTGGGCAGACAAAGTGACGGAAACTGCATCTACCGTGAGTTTAACATCCTCGCGTTCGCTACAGTAGCATAGCAATTAAGTCAGACACAGCGATTCGACTCGTATACCCATTGAACACTCTCGTTCTTTCCAAGATTCCACACCGATTATTATTATCGTAACGCGTTCATCTTGAGTCATTGGTACACTTGGGAGTGGAATCGAAAGTAGAACGGAGGTCTGACAAAGTTTCGTACCGTTTTCAGGTCGTCGATGAAAGATTTGAAGATCCATTAATTCAACTGGGTAAATGCAACGATGCAAGACTGGTCTAACTCCTTTACGTAGCCGAGACGCGTACTTGAAGGTCGTGTGCGTGGTTCGCAGCACATACGCGGGTCTTTCTTACGCAAACGCGTAAGAAGGATAGGCGGTGTCGGCGTCGCGTCGTAACACTAGATTGCATAACAGTGATCCACGATGAATCGGGGAGCTACGGATGAACGTGACGAGCGATCGATTTGACCATCGGTGACATTGATCGACGTGGCGCTTTTACTTAATTGTTAGTACACCTACGCGTAATCGTGCAAGCACAAGTGTCAAACGTATTACGTTGTAGGTCGAATAGCAATCGCAATAGTAAGTATGTCTTGTATTCCACATACGATTTATGAGGACAGTGGCCTTACAGACCTCATGATTCTCGAAGATACTACATTATTTCTATTCTACCCTCGGTATACTTTATCCTATTGGATTATGGAATTCGCGAAGCATTCGATTCAAAGGCTTTTGGATTATAGGCGTAAGAAACAATTTATTACAAATTCAACAGTAATTAAAGTATTATTATGGGAGATGGGGTGGAAACCGTGCTCGGAGCTCGAGGTAGTTTTAAACGACTGCAGCTGCAGGTGCGTAAGTAAGACCGCCAACTGGTGCGGCGAATGCAAACGGAGAGGTGTAAGCAGAAGTATAAGCGTATCCACTAGGATAAGTGGTGTAAGTAGTTATTGCTCGGGCAGCGGGTAGACCGACTAGTCGCTGGCTCTTCGGGATTGCGGCCACTGGAAGTGGACTAGCGAAAGCTCTTACTGGAACACCCTGTTGCTGTTGCTGCTCTTGCTGTTGTTGTTGTTGTTGCTGCTGCTGCCGCTGTTGCTGTTGCTGTTGTCGCTGCTGCTGTTCCTGCTGTTGTTCTTCTTGTTGCCGTTGTCTAGGTTGCTGACGCGACTGAACCTGTTGCTGTTGTCTAGCAACTTGTTCCTGCTGTTGTCTAGCTTGTTGCTGCTGTTGCTGCTGCAATTGTTGGATCTGTTGCAATTGTTGCCGCTGTTGTTCCTGTTGCTGCTTCTGGATCTCTTGGAGCTGTAACAATTGTCGTTCCTGTTGCTGGCGGAGTTGCTGCTCCCGAGTGGTTGGTACAACCGCTGTCAAGGGACCAGAGCGAGCATCGACAACTTCGACGTCGGCATCCGGGCCACTAGCTGGGATGACGGGTGCTGGGGCAGCTGGTACTGGAGCAGCTGCAAATGCAGGTGTGTATGGGACCGCTGGGGCGGCTATTGCTGCTACTCCAGTGATCGGTTCGCGGCTGACAATAGCGTTGAAACCATTAATCGGATCAGCTGTATACTGAACGATACGACGAGTACCGTCTGCTTCGATTAAACTGTAGCTGCCCTGTACAATGTCGCCGTTTCTTGTTTCGTATTGGGCTTTTGAATCACCGGTCAAAGCATCTTGCACGTCGTATGCGAAGCTGTACTGCGGCACTGCGTCAAACTCCTCGAGCTTTGCTGCTGGAATTGCAACCCGGGCAGAAATTGGCACTGCTGGTACTGCAGGTACCACCGCACCTTTGGCCAACACCGCCAATCCCAGAAATACAACGAGCTGCAAGGCCAAATATTAGGGTGTGTTTTTTAAAAAATTCTAAAGATGCGATATTTAATAATTTAGAGAGCTTTTGTTTGCTGCTTGAGATAAATGTAATGCGAACCAGGGGTAGAAATAGACGTTAAGAGCTTTTGCTAATTGTACACCTCCTAAAAAAAAGATTCCAATGGTGATCGGAAGGTAATTGGATCCCATTGGTGTTTTCCTTACCTTTCCAGCCATGTTTGTTTTGCCAGTGAATCACCAGAAGACTGATGCCTTGTAGTAAGATCGGGCGTACTTTTATATGCTTGATACCCACCGGCGGTTTTGTGTCATCCGATGGCAATAAGTGAGCTATTCCTTGCACCCAAACCAACCTGGTGCCACCCATATTACACGCACATACGTTCTGACCCACCCCCACCTAATCTTGCGGTCTTCTTTCTTCCCTGCATTCGAGGTCCTCCTCCTTCTGGTCGTCCGGTGACCTCCTCATAAAGATGTTACGACGTAACAGCCTAAGCGATGAGTATGCCCGCTTATGTTTCTTCATATCAACGGGCGTACGTATTCGAACACGCGACCTGTATGCCAATATCTCGAAAATGAGCAATCATACGGGGTCGTACTACGTAACTGCGAGCCAACCCTTCCCTACTATACGCGTATTATAGTCTCGTATATGCTGGGGAATGCCTCTCAAATCTGATGCTCCTGAAAAAACTTGAAATTTACGTTTAAGTTGACTAGTTATCCTATAGAACTTTATTATGGCAAACGAATATCACTCGCGATTTCGAATAATAGACAATTTGATTAAGTCAGAAAATGAACGCAAACAAATGTCACGATCAAAAAGGTGCTTCTTTTGTGTGTGTTACAACAGACGGGTTACCCAATTAACGATTGTGCAATTATAATAGAGCACGCTGACGAATTACTGACCCCCAATTATGAACTCTATTCAGGTAGATCGACTCGGTGAATTTAAATTATAAGACCGATCGTGCATAAGTCATACCAATATATACCTCTATTATGTTTTAATTGAAGTGTATCGAGAACACTAGAATAGTACCTCGGCGAGAAAATTGTAAATTATCTGTGAATAATACTTGATAATGTCCGACAAACGTTTATTAGCTTATCGCTTTTTTAACAGCGTATATATTAACTCAACGATTCACGAGCAAGCTTTTTACACACGAAGCGTACTGGTATAAGTGTAATTTGTATGCCGAAACGTAGGAGAGAGGCTTGAGGTCATCCAATGACATCGAAGGGATGTGGACATCGCATTTGTTTTCTTCCCTCCTTCGATATATTTATTATGCGAGACAATCAGTACGTTGTATATTTAAAGACACATCGCAACGCCAGTTGTACACTTGTCGGTCGTAGACTTCAGCGTGGTCACAACCACGTTTGTACGAGGAGAGAAACGTTCATGTTACTGAATATTCGACAAGGTAGAACGTTCCACCACTTTATTATTATTATTATCGTGTAGTCGATGTGTTCCACTGGCTACGGCACTACATATTCTTAATTCGTCGCGAGGGGTGTTGCAATGGTATTGTATTGTGAAATCAGTACAGTGGCGATCTTGTTTGTAATCGAGTCGTCTTTCTTCGAGAGAATGTGTAATCCGATTCGTGTGGAAGAATTACAGATGCAAATTTTCACGTATTTCATTGTACTGGTTTTGCTAATCTCGTCCAAAAAAGAAAAAAAAAAATACTAGCTGCCCACGTGAGACTGGAACTGGGTAATGCGATGAGAACTTGTACAGAAAGGATCATTCGGAATGCAGAATAGTCATTCGTATGAGGGATACGTAGCTTTTACCTGAAAGTAACTGACATGAGTGACAAGCGGTTGCACTTAAGTATGCGGCAGGAAGAAATATTCTTTTTACTGATGTATATGGGATATTCTTGACAATAGTGTTCGCGTATGTGTATAAGTAGAATACAGTGGTAGTGGGACGTGGTTGCTTGATCGGTAATCAAAATTGAAACCACAATTGATAAACTATTGATTAAATTAATTGATTAATTTATTCAAAAATTATAACTACATATTATAACTCCATCTTGAACTTTTCTTTTTACTTTCTTGAACCTTAAACACGTGGGCCTATATATATTACACAGTAGTACAGTGCACTTGTAGAAATTCATAAAAAAAAAGAAACACAAGATAGACAGTTTATTTTATAAAAGGAGTTTATTGCAAATGCGTTATTACAATATGATAGAAAATATAATATAATATGTACAATAGACCATGACTAGCCGCACCACCAATAACACACAATTGAAACCAAATTGTTAATCTCGTACGTCTCTTACGAGAAGGAGAAGCTTCTTCCATAACTGTGATGTTGGTCGCCAAATATTTTGTAATGACGTTGAAGAAATTCACTAATGATGAAAAAGAGGTGCGCCTGCTTTGATTAAGGGTTTAACCACCGTTACTGGTTCTCTATGTACAACTGCATTAAATCCGTTGACAGGATCCGCGGTATATTCCACTACTCTTCTGGTTCCATCGGCTTCGATGAAACTGTAACTTCCGCTGACAACATCACCGTTCCTACTTTCCTGTTGACTTTTTGAATCACCAGTAAGAGCGTCTTGAACATCGTATGCGTAGGTGTACTGAGGGTGTGGATCGTAATTGAGATTAGGATCGATCACTTTTGTGAAAGGTGCAACAGGTGCAAACGCAGCAGCAACTGGTGCTCCGAATTGAGCAGCAGGGATTGCACCTCCTCTGCAAGTGTCTAACATTGTAGTAAACACCGCTACCATCATCAAGATCACGATAGACTGTAAATTGAAAGATATAATATGATGTTTGTTCATCCAAGAATTATTGTAGAATCTATTAAATTGATCGTAATAATTTTTTGCCCACCTTCGTAGTCATGATTCTAGCACTTTGATGATTATTGTACTGCCACTGTGTACTGTAAGTATCGAAAGCTGAAACTGACATAGAAGACACTGGTGACAAAGGTATATATAGGAAGCAGAGGGTGGTGGTTCATGAGAAGTGAACTGATAGCCATCGCATCCCTCGTTGCATTGCAAGCAGCTAACATTCGATTAACGTACGTGACACAGTTATTTCTTGACGGGAAAAGTTTCGCTTTCTTTCGATCTGTAACTCTCTAACACGTACGCCAAAGGAAAGAGAGTGAGAGTAAATTCTTAGGACTGATTATTGACCTTTACACGAGTATAAAAGTAAATAGAGTTATATTTAACGAGATATTGTCATTCTATAATTCATTATTAATTTCTAAGTAGCAAATTAATCTACCGATAATGTTGTAATTAATTTTATCCATTGTCCGATGAAACTTAGATTAAAGGTAATTGGTGATCTGTTTTGTAAAACGGAACGTTATTTATTAATAAGTTTTTTTTACATAGATTGTAAGTAGAATTGCAATAGTAGGGTAAATTCATTTTAGACAATAGTTCTTCGACTATACTTGGATGCTTTCACCGTTGAGTAATACGGTGTTTTTAATCTCCTTCGGTAAGTGTAACGTTTCCGTGATGCGAAGACGACACGCGGAGAATAATAAAGCGAAGAAATGTTCGCGTTCGGTTTCGGATTCGTAATCCCGTTGTGTGTGTCGACCGAATGGAATTCCTTTGAACCCATTATTACACACTTTAATTAGACGAACGAATTTTTCTAAGATCCATTAAAATCTATTATCCCATTTATAAAGTATTATTAAGCAGAAATTTCAATAGAGACCTATTATTGCATTAAGATAAAAATCTACTTTTATAACGAAACAAGATAAGGTAATTTCGTTATATATTTCAAAGAATCAAAAATTCTAAGATATTATATTTCAATGCAACGTACGAAAAATGCTAATTTCTGGTTTGAAATATTTAATCGTAAATATTTCCTGCTTTGAAATTCGTTCCGGGCGAATTTCACGAATTTCTTTTCGTCCGGATGCAAGGATGATTCAACCAGCATAATTAATGACGACGAGCACCGACCGTGACCGTGAAAACAACCCGTCTCTCGAGAAGCGCTGGAGTTACATAATAGTGGAGCGTCCTTCTTCTCATCCACGTGCATCATAGAAATACGCGGTAAAAAAAAAAAGGATATATACTAAGGAGAAAGTTCAGAATTAAGTGTTATACTTTATTGACCGTTCCGACACATTTTGGGTACAATATACAATATCCTGATCATGATCAGAAATAGTAGATCGACATAAGACTTTTCACACGATTTTGAAAAAGTGATTGAAGGTAAAAAAAAAAGAAACTGCGATAAAATAAATGTGTATAATAACGCTAACAAGGTAGAATTTTCATAAAAATACCAATATCGAAAAATCGTCATATAGCCCTGTTCAGTTTGAAAATAGATCTCAAGTAAGAAATTCAATCATATCACTAAATTATATACATATATCTATACTCTGTATGTATATATATATTATATACATATCGTTTGGATGCACATTGTCAGTTGCTTCGCTAAGTTACAGCGTAGAGAGAAAATGTCATATACATTCAATAATTGATCCATGATTACATTTCATCAAGTATTAGACATTTACTAGTTACACTGACTACTTTACAGACATCCATTGTATTTTACATTCTAAATACACATGGCTCATGTTTCGCCGTTTGGCAAAACATTCTGCAACCAACAATTTACATTTAGGATGTATACGGTACATCCACATATACAGAATATAGTATAAAAATACTGTTATGGCCATGTTATCTTCTGCCGCTTCTTCGGTGGTGCTTCCTGCAGGATTAACACGAAAATTAAAATCCTCCTGTGGAAGGATTTTTCTATAGACACTTAAATGTACGTAGACATTTAAACGTATACCAACTTCATTCTTTTGATCTCCCATGCGTTTCTCTGTCCCGTTGCATTCGCTTTCGGGTTTGGGAGAATTCAAACAGATTTTTTTTGTAACGTCTTGAGCATCGTTTGTGGATGACTTTGAACTAGAATCGCTCGAAGTCGAACAGACTTTTTTTGTTTCGCTGAAACTTCTTTTTAAACTACACGACTTGCTGGTTCTAGCAGAAAAATTTAGTTAATTAGCGATAGTAGTATTTGGGTGAATCGTTTTAATATAAAAATGATAATCGACGCGTACTGTGCTTCTGAATTTTCTGGATGTACAGTAGAACTTGATCCCTCTTTTTCAGTGTGCGACGATGAATTTGGAATATCGTGCGGCGTTCTTTGTGGCAGAGGCATAGCTATTTGTTTATACATTTCTATGAGTTCTGATCTACATAGTTTTTCATACTTACTGAAATCAATACAAATCTGCAATAAAATCATAATTATTAAATCTGTCATCCTTAAGCGTGCAAACAATTAGACAGACGCCTGCACAAGTACCGTATTTGCCATTTTATACCACTTACAATGTTTAATCGCATGCTCCGCAATACATTCAACTACTTGATACAAATAGTTTCAGTTAATAATCTCACTTTTATGTGTCTCTTAACAGTGTCTGTATCTATGGAATCAGACTTAAGAACAATGGAGCATTGTTGTTTTGCGAGTATTAAAAATAAACAATGTGAGATGAAAGAAGAGATTGGTATAAACAAAACAAAAAAGAAGCATCGAATTTGAAATTGTCAAATTGAATTATCGAATGTCTCATTTGCAATACGGAGGGGCAAATATAAATAAAAAAAACATAACCTGTGGTTACGCACATTTTTTAAAATCATCCTTATCTCCGTTACTGACAATAACTCAGGATGTGTTAATTCAAACGCTCCGAAGTCGGATATTCTGGCGCACTTTTCCTCCATGATTATAGAATCTGCTTTACGACCGAAGAAAGAGTACTATCCTTATCATATTATCGCTATCATTTTCTATCATTGCACTCATATTGTATCTCGCTCACTATACTTCGTTTTTTCGAAGTACATCAACGGCGCGGAACTTTTCGTTAGTTGAATACATAGGCGAAATAATTCAGAGTCATCGAGAGTAAGATTAACACAATTAACACTGAGGAGCAGTATTGAGGAATCCCTTGCAGTGGACGCAACCATTCTGAACCATTTCTACTTGGTGCATCCAACTGCAGTGAAGAACAGTCAAGAATGAGCAGATCCAAGCAGCAGATTCTATTTCACTTGAGTAAGGGGCTGTAAAGCGCTATGCGTTATGCAGTACTGCGCAACACCATATTTTTTTGTATACAGGGGGGGTGATACTCCGTGTTAAAATTGTTAAAAATCGTCGACCATCTCTATACAGCGCTAGCTAGGCTAATGGGAGTACCCATTAATAAACAGTGCGTGATAATCTAAGCATCGTTAAATCTAAATTAATATTATACATTAGCAGTATTGGAAAGAAGATTGGAATATTTATCTCACGGTTTCGGTGAAAGAATTAGACAAGAAGTAGAGAAAAAAATGTGTAAAAGGAAAATGTAGTAAAATATCATCATTTTTGAGATTAAGGTAAGCAGGAATTTCTTTCGTATTTGGAATTTCACATCTCTGATACTACGGTTACATTGACATTAAATATTTTTCATATTCCTCGTTATTATCTCTGATTTTAATAAATATATAATACAAACTGATTGCATATTTTTCTTTTTTTTATTTATATCAGGGAATACAATAAAAGCTATACAATAAAAACTAAAAACATTACAAACTAAAAATACAGTAACCTAAATAAGATATATGTAATAGCAAAAATAATATGAATTAAAAAAAAACTATATAATTGAAATGCCGCCTTCGGAATCCTGCCAAAAGAAAAGAGTAATAGTTAAGTTTCAACGTAAAATGTCAATCTGTGCGTACGTCTGCAGTTTTATTATTTACATCGTTACTTACATATTGTTGGGCTTCTTCGTTCCAGACAGCTAGCGGTCGCTACGTCCGAACTCCGAACATTCTTCTCCGCCTGCTTCCGTCGCCGCTCCTGTGCCATCCTCAATACCAACTTCATGCAGTTGGGAAACTCTTTGCCAACGGGCCTTGGAAAATTCTTGGAACGGCATACTGCTTCTGGAAAACAAATGTGGCCAGTATTTAGTAAATGATGGAGACATTAAGATTATGAAGATAGAAGGTAAAATATACCATGTATCGCTGCCACAATGCGTGTGGTCCGCAGCTGTTGTTTTTCCTCTGTGCCAAACCACGTTAGCTGCCCAACAATGTTAATATCAATTGTCTCCCTAAAACTAAGGTTGACCATTTCTTTTAAGTTCTGTCCGCCGATCCACTTTAAATAAGTAACCTGCAAAAAGGAAACGTTCAATGCAAGTTATCAAATATCAATATAAGTTATATCAATGAGAACGATGGTGCGAACTTACCACTTTTTTATACTGCTCTTCTGAAACTTGCTCAAAAGCAGCGAGCTCATCTATGTTTCTCAAAGGTATTATTGATGGTTTCTCCACCATACCGTTCTTTTCGTTTAATATTTCTAATATTTTTAAAATATTTGTGTCCATTCTTGACAAAGTATCGCTCATTTTTCTGTTGGAGTACAAGGGGCTTTACTAAAATATATACGAACATAAGTAAACAAGTTGGAAATGAAGACTTACCGCATCCCTCGTTCGACTACATCAATTCCCCTGTGCAGTTGCTGTATGTTCTGCTCATTTGTTGCAGCTGGTACACCCGAAAAGCACGGATGTGTGCGAAGAACTTTTAAAATTTTATTCGCGTGTGCTTGGGGAATGTTAATTTCATTAAAGCAAGATACGAGCTTTTCCATAAATGGAACGTCAACCAAAGCTTTCAAAGACGAAGAAGACGAAGAAGGCAGAGAAGAAGAGGCCGGAGGAACGCGAGGAATAGGTGAAAGATTAACACGCACGTTTTCCTCAATAACCGGACTCGCAGTAGCTGAGGGTAAGCGCATGGTACCGCGAAGATTCTCTAACATTTCCCGACGAATTCTTTGTTGTTGCCGAATCGACAACTTCAAAAACGGCTTCCGCGACACAGATTTCTTTAAAGTGTTCGATGACATTTTCAAAATTAGACGCCGTAAAAACACCAAGGTTCCGCACAAGCCTGAATACTTTAACAAACTATACTAAATTCATAATATGAAGCGATGATTCTCGGTTCAGGTACATAGCGCAGGTAATATTTTATGGTTTAACGGTGTTTTCTTTTCGCCGGTAACACAAGGGAGTCAATACGTCGGATTTCCCGTACCCTTTGGTGGGGATGACCAGTTTTTACACAGTTTTTACTCAATTTGACTTTGTACAGAGGCACGCACGTATTTTTCCAAACGCCGCAGATATAGCAAATCTTAAAGGGATGGACACCTGCAATATGGTAGGTAACATTATCGATACAATTCAAAATTGTGGAGAAGAAACAAAATGTAAAATTAATATGTATGTACATTTTTAAACTTACAGTCACAGTCGTTGCTCCCAGGAGGACGAGAAGCCAGCAGAGGAGCAAACCCCCGGTCATACCGCAATCAAAATATTGCATACCAGGCAATATAGCAGGAACATCATTCGATACGAAAGAACATATATGTCGAACTGCATCCTCTTCATTATTTTCTGAGACGAATTGTGACTTACTAATTTTAATTCATATTGTTTAATTTGTATTTTTCATGTCAATGCTACACCGACTCGCGGCAAGGGGTAGAAAATGAGAAGCAGGACATCGCTTATCCTAAGAAGGTACAGACAACACCAATTTTACACTTATGTATACGGAATATAATATTAAAAAATAAATAATTATAAGAAATATACAATGTAGTTTTTATTTATTTTGGTTATGAGCACGCACAGTACAGTGTGGCATCACGTTCATGCCGATGCGTGACGTTACAGTGACCGTAGAGGGGTGACGCAGAATTGGGCGACTGTCGTGCGACTCTCATGCCACCTGGTTATCTGGGACGATAATATGGTCCGCAACGCTATAGCGTTGTACAGATGGAGATGGTCGACGATAAAATATTGCTTCTCAACAATTAATTTCCACTTATATCGATTGATGGTTATCGCTCTGGAAATTGCAATAGATCATCGGCAATGGGTATTATAATATAATTTGATATATCTCGGATCTCCGTGACAGATTACGCTGAATTATTTTTCGCGAATCTCTCGATATTTTGATAATATCATGAATTTTACGGTTAAGTAAATATAAAAAGAATTTTATCGTGTATATATGTAGTAATGTTAAACGAAAGATATGCCTCTGATCTCAGACCTGTATTTACATAAAAAACTATGAAACAATCTTTTATTCGAAAGTTCTAAACTAATTACCAGTCGAATTGAAAGATCAGCATGTCGCAATAGCACAATGAATAACCTGTGCGTTGTTACAAATTCGTATGGGCAATATGAATAAGTGTTTTATCGTTATATTAACGTTATACATATATATAAGTGTGTAACGAGTACGAATTATATTTAGTAACATTCTCTCATATAACTTTTCACTTTATTGCGGCATAATAAAATCATGTTGTATACTCGGTAAAGTCATCCATATAAACACGTTTGTTCGATCGTGGTGATAACTCGTCAGTGGTAGCGTCTACGTTATTATTTGCTGATTCTTGAAGTACTCGATTCCGCAAGCGTTTTATATGACGCAAACGTTCCAACCAGTTTGATGCGTACGGATTGTGACTGTTTTGTTTTAAGGATGAAGAGACCATAGAAGCAAGCTGAAAATTCAAGAAATATGTGAATTAGATTCTTGATAGATAATGAAGTGGAAATAATAGTTTATGGATGACTGACATTAGCGTGAAGAGCAAGCTGACGCGATAAAATAGCCAGATTTTGATCGGATATAATTTTCGGTTCACTGTGGCCAATGTGTTCCGCTAATTCCTCTCGCGCTTGAACCGTCACTTGATTTGTCCCATGATCCAACGGCTGAATTACCACACAGGCATAATTAAATTGTCCCTAAAGCGAAAATTGAAAATTGTTAAACATTGCATCGATGGTTTAAGAAAACTTGAGATTCTCAAACGATACATACTTTTACTGTTTGTATATTATACGATTCGCCAGACTCATTGTAGACGACGGTAACATAATTGTTACCTATGTGTTGCTTCTTCGAAGTACATTTCGGATCGCTCGGTTTGGTTGGCATTAAAGTTGCTACGTGAAATGCCACCTAGTTTCAACCATTAACGTTAATGAAATTTAGTTAAAGAAAAAAATTCATAATTAATCAACCTGATGGTAATAGAAACCTGTGTCACATCGTCCTGCCAAATGTATGCAAAATGTCCATTTTCACCATTGCGATCTAAACCTCCTAGAAAGACACTTTCGCCTACATCTTTCAAACGAATCAAAGTGCCTAGACGCTGCAAGAATTCCGTGTATCTCAGAGAACCATGCTGGTTTGCCAGTATTTCGATCTCATTGCTAGCTTGTCCTGGGCCGACATAGAGCACTCCGATCTTGTGAGTCTCGTACGGTTGTATTCGATCTAAATTTGTCACCGCACGTTGCACAGCCGTTGTTTGTGGAACCAGCAATGGTTTCTCGGTGGTTGTACCGAAATGCGCCGTATGATATAGTTGCAAAAAGACAAAACTGTAAGGAATATTTAATACAATCTTGATCGATCGTTTTGAAGGGTAATTAAAAGATATTATCGATTCATTACCTAGGATTGATACCAGTTCTTGGAGGATCTTTGATTCTCGGGGAATTCCCTCTGCGTATGGTGTCCCACTCTCCTCGAGATTTTTTCACTGGACTCATTACAGAAATCGTGTGGCCTCTATCGCGGAATGGCAGAGGAGGTAACGTCGATGGATCGGGTCGTTCATCCTTTTGCTAAGGATTATACAAGTTATTAATTCAATATAAATTATTTCTGGATTCCATTGAGATTCCTGGGCGCGCAGAGTTGTTCTGTCACGTTTCTCACAGTTGTCTTTTCACGTTAAAATACGTATTCCGAACACTTTTACTTGAAGATCGAACGTTTCTGTGCGAAGTTAGATTCGACATGTGTTGTCGACTTACCTTATCAGAAATGTGATTTCTTCCAAGCGGTGGTTTACTGTCCATCGTTAATGGCATCTGCTTCTGACCAGAATCAAGACTAGTTAATCGCGAGTATAATTGCGTAGGCGATTGTGGTGGTTTTGTTGTGGTTGACTGTATTTGCGTTGTGCGTGTTTGTACTCCCAGAAAGTTCCCAGGCATCTGTAAAGTTTAGATATTATAGATTCATTTGATAAATACAATCGCGAAGATAAATATCATTTAAATTGAGTCTACCTGTATTGTTGTTGGAGATGGTGGAACGGTATTGCTAGTAGTTGTTGTTGTGATCGATTGTGCTGCTTGTGTTGCACCTGGATATGAACGCTGAGACCGCAATGCAGCCGGATGATCTGTAGCATTCTCCGACGATGGTGGAGTAGTTCCCATTCCGAATATTTCTTCTGGTATTGCTTCACAACTCACTCTAAATAAATATAACGATTACTTAAAAGAAAAAAATTACCATCTTGTTCTCTCAATTATCCCCAAAGTTCACCTCATATCCTTCGCGTATGTATTTTTCGACGGTTTCTTCAATTCGGCATCCAATTTCATTTCCAATTCAGCCGAAACGAGGTCTCTCTCCATCTGTTGTTGCAGACTTAACTTATCCTTACTCAAAAATGGATTCTTCCAATTTGCACTCATTTCTGGACTCGAATTAGATCTGCGCACTGGGTTACGAGATCTCCGAACGTCTGATGAAAAATTACTTAGTTTTATCATAATAAATCGGATAGAGAAGAGATTTAAATATTTTAGCATACCTTCCTCTCCCTCTTCTAAGCTTTCTAAACTGTCGCGAGAACTTTGCCTCGATGGGCTCGGCCGAGCCGGAGAACTCGGTATGGCAATTGGACCTGAAGATACTGATGACGATGTGATAGATTTTATCACGCCACTATGATCGCTTTGCGATTGATCGATATTCTTATTATTGACATCCTGTTGAAAAAACAATCATTAATTTCTATAATCTTTAATCCCTTGACACCCTCCTTCAACATTTTCCAACGTATACCTCTGTTTCATCACCAGAATGTTCAGACGTAGATTCTTGCGGTTTGACTGGTATTGCGTCTGGATTTGGCATATAAAGCGATATTATATCGTGAACAGGAAAATCCACATGTGTCTCGAAATGCATAGCATTTTGTATTCTCATTATCCATGACATATCGCCGGTTGGTCGACGCACATAGATTTCAGCCCAACCTTGACACCAACAAGCACAAAGAGTATGTTCCTCCTGTTTCTCACTGTTTAGAATCTGTTCTAATTTCGATGGTTCGACTGGCTCTTTTTCACTCTTCTCGGATGAGAAATCTTTCTTCGTCAAGTCAAAATCTTCAGCGATCTTTTTTGTCTCTTCCGTGGGAGAATTTGCAGCAGTGTTTCCAGTAGAACTTCCATGACCACCGGAAGATTGTCTAGATAACTTCTCTTCTTTTGTCTGTCGAAGAGATTTGGTCATCGAGATTAATTATTAACAATATATCGATAATTTATTGATTTTAATTACCTACCTCTGTACTCGAAGTTCGGCGAAGATTCGTTTGAGAATTTTTCCCGTGTACCGGAGACTGTGAGCAAGGTTTACACGCTATCCAACAATTGTCACAAAGCCCACCACGCATTGCTTTGTTGCTACATCCACTCGTTGTCACTGTGATAAGTCTATTACCTAGTAACCAAGTCATTGACTGACCTTCTTTCAGAAGGAAATCAGCACCAGGTAACCTGTGAAAATAGGATACGATAAATAAGATATTAGAAAAGTTTTATTGAAGAGAACTAATGAAAGATACCTTTTAGGCCGGGCTGAATAAGTTGAAAATGTATATCTTGCCATAAGATCAATACACGTTTCTGTAAGTTCTACGTGAAAAGTCATTAAAGCTTCGTCCATTGGAGGTTTCAAATCGAGTGCTCTACTCTCGCCTATCATACGATTAGTCATTATTGGCCTTTCTCTTCGTCCTCTACTACCCTGTGTAATGCAATATATTCGGATAAGTAATTGTGAATATTTCTTCGAATTGTTTTTTATAAACGATTTAAAATATATTAAATCTGTACCTGCTCAGTCAAACTCGAGCTTCGTTTCCTGTTAGAAGAGTCCTCGTTCACAAGAGCAAAATCGGGTTTCATTAAATGTCCTTCTTCGAATGGAACTATAATATTAGCTCTTAAACCCTAACGAAGAAGAATCCTTTAATTATAACATAATAACTAGATAATGAATTAACGATTCCTCAATCACGAAAATTACGTACGGTAGTAATAAATTTGACAAAATCTCTACGAAATGGCAGTCGGCACTTTAGGAACCACACGGCTATTACGTGATGCGCCAAAGACACCGTGTAGTGATTATATTTGAATGGATTTGTGTATGGTAAGAGAATCGCGAATACGCTCATGTATTGATCCCCAATGAAGCTTGCAAAGACTTTCGGAAGCCTCGTTAAAGCTGCGGGGGAAAAAAAATCATTCGCAAAAATAGCTGTTAAACATCCCCAAAAATATTATGCGAAACGTGTATAGATACTTACTCGACAAGAATTCCAAAATCGGAATAGCGATATGAACTGTTGCCGAGATTTTTGATAAATTTAATAAAACTTCGGAGAGAAGTTTATTCATTGCATCGCGCATTTCTAAGGTACAAGTTGTTAAACTGGTGACGCATTGACTAGCACATCTTGCTGTAAGACCAACCTAAGAAAAAAAAGAGGAAAATTCCTTGCGTAAAAATAGGATAATTATAATTTTATCAACAATTTATATATATATATATATACCTCTAAGCACTTTATTAATCGTTGTTGCAAACTGGGCTCTAGATGAGCATGATAAGATGCTAAAGATGCTAATACTGGAAAAATGTGAACTCGAAATTCCGAAAGAGTAAATTTTGGTGGAACATTATACAAAGTTTCTGGCAGTCTAAGGCTTTTGTCGCTCACCTATAAACAGAAAAAGAAATAGTTCGATCATTGAATTAATCGAATAAATGGAAACTTAATAAAAAGAATTACCATTGAACAAAGCGCTGCTGCAAAGAAATCAATATCATTGCTATTTCGTGATAAAACCAATGCTCTGTTTTGCATAACTTGTGGCAATTCTTTTAATATAAGTTGTAAAATTTTCCAATCTGTAATATCCAAAAAGAAAATTATGCGAAATCTTATAAAAGATTAAATAAGAAAAAATTTAAAATAGGAGAATCTTACCTTTTTCTAATTTAATACATGAAATTATTGCTTTACAAGCATGTGCTAGTGACATATGTGTAATTTGACAAGATAAATGTTGTAGTGGTGCTGGACTAGCGGGTGGAGGACTATTTCCACCTCCTCCACTGTTCATTCGTTCGGTTGAGGAATGTTCCAAAACTAAGTAAGGACTAAATTTCGTTACCAAATTTCCTTGTGAATCAGGAAAGCCAAGATGATACAAAGCATTGGCTCTGATCTTCAAGAAGCATTCAAAGATCTATAATTGAAGATTCGATAAAACATAATCAAAGCTCAAGAATCAATTAAAGAAAAAAAGAAAAATAATCTCGTACCAAGTATCGTATTGTAGAAACATCGTGGAAGACAGTGGGACCTTTGTAATGTTGCTCTAAATGACTAACTAAAACTTTATATGCACGTATCGCATGACTCGATGGTAAGTGATAAATTTTTAATTGTAATATTTTTATTATGCCGACAACTGCTGTTTTTACATCTTTAATGTCAGCGTCCATCGATATCGGAGTGTCCGATGCGAAAGGTCTATTGATCATCTAAAAATAATGATCTCGATGTTCATTATTATTATCGTAGAAAAGAATTTTTCTTCGCGTAAGTGTTAAATTCGTACCTTCTCTAAAATATCCAAAAGTTCTAAACATCGTTTTGTATCACACTCAAGGCAAAGATCGACGAGGAGATGGGCAGCAACGGTACGAATTGTGATATCGGCATCCATATCTATGTGCTGCAAGTATGGCACAACTATTCGTTCAATCAGTTCGTCTTCGTATCTAGATCTAACATCGAAATAAAATATATTATCCTATATATATAAAGTTGAATGAAAATTTTAAGTTCTTTTCTTTACCTATTAACTTGAATAACATTTGTTAATACATCGAGAACTTTCACTCTAACATTCGTACGTGTTTCAACTTTATAATAACGTTCCATTAGAGAGCTTAGCTTAGCTTGCCATTGATAATGAGTAGGGCCTATAGTAGAAGCTCGATATTCAATTAATTTTAAAACAGATCCTTCCTAAAAGAAATTATTATTATAAAAGACATTTTTTGTTTTTCATTAATTTCCATAAAACAACTTACAGGTCGATTATCGCTGCAACGCTCAACGAGCTCGTAAAATCGTTGAACACAACCATTGTAATGACTATTATCCAATAAATTCTCAATAGTATTGATAGTTTCGTGTAGACTCATTGAAACTTGCTTAGTGGCTTGTTGAGTACTTATTTCTGAAATTGATAATTCATATTATATGATATTATGATATATGTATGTATGAGGAAAGTAGTGTATTTAATATGAATGTCGCACCTGTATGTGCAATGACTTCTTCGATAATGTCAAGAATAATACTCCACGTTGGGTCCCACAATTCTGTCCCGTATTTAATTACTAATCTCTGAATGGACAAAGTTACTTCGTACATAACAATTGGATGATTACATTTCAAAGCCTTCAACAAAATATTTTGAACAGTAGTAGAAATTTTGGTTGATTAATCCTTATTGAGCTTAAAAGCTTATCTGAAGTAATGCGTACCTGATAGAAGGAAGGTAACACTGACGTTGGTGTACATTCCAATTTTGGTATTCTATGAGTACCCCACAAACCCATATTTACATAAAAGACGGCACCTCTCAATAGCCGTACGTCACGCTGAAAATTGATATCTTGCAATAAACGGCACATTGTGTAAAGTGCAGAATGACCCATGTGTGTCCCTAATAAATTTCGCATTATCTGTAAAATATTAATTCTATTAATATATCTAAATTATATGATATTGATAAATGAACGATAATTCTATTCTAAAATCTACCAACGTACCTTCCAGCTTATCTGACAATACGCTTCAACATTTACACTTCTACACAACGCTATAATAAAAGTCTGTAAGGAATCTGATTGTAAATTACTGTAGCAAACAATTGCATCCAATGCTTCTAAACAACCGGAAACAACTTCGGTGCTATTACTATAATAACATAAGTGACAGATATACCTGTAAAGAAAATTCGATACATATACACGCTGTGAAAAGATAGTACGATAAATACTTACTGAACGAGACCGGAAATGACATCCTCGTCTATATAAGCTGCGTTAAATTTGATGACATTGACGATAAGCGAAAGGAATTCTGCACCGCGTTTTCCATCACCACCGGTGACCGTAGGCATCCATTCCAGCAAGAAGGATCCCATCTTCTCCTCTAAATATACAATATCTTTGCCATTTTCCGTTAGACTCTGCAGAAGTTCCAATCTACCATCGTTAATGTACAGTATTAGTTTTAGAAATACAATACGATAGAGAATTTTTCTTTATATACGAATATATCTTTTGCGTCGTCATACCTAGGTCCAATATCCTCAGGGACATCGTGCTCTTTTACGACCTTAAAGAATTTCAGTCTCATAATAGGAGACAATTTAGAATATTGACCTTGGACAAGGCATTTTAAGAAATTTAACGTTATGTGTCTATGTTCACGGGATATGTCTTTTCCCAACAAATCTTGTACCAAACTCCATAATCGCTCAGCCGCTCGCTAATGAAAACACATAATAACAGGAATATAATATGTTTCATTAGAATTATGTCAGCTAAGAATACAATGAACTACGGATAAAAAGTTACTTACATCTTCCCATTGTTGGTTAAGTACAGCATCACAGAGATCCTTAATCGCTTTCGTACGATGATGCACAGGGCTTTCTGGACTTATCTCTCTCTCTATGTCATGAGTTAACGTGAAGTCTTCCCTACTCCTATAGTTGCCTAAAATCATCTGAGTTTTAATATATTTTCCAAAATTCTGATTATACACTTGTTATCGTTATCAATGGCATATTGCGATCAGAGGGCTCTAAAACTGAATAATTTATTCGCCGCTCCAATATGGATAGCATAAATATATGTGAATTCTGCGTAAAATAAATTTATCCTGTACATAATTAAATAGGTGCGTTGCAAAATTTTCATGAAGAAAGGAAAGAGATGAACTTGAAATGAATTAGAAAGGATCTGTTGGAGCAACAGATCTTTTTATATAAATATATCTTAGCTTAGTATAAAAGTCAACTGTTGGTTGGCAAAATGGGAAAATTGAGGAAAGAAAGAAGGACAGTGTAATACAGAGTAGGTGATTTGAAGACGATTGAACAAAAATACAAGCTCGAATAATAAGAGAATATCAAAGTGTTTCTGTCACCTTTGTTAATACGAAAGAATTGCTTCAGTTTGTCATGTAGAGTCTTGCTGTCTTTATCCTTCGAGCTCATTTTCGACATTTTACGTTCAATGTGAAGAAAATTTAGTACGTCTGAGCGTCAAGGAACGATATCGAGCAACGGTAGACATGTCAAAAACAAATCTGAACCGGGGAACGTCAATGAAATTCTCGATGGCAGAGATGGTTGGAATACCGGAATATCGGAGGCCAATCAGCTGTAACCGGTGACCATGAAATCGACGGAAAAACCCGCGAACTTACAGTAGAATCTGAATTTTCAACTATGAAAACAATTTTTCTATTCTACTTCCAAACATTCTTCTTATCCATAGAATTCTTCTTGAAATTAACAATTTTGACAAAACTTCCTGATGATACGTATATATATGTATATGTATTGTCTACAGTAAAAATGAAGTACTGATTCTATTTTCTCGTATGCTACATAGAAGTTTCGGATCGAGAAACTTATATACTTGTTGATTAATGTATATCTCTGTAAATAAGGTATTATGCAATGGAAAGAATTTAAAAAAGATCTATTGTTCATCTGACGAAATGAGATGAAATCCTGAAATGATAACATATATGTATATATTATTGTAAAAGAAAAATGCAAGAAAAGTCAATGAAAATTTATCCTGATTTCTATTTAATGAATTCGAAATAAATTCTGTCTATAAACTTTTCATCTTCAAATATGCCCAATTGTATTATTAACAGAAATCTACTCGTTTTGTTCATCATCAAGTATTCCTGAACTGTTGAATGACTGACCTCAATTTTATAATCTTTACTGAATCTGATCCAACAGCCAGTCTCCGTCTGTCTAAGATAACGATATTAAACTGGGAAACATTAGACTTTGTTTGCTGGGGTAAATATCATTTTTACTGGTTATCAAAGCGCGAGTTGATAATAGGCTATTGTAGATGTATATTAGTGCGAGATATTCACATGAAACAGTAACATCTAGTATTTGACATCATTCTACATCTCCACAGATCTTTTAGTCACGTGAAAATTGTGTCGCAAGACACAGTACCAGCATTGCGCTTTCTTTCTTTCAATGTCGACAATGGTCGAGGATAGTTCGGTCGATATTTTAAAACCTATTCCTTTGGAGGAATGGAGCACTATACAAGAAAAAACCAAAAGAAATTGGCCTCTATATGCTTATGTGAGTATGATAACTATCGATTCATATAAATACTTATTCAGCCCGAACAATCAATCTTGCAGCTTCATTACTGGATTGAAAATGCTATTAGATGGAAGAGAAAGAAACCTGAGATGAATATTCAATTGTATAGCCCAACTGGTGATTCTTCTTGTAACACTTTCATAGGTGTATCGAACGTAAGCGATTCTTACAATGATATCTCAATGCGTATGCTAAAACGATTCTATACAACTAACGATTTATTTCAGTTTGCACTTTATATAGTTATTGTATTTACTTCCGAGCTTGATTGTGAGACGCTGAAAAAAATCATAAGAGAAACAAAGGTTTTAAAGTGGTCCGATGGTATATACTTTGCTGCCAATCACGATCACTTCCTTCCGTCAATATTATCTACTATTGAGTCTATGAAAGCTGAAAGAGGGATCGATATCAATCCTATATATCCTGGCACCTATTATTTTAAATCTGCAGAGGAATGTATAAAATTGGATATAAGGTACGTACGTCAAGAAGTACTATTTCACTTAATACAAATTAACAACCGATTTGTTCGTTTGAATATTGTATTATATATCGCAGTGTGCCAGATGAATGTTACTTGAAAACATTGGACAGATCCAATGTTCCTAAAATTCATGAGGAATGGCCGCATAAGGATCCGGATAGACCGGATCTGTCCACAAAATATCTTATCACTATGATAGAAATGAACGGTGGAGTAGGTTTATTCTTGAAGGAAGATAACTCTTTAGTCGCTTGGGCTATACACACCGATTGGTGCGGAATGGGTATGGTACAAACCACGGATAAACATAGACGAAAAGGCTACGCTAAAATTGTAATTAATGCCTTGTCGAAGAAACTGGCTGAAGAAGGAATCTCAACCACGTTATTTATCGTTAAGGACAATATTGCATCTGAAAAACTCTTTCAGAGTTTGGGATTTAAGGACATAGCACCTGTAGCATGGATCGTACAAAAAAGATAACGAAAAACAATTATCTTAATACAATTCTCTTTATATTCTCTCATAGGAAGATGTTAGTCGATAGATTTTCATATTTTATACAAAATAAATATTCTATAAAATATTCCCGATTCCTCGAAATAAATAACGAGATGGAAATGTTGAAGAACTTAATTATACTAATATATCTATATATACTCAGACATGACAATTGATATCAATTAAATATATTCAAGTTTCTCAAAGTAATTCGATCACTGTAAACACCCGCTAAAACTGTACATTGTTCACAACTAATTGCTTCTTCCAAATTATACTGTAGAATCTTGAAAATTTCAATCAATCTATTGTTTCACAATAGAATTATTATTGAATTATGATTCTTTATAATTTATCTATCTCATTAATATTCTTAATAATTTGTCTTATACTTCTTAATTTCCACCATGATGTGATGTATATTTGTCAGTTGGGTTCGCGCGTTCGGTGGCAGGATTTTATGCAGCCTATTGTAATATTGCACTAATTGTGTCATTGCACGTTGGACTAAAGCACCGCCCAAAAGTAAACTAGGAAATGAGGTGACAACTTCCCTATTGATTTCTTCAAGAGCTCGTTTCCAATTATTGGTAAACGATTGTACCAAAGCTAAAGCTTTTCCTTCTTGTCTCTTGAGATCTTCAATTTGGTCTTTTTCTATCAAAGCTTCCGATTCCTTAACTAATTGTATTATTCCACCGAAATGAGGACTTAGAATTTCTTCTACGTATTCCGAGGATCTTGCGTTCAATTGATTACGAAAACTCTCCGCTTCTTTCGAATTATCTCTTGTTCTCTCCTAGAAATAATTCTCTCATGAATATTTTTCATTTAACAGAGTTAACTTAAACAAAAATGATTATTGATGCAAATATCATTTTAATCGTACCATTAGTACACCCAGGACCAAATCGTAATTATTAATAAGGAATACTAATTGCTGAGTTCTATTTGGAAATATAGCAGCCATTCTCAGTAAGAAAAATTGTACAGCTTCTCTTAACTCTGCTAATAGTTGTGTTGCTCCTTCGCAAGGAAATCCTTCGACTACGCTCACCATCGCTGCACTGAATTCTGCGTATCTCCGAGTTATCTGTAAAATACGTAAAAATTAGTCGATTTTTTACAACTGGACAACCAGTCTTTTACTTTAACAAACGTCTGAAACTTACGTAGTGCGGACTTGTTTCCTTGCTTAGTTTCATTGGGTCACAGTCTTTGATACTTTGGATATTTAACTGGAAGACGTACTCGAATCTGAAATATTAGAGATGTAAATTATACATTGATGTAATTGAATGTATTTCTTTGATGAGAATTGTGAAAAAATGAATACCTAGGCCAAATGACAGCTGTCAAATTATCCCAATACTTATCCAAAGCTGGGACAGCCCTTTTATGGCATGTCAATTGATAACGCATTACTAAGTGCAAACATAAAAATAGTGCAATCGTATCGTAGCAGTCATCCACGAAAGACTGTAAGTTCTTTACCATGAGATTCAATGTTTTTCCCATTACCTGAAATATATGTGCGAGTGATTCTGATTTGCGTACCACTGTGTATAATTTGTACTTTTCAAACTACTCGTAAACTTACCTGGTTAAATATATCCATCGCTTGAGTTCCACATACTTTAAAGAACTCTGTTAGAAAGAGGTACTCGCGACAAGCATTATCGACCAAAGCGTATTGCTCGCTCCTGAATAAAGCTTCATAATGATACTGAAAAATAGTACCATTAAGCATTAAAGAATTCTATGTAATTCTGAAACTAGAGATGTTGAAATATTGCAATATCATACTCTAGTTTTTGATGCGGTATGGGGTACGATAATTGGTGCTTCTAATTGAGACGTTAAAATTTCACCCCTGGTACCTATCGAAAATACAGTTCCTCTATGCTTCAAACTCGTTTTATGGAAAATACCTCTTCCTACAGTGTCTTCGATACCCATTAAATCATCCTTTGTTGCGCCTTCCTCAAACTGAAAAGAGTTTACACTGATTTTAGATTTCAATATGGAACGAGCTTTCGCACAGTAAAAAGTAAACGTCACCTGTAACTTCATTAGTCTCGAAGAGTATGACTTAAAATATGAGAAATAAATTTTGCTCATTGTGTCGACGTATTCTCCACAGATTTCCTCTGCGACGTTTCTCTCGTTTGCTAAGATAAATTCAAAGAAGAATTTATACTTTAGCATGTTATTTTGTGGCACCTGATAATTGGTCATTGGCTTTCTGAATTTGTAAATCTGCTCCAATAGATACGTTCGGATTTTTGCCATTGCCTTCAGCTTCAGTTTTTCCAAAATATCTTTCACATCGAAACATGATTTGGCTTCTTTGAAACTCTGTTCCTTCACAAAATTGATTTTGTGGTTCAGAGTTTGTAATTGGTTCAAGAATTCTTTCTCCGTTACTGGACAATCCATTATTCCTCTGTGGAAGAAAATGGAATTTATAGAACTTTATATGGAATAGTTATGTAAAAAGAAAACAGAAGAACTTCGAATGACTTACGCGATTAACGGTTCCGACACGGTCATGTCTTCGATAAATTGGCTAAGTGGTCCACGAATTAGTTGCCTGTTAGACAACTGTTGACTCATCGCAACAGATTTTCTTTGCAGCGAAAGTATCTCAGAACTTATACTACCGAGATCTGATTGAAAGCTCATTAACATTGATTCCATTTTCTGTAAGGAATGCGCATAACGAATAACTTGCGCTATTCATAACTAAAGATACTATTACGTATAGAAGAATCAAAATACCGCCAACCTCTAAAATATTATCGCAAGCTGCAATTTGATTATGAAGACTAGCAATGTTTTCGCTTTCCTTGATGTAATCCTGAATCGATTTATTTTCCACATCCTTCAATTCTTTCTCAATTTGCCTAGAATATTGGCGCAGATCTGTACCAGTCCTCAGGACCTCTTGCACCACATCATCGCCTAAGTCTTGCGACAATTGCACTTGTGTATCATCAAAAATATCTGCTTCAAGTGACATCCTGAGCAATTGTTGCCGCTTCTTGCATTTACTTAATCCACCAAGATTCTACTTTGCTTTCCTAAATTCTGAACCAAAGTTGCTACTGTTACCATTCAAAACGTGAATTTCAATGGAGAACAGCATACATTATTGAACAGTTTCATTTGATCTACGCACCGCTATCCACAAAATTTTCTTCTCGCTTATTTGTGGTTAATTGACAGCTCTATCAGCTTCTCTCATTACTGCCCCACCAACAATATTATACGTTATCGGCGAAACATATAGTATATATGTAACCCATCTACGCCAATTTGTACACGTCGTATAATTAACAATAAATACACTGTACTAAACTGAGTATTTACAACACAAATGCCGGCGACACCAGACGATATAAACGTATATCTTTGCGAATTTTTTAATTCTGCGAAAGTAATATAGGCCAAATACAAGTTGTTTGATTTATCTTGCGTTCTTTTTCTCAGCTTATCCTCAAAAAAGTTGGTTCAAAGACCAATTCCTTTATTCGAAAGTCGCTAGGAAGCGGACCAAAACATGCACCGATAACAGCTGATTACAAGTGCCATTTAATTCGCAAATTCTACCCGATCCTTGTACTCAAATAGTGTCTCATTTCTCAATTCTCAGTTCAATTTGGATTAATTATCATGAATTGAAATCCAGAGTTTTTAGAAAAGCACTATAGAGTTGCTCCGATGCATTTAAATGACTAATGGCGCCAACTATTGTATTATCACAGACGAGGTATAGGATATTGTCATACTTCTCATCAGGTATAAGTCACCGTCCTTGGAATCAGGGGTTGTTGCCTTATCCAGATTATCTTATCTCATTTTCCTATCAGCCTATCAGCGCTACCAAGAGATATAATAGAAGAAAGAGCGACAGAAACAACAAACTTCATATACTTTATATAATTATATTTCTATTTTCTTTAAGTTTTCTGATTGTTCTGACTTAGGAGACATTAGGAAGTTTCTGCATTTTCTAACTTTTGTATCACATTTAACAACTTTTGTATGTTTTCAAACTTGTCGACTGATAAGTCGATAACCACCGTGCTGTACCTGGTTATTGCACCGAGCGCTCGATCAAAGTCCAAAATATCGTCACAGAACCACTCTGATATTAGTGAGTGCATTCGAATGCAGCCGGATTTACGATACACACTTTCGAACCGTAAGCGTGTGTATTATTATAGGGGAAACCGGAGAAAGGGCGGAGTTTCGCCGCTCTCTCTGAACATTCTGTGGTACAACACATCTAGCAACAGCGTGTTAGTAAGTGTAAATCAGTGTAAATTGACAATGCAAATTGGTTTGAGTGGTTTACGAAATCACAGGATAGTACGCGCTCCGGTATAGTGTCTACAGGTCTACAGTCAAATACATCAGTCTGCAACCAGTCGCTTCTCGCGTCGGTTGTTGTTGTAAGATGTCAAGGATCCTTACGATATTCCACAGGTTGTGGTGAGATTCATAGGCGTCGGAGACCTATGTTTTATTCGAATTCCAGGCTGAGATATTTCGATCGAAAGGAAATAGTGTAGAATTAATTGGAATTATCGAAAATATGGATAAAAAGATCCTTTCTATTTTTTTCTCAATCGTTACAATTTATTTGGTGACAGCCGAGAATGATTCCGATTTGGGCACGATCGTCTTTGCCAATGTTGTAAGTTTCTATCTTTACATTTTATGCAAATTCTCTGTTATACTGTGTATTGTGGTGAATTTTAAAACAACTGTTACGATAAATTTTTTATATTCACATTTTTCAATCTGCTTATCTTCGCGAAATTCTCTCATGAGTTTCTTTGTTCACAATTCTTAAGTTATCTGTATTGAGCATTGTAATATTTCCAATTCGTCACGTTTCTTTTAAAAATACACAGATGCCAATGAAGCAGAAAGAATTAACTCGACATTTTTATCTCTACCTGTAGTCAAGTACTTTTTCCTCGAAGTATTCGTTATTCGTTGGTTTTTTTTCCGGTACACAAGGAGAAAATAGATAGTTACTAATTATAATTATAATTTTTAATCCCAGTAAACTATTTTAATTTAGAATTCTTTGTCGAACTAATACAAAACTTATTATATGTTTTTAGTCTTTACTTGAATTCGAATAATTTTCAAATGTTTATAATTAAATATAATGTTCCTAAATAAAAAAAATTTATTTACAGTTATACAGACATGGAGATAGAACACCTTTGAGACCCTACACTAATGATCCATACAGGAATGAAAGCTTATGGCCAGCTCCATATGGTCAATTAACGAACGTAAGTATTAATTGTTCAAATATTCCACTAACAATATGGTGGACACCGCAAAAGAGCTTTTATTTTTGTCTGACTCATTCTACATTTTATGTGGTTTTTCAAACTAGACAAGCCTATTATTAAACTGGCAATAAGCCAATAAGGCTCTGTCACCTATTCCATAGCTAATATACGTTAACTTCTTATGTAAAAGCTGTTACATAAATTTACATGAAAATATATAAGATATTTTTACTACGAAAACTATGAAATACCGAATATATTAATAAAATATTATACGTATTTAAAACACACTAGGATTCTACCTATATTATTTCAAGAAAAATGATACACAGTTTCAACCATGAAGCTCTAACGATTTGTTACCAAACGTAAATGGTTCATTGTTACTTGAGAATTCTTTTTCCAAATACAGCGTGGAAAACACCAACATCTGTTACTCGGTCGCTGGCTAAGGAAACGTTATTCTCATCTTTTGAGTGACCTCTATTCCCCGTATGAGATATATATTCAAAGTACGGATGTAGATAGAACATTAATGTCTGCCGAAGCAAACCTCGCTGGTTTGTATCCACCACAGGGAAATCAGATATGGGATCCAATGACGTGGATGCCCATACCGGTGCATACGATTCCCGAAGATCAAGATAATATCTTAGCCGCTAAGAAATATTGCCCTAGATACGAGTATGAACTCGAGAAGGTTTTAGCGTCGCCAGAAATAAAACGCATAAATCAACAGAATGCAAAACTGTATTCGTATTTAACGGCAAAGAGTGGAAACAAGATATCAACGCTAAAAACTGCGTTACAACTTTATGACACATTGTTTATAGAGGTAATTTTAAACAAAGTTTCTTTCTAAACAGTACATTAAGCAAAAATAGTCATACGTCATGTTGTAATTTTTCAATTTTTAGAGCATATATAATAAAACGTTGCCCCAATGGACCAAATCAGTTTTTCCTGACAAACTGAGGCCTATCGCAGCTAAGAGTTTCACGACAAATGCTCATAACAAAATTCTACAGAGATTGAAGACAGGTATTTTCGATCGTTGAGATATTGAAATTTCTTTTGAAGAAAATCTACCATTTAGAATTGATTGTAGGATTATTAATTGGCCAGATGGTAGATCACATGGAGAAGAAATCAAAAAATGCCCTTACGCCAGATCGAAAATTATGGGTATATAGTGCGCACGATGAGACTGTTGCCAATGTACTCATGACTCTGCACTTATTCGATCTGCATTGTCCACCGTACACAGCTACGATTCTCATTGAATTAAGAAATGATTCGAAAAATAACTTTTTCGTAACGGTACGAATTTCACTGAAAATCTGCGCTCGATGTAGCGTATAAAGTTTCACACTATGTAACAGAATGTATTTTTGTATTTTTGTATTTTTAGGTCTCTTACAAAAATACCAGCGAGGAACCAACGCTCTTGACGCTGCCCGGATGCATTCCTTTGTGTCCCTTGAATCAATTTGTCGCATTGACAAAAGACATTGTACCTGAAGATTGGGAAACCGAATGCTTGATTGAATGGGAAAAGTATGGATATAACATGAACGTGACTGCAGTTATTGGTAAGTTTGTTATCTTATTAATTTTCCTGTTTATATATACTACTTTCATTCCGCAATGTTTCTTAATGCACCCGATTAATGAGCATCACTGTCCGGATTTATCGGAATTTCACAAATCGTTTTACAGCTGCCAAATAAACACAACGATTTGTATTTTTCTTGTTCCAGCTATATTGACCTCGTCGATATTGATGTTAGTAATACTGATTTTATCTATAATTGGGTTCATTTACTGGCACTACAAGCGGGAACATAATCAGTATTACTTTCGTTTAACGACTGATCCGATATAATCAACGTTTTTAAGATAATTAGGCAAATATTTAACATGCGAATTTTTAATTAAGATCTTCGTTACGATATAATAAGCGCATGCTATTATTTATTGCTACCGAAATTTGCCCGGGGTCGAAATTTTGTTAAGCGAATGACTTGGAAGAACTCAGTTCAATGAAATGACAATTATTCCGATGAAAAGATTGAAACAATCAGCATAAAATCAATGCGGCACTAAATCAGTGAGCGATGCAATAGGAAGAAATTTTATACAGCGTAAAACATATTGGAATATAATAACTTTTTTCGTACTTTCCTAATCTTCTCCGGAATTAGTACTGCATAAAGAGGCTGTTTTTTATACTTATACTGACAATTTCGCAAAAATTTACAAGAATGAATGCTCGAATTTTACAATTGAATGTGATAGCAAATATGCTACTTTGTTTAAATTCAATTTCGACGACATGTATAGGCTGTTACGTGTAGTAGTATGACCTGTTCTGTCTGTGATTGCGATATGGATACGTCGAAAGAATACTCGAATAGATTATTACGATTAATGGGATTTTTACAATCTTCTACCAACAATTGATACAATAATGAGTAAGTAGCTAGTTTCTTCAAAACTGGTATATGTATCCTAATTTTATTCATATTTTACCATCGAGTGTGATGCGAGCAAATCAATCGAGCGTCGGTTGAATTTTTATTTTTATGCAGAGTGCTCCAGAACTCTATGAAAATTGTACTACTTTGTAAACAAGTATCTCAGGGTATGAAGAAAAATGACTAAGAAACTTGTGATCCTTCTTTGAAATCAATCTTTAACTATCATTCTGACTAGTCATTGTAGCGACTGATTTCAGTAGATCTGTCGAAAAAGGGAAATATACGCGATACCATTCCACCTATATTGTTCCAGACATCGAAACTATGAAATTGATCTCGTGAAGATGATTTAACAAGTATTATTATTAAAGAGAAGTTAATTATATATCTTTGGAAAAAAAAAAGAACTTCCATCTGTATCGACGCTTATTGCGATACACTTCTCCTTCGACTCTATACAATTGTACGATGCTAAAGTTGTGTTGTTTTTTGCAAAATCAATGCGTACTATGACTGTTTACTATGAAAACTATTTTTGTGATATTTTAATCTTAATAAAATAAGTATAATGATGAATTACTTTCTGGTAATAAAACATTCTTCATTCGATTCCAATTTTATCGTAGATATCCGTACAAATTTCAAGTGTTTTATGCTAAAATTATCGCAGATCAAAATTTTTATAAATACGCTATCTTAAGAGTACGAATAATGTATTGACGTTTTCAGCATACCACAATTATTCACTATTGCACATATACTCATCGGGAGGTGATCAATACACGTTTGGTTCATTAAAACTTGCCATCATCTCATCCTGAATGGAGAACGCTGGGTTTGATCTGAAATATATTAATTCATTTATTTTTCTTGCCTGTTGTACTTGCGATTTCGTTCGAAATGATTCTCGCACGCATATTTCAACAATGTCAGTAATAGTTTTTTTTTTTTTTTTTTCTCTGGGAGTTAAATTAATGAAAGAAAGTGTGCGATTAGCGTTCAAAGTCCTCTTACCTCAGTTACAGTCATTTTCAAGTCAAGTGTCAGCGTCGCGCGTCCATGCTGTGTGGGTTAAAAAAGTAGTGCATGCAATGAAAAGAATTTCGGTTAATTAGTAGCGTTGTGCAGATTGTCGATTTTCGCGTAAACTAAATAGAAGATACAAAGAAGAGACACACAGATACAGAAGCTGAATGGACAAATTAACAATTGACAATTAATCAGCAACCGAAGCATTCCCCTTACATTGTTAACATAAAATATTCTTTTATGCGAAGAAGAGACTATATTAGCATGCTTCGCAGACGAATGAACATGAGGGAAATGATGAAAAGCAGAAGATTAATTAGTTTGATTTATTGCCGTCATTTAGAAAGGAATTAATTAAGATTAATATGATCCACCTCATTATTCTACTACGAAATATCAATTGATTATGAAAAACGATTCCGTAACACAGTTTTTTTTCCTGCCAGATCGTTTGCCATGATGCAATTCGTTACGGCGATGAGAATCTTCAAAAATCGAAGATTATTGATTAAAGGAAACGTAGCTTAATCGATTGGTCAGGTTCCGTTTGAATCAACATTCTCGTTGATTGTTCAATCGTTTTCTTAATACATAATAGCTATGATATAGATGGTAATTATCTAAAACGCTTTTTATAACCACCGGATATAGATACAGCATCCCGGGGCACCGTATCGAACGTAATCGTGCATTATGCAACAGGAGAAAGAATATGAATTCATATATTTAATGCAGAGTCTTCTTGGTTCGGCTTTTATCGCACACTTACCAATTCATGCAATATAGTTGTAGAATGTTTTATTATGAATTCACATAAGATAATGGTATTATCAGTTAGTCACAGTTTTTCTCAACATCATGAGACATCGTCCCCCGAAGTGAAAAAAAAACACATTGCATATATGAAGCAATTTTCGTGCAAAAGAAACATAAAAGAGAACATAGTGTTTTTTTTTCACTAGAGTATGGATGTCATAATCCTCAACTCACACAGGTGTTAGTATATTTTTTTATTAAAAACGCAAATGGATACTTAAGCGCACTTTGTTCGATCGTTAAATCTAAAAAGTTCTATCAATGTAGTTAATCTCAAGGTAAAAAGATTAATATAAATTCAAATATTCTCATCGCAATACTATCAATAGTTTCACATTAAATTCCTACCATCGATCGAATTCGATGGGAATAACTTGGTACAAATATATTGAGAGATAAGAATTTAATTACATCATTGTTCGAATTCAGTTTTCTAACAACTCTCATACAATTGGTTAAATCTCTTTGTAAGTGTCAGTTTATCCCCGTTCATCTAATAATATTCATTAATCCTAACAATTTCACATTACCCTAAACCATGTGTACTCTATCAGTTTGGTATGTTAAATATTCAATAGGAATTCGGTTTACTTGGACAAACACATTGGTGACTGTTGATTATTCTAGGATGGAAACACTGAGTGTACACCGTTTAACAAGAGGATTTTTAGGCACAAATTTGTCACTGCACACATCTTAAAAGGCACACAATGGGGAAATTCTGACTCCATTTGTACGAGTGAAAATTATATTGCACACGGTCAAAGTAAAAATCTGACTCGTCTTTATCTTGTCATTTTCTTCTCCATCAGAGTATTAACATGTTATGTTAGTTCATATGTTACTGTTTGTATCATACAAAATACTTCAGGCATAATACATAACAAATGAGCCAGTCAAAGTTCTACATTAAAGACACACATTCGCGCGCGCGCACACACACATACACACACAGTTTAACTATATTATATTAAAACAACTGATGTATACTAATTCTTTTTGGGATTTTGTTAGACACAATTCTTCTATTCCATGATAGTAGCATTAGAATATTCCCTTTTGCGATGATATTTCCCTTTCCATTAATACACACATAAGAAAACTTGGTGCTTAATGGTACGTTGGACATGAACTTGACATTTTGCCAATTAATTCTGATTAGCAATCCTTACCTAGCGTAGACTGCTGAATTCGATAATCCAAGTGTAGTGTCAATTGGTGCGCCAATATATTTAGCTACAAACTGGAAATAAAAATAAATGGTGAGAATAAATTATACAAGTTTATACTTTGGAAATGTATTAAATGATTAAGATATTTCTTTGAATTCCTTACCCAGTGATTACCGAGAGACGTAGCTCCCATGCTCACAGCCATATGAACAATTAAATAGATACAGAACAATAAATACAAAATGGAATATATCGACATTCCAAGAAGTATTCCCCAATGGTGAGGTAAATCCTCTTGCACGGTGTTCGTCACAAAGTAAATATTTATACTTATAACTAGAAAGGATAAAGCCGTTGCAACAACTTTGTTAAACCTAAAACACAATAAAGTTCAATATAAATTTCTCCTTTCGTTTCTTTTTTTCTTAATTTAATGAATAAAAGAGATTTGATAAATATCAATAATACACTTACATTCCATTTCGAAAATCTCCCATGACCTGTTTACTGCTCGTAAAAGCAATTAAAGGTAAAGTTGCAAAGGGTAATTGAAGACTCATTACAGCATTTAGAATATCATTCATGCCTGTCAATCTATCCAAATCTGTATAAAATGCTACGAAAAAGGTTGGAACGATTGCAATTGACCGAGTGAATAGAACTCTCTTCCATCGCACCCATTGTAAATTTAGGAAACCTTCCATTGCGAATTGACCAGCATACGTTCCTGTCATCGTTGAAGACTGTCCAGCAGCCAAGATGCCAACAGCCCAAATGTACATTGCCGCTGCACCAAAAGTGCAGCCTAAAAATATACCACCTTTATATAAATCAGCCGCCAATGTCTCGTTCACTGGCTGGAATATAAACATGTGGAATTTAATATAATATTCGTTGATTAATAGAAATGTAGGAAATATTTAAATGACATTACCGGGAATGTATTTATTCCTAGGGTGTAATTGTTCGCTAAGCAAAGGTCGTACTGGAAAAAATTAACAATTGTAAATTGTGAAAATAGGTAAAATCTTTAGACAACAAATTTTTCACTTACTACATCGAGGCTGGATTTCTGGTACAAGCCGTGAGCAAATACTGCGACGACGAATACGTTAATTACGAATGAAACTAACAATGCAATAGTGGCTTCAGTAAAATAATACATATTAGCGTCCTTAATTTGTTTTGGCTGTCTGCGATCAATATCCCTCGACTAGAAAATTATGCAAAAATTAATCAAAAGTTTGATAACGTTATGAGTTCTAAAATCATGAAAATTTGTCTTCCGTACTTTTACAAGAGCGCTGTGGAGATATAAATTATGGGGCATAATAACTGCGCCAATAATTCCAACAGCTTGTAACAACATTTCTTTGTCGTAGTGCTTGTACCATGGTATAAACATGCCTTCAATAACGTCGACTTGTGGAGGCGCAGAAACTATATACTAAATAGATTGCGAACGATGTCAATAAGATATTATAAACAAGTATCGATAATATTAAAATTAAAATTCTCACCTCGTAGCCAAACGTTACAGCCATAACTGTTATTAGGAAGCCAAAGAAAAGCTCTAGTTTCCTAAGTCCATACTTGTCCAAAAGCAAAAATGTGAAAGTGTCAATCACAGTAATTAAAACACCACCCCATATAGGAATTCTGAAAATAATTTCATTGGATTATTTCAATTTCAATACTTTTACTAAGACAGTGAAAAACTGTTATATAAATACTTTTGTAACTTACACTCTATTCGTTAACAACGCAAGTGCAATGGCAGTCCCAATTACCTCTTGCATATCGCTCCCAATTATAGCTATTTCTGTCATTATCCATAATAAAATTCTCGGTACTTTCTTGTATTGTCTATAACACATTTCGGCGAGATGTAAGCCAGTTACCACGCCTAATCTCGCGCTAAGCCTTTGCATTACTAAACCTAGAATTGTTGCACTTAGTAATACCCATAGTAACTGAAATAAGGATAATCCATAGTTAAGTAATTGTCGCTTACGAACAATAAGTATCCGAACGTAGATTACAATATTATACCTTGTATTGAGCAATTGTACCAGATTGCAAGTCGGACTCTATATTCCCTGGATCCAAATAAGCTATGGACATCAGGAACCCAGGACCCGTAAACGCCCATAATTTCTTAAAACTAAAGCGAGCCTGTAATCATTTTAAAACGATTAATTACAAAATACCGTCAGTTTACTACGTGTCGATGAACAAAATTATGCTTCTCGGAGCGTAAACAAAGAAAATCTATTCAACCGAATTGTTTTTGGGTGCCAAAACGTCTATCGTATTGACATTGTAACTTACATCATCAACATCTGGAATTTGGATTCTTTCATCAGCGAAATACGTCTGATTATTGTTAGGAGATAGGGATGTATTCTCTGACGCTTTTTCATTATTTTGCATTTCATCCATGCGTTGATGCGGCACCGTGGAGGCGTGTACATCGTTGTTTCGATAATTGTTCTGCATAATGTCTTGTGGTACTTCTGAAATAAAACCCTTCATTTTATCATTTCCAACACTCACGTTGAATTGGTTAGTCTAAAGGTCGAGAAACAGTAAGAGATGCGATTACAAGATCAAGTGGATCACAATACACATAATGATCGAACAAAATTCTCCTGGATCATTGTTCGACAGATTGTTGTTCGATCTAAGATAACAGATTGTCTGTAACTTAATACTTACTTTCACTGCAAGCTATTTTAGAATTAATTTACAATCATTCGAAAAAAGGTTTCATTGAAATTAATAGAAATCGGTAAGAAGTGAAAGAATACGATTTAGCGTGTTCATACCTTGGGATTAGGCATGTTTTTCGTTATGTTTCAATAACTCAAAAGGTGAATAATGAACTTGATGAACAGCGACACTAATTGTCTCTTCGCTATTTTAAACTGATCATACGCAAAACTTTCGCGTAGTCTGAGAAAATAATGCTCAATGTAACTTACTGTCAATGTGAAAAAAAAAGTAAAATGTATCAAATTCAGTAGATTGAACAAAACATAATGACGAGGACGAAACAGAAACTGTCTCTCCGCGAGCCACGGGCACACCAACTCCACTGACGCACTGATTCAACTGACTGAGAAAAACACTCAGCTCACGCGAAAGACATAAGTTCGCTGTCTTTGTCAATGCCCTCTATACCTCTTTATCTACATCTACAATATTACTTGGTGGGGATTACCAAACTCCCGAAGAATCAATTGGAAAAGTTATCAGCATTTATCGAAAGCTGAACTGTTTACATATAGTTATTTGATCTTCACCCACTCTGCTACATTACTTCGATCCTCACGTTGTTTAATCTAAGTACACTAATCGTAACAGTCGCTGTCGTATATCGGGTTACATCTCTGTTATGAATTTACAATAGAAGTATCTTACGAAACCTTGACAATTTTAGACAAGGACAGGCTGAAAAACGCATAGAAAATTCCTTTATTCGTAAATGTACAAATTTTACGAGCGTGAAGAAAAATTAAAAGCGGATATTTTATGTAGGTGGAACGTTAACGATTTTACGACCACGAAGAAATATACTGTAAATTTTTAAGTGGTGTAATCTCGAAGGTGCTTCACTTCGAGTAGTAACTTCGACGTGAGAGTAAAAGTTCAATTTGCAATCTTTTCATTATTTGCTAACTCTAACTCACCGTGGAAAAACTGGCGATATATATCTTCTCTGATCTGCTTGCCAGTTCTCACGTAAATTCATATCTTCAAGTCTTCGCGATTAGATATATAGATATACATTGTATATCCACGAATAGTTTTCCGAAAGATTTTTGCACGATTCTTGAAGACGTTACGTTCCAGCTGAGATAATGAGTATTATATGAGTGGAGTAAATTAGTAGCAATTGGTAAGAACGTGTATCGTTAATTGAAGTATAGGAACATAAGTCATGTACATATAGGGAGTTGACAATGAGATAAATTTCTTTAACATTTCAACTCGACTGATGCACAGGAAGCTGAAACTTTCGGAAGTGATTAATTACCGGAGATGGAAAGATAATTCTATCACGTTTGACAGAGACTACATTAGCATGCGATTACGACATTCCTCAGTGAGCGTGAATCAGCAGGGTAATCCCGTGCAACGAGGAAAATCAACTCAGTAGCAAACGAACACGCATTCTTCTTAGATTCTTGATCTGTTTGACCTTCTAACGCAAGTGGAAAGAACGTTCAACTTGAAAAGAGTAAAAAAAACTCCCCCCGGGGTTTTTCTTGTAATGAAACGTTACAATGTATATGGTTTTACCTTGTGCTCAAAAGGTAAATACCGAGTTACGAATACTTTTTTCACTTAGAGATTATTATTAGTGGTAATTAAAAATTTGCCGCACTATTGGTGCGCGCTCGGAAAATTATGTAGTTATTTTGCATGACAGTACACACTTGTAATGGGATATATCAGCCGTGGGAACAAGATATGAAAAAAGATAGACGCTTAACAGTACCAATAAACTTGTTTCGAATTTCACTAATCTAATCTGCGATAAATGAAAACGTGACGAGAGTCATACGAGTTATGCGATCTTATTAGTTTGATCATTGATTACACGATATCGATAAATAGGGTCAAATTTACAGCTCGTTATGGTAAATATTAGTACTCGACTCAAGTTACATCTATACACACACGTGCATATATTAGTTGTGCAGTAGAATTTCCGAAAGAATATTGTTATTTTCGGAAAATTCTGCGAATTTACGAAATGCTAGTGCAAAATGTACTCTGTTCGAGTGACAAAACGGAAGAAAATAAGTGATCGCCGATTAGATGTCGGCGCATATTCAAGTACACGAGGACCAGTTAGCGTACCTTATCGCGAAATGCTGTAACATACGATTGGACGTTTAGGTGTGGAAGTCAAACTTCCGTTCATTATCCTTACAACATTATTATTTACGCGTTTTTTTTATCTTCTTCGGCAGGAAAATATTTCTACAGCTGAGATAAAACGAAATTAAAATCCTATTCAAGTGTATCTCCCAAACAGAATCCTGCCTACAAAAACCACAAAACTATTTGATATAGTAAGATAGTAAAATTAAGATTAAATATTCGAATATTTCCAGAAATACTTCGAAATCAAGTTAAGTAGACAATGTAATAGAAGTTGAAATATATTTCTTCAATTGACAGTGAGATGAAAAGATTCAAATGTACTGAGAAAAAGTGTATAATAGAAAGGCAACTCAGAAGAAATAATTCTGTAAT
Organism: Trypoxylon attenuatum; assembly: GCA_963989405.1. NCBI lineage: Eukaryota > Metazoa > Arthropoda > Insecta > Hymenoptera > Crabronidae > Trypoxylon > Trypoxylon attenuatum. The sequence goes on along the minus strand of OZ022493.1, from coordinate 11,186,651 downwards.
TGAAAAAATTGACAGAAGATGGCAGTCTTTGTCGACATCCCAAGATGTCACCCAATTTCAATATGGCGACTTACGTATAATTTCTCCTCTTTCTCACATGACATTTACTTGTCAGTTTCACTACTACACATTACTGTACAGCAGTATAGTACGAGTGCATTCCCCTCGCTCTCTATAGTCATAATCACGGATCTGTAACAATTGTGGTCATATATATCGGAGCATATGCATCGGTGTGCGAAACGTAATACGGAATGTCATCGTCTGTACTTCAATTATGATATAGGAGCCATTCGTGGTTTGAGTCACTTACGGTGATAATCGATCGAATGTGGTATTATCGTGAGATTCGCGAGCAGCAGAAAGGCCCAGAAGCAGGGCCAGAAGAGTCAGCGAGTAGGAATGTCTAAAGCCAACTCAGATAAGAAAATTTATGACTCAACCGCTTAAGTTCGGATTCTACTGTCACTGAGAAGCCTAACGCTGCTCGAATATTTCCACGTAATTCTCAGGAATCTTTGAATCAAGTGCAATTTTTTTGTGATTCTATTTCATTCTTCACTGCGATATTCTATTAGGTGAGAATAATTATTGTATCTCTTTACTTTGAATGTTAAAAAGCTTTTTGATGGTATGAGTCATCAGTGTTCAAAATTTGGAGCAGTGTTGGAATAGGTATTGCAAAGGGATTGTATTGGTTTTTCTTTTCTTTTTTTCAGAAAAATGTCAAACGTCAGTGATTTGGAACAACAAATTGCAAGCTTGCAAATGAATCATGGAGAGAGCGTTATCAAAACTGTCAAGCCAGGGAAAAAGGTGGGGCCAGCAGTGCCGCCAAAGCCAAAAAAGCCCCAACCTCAGGTCAGTAAACTTTATTGTTATCTGTTAATAATATTGTTTATAATGTTAATAATAATACTCAATATACTCTTCCAATGCCTTCCCATGAATGGGATTCTTACTGGTAATTTGTAGATTCGCTTATCAGGAGCCTCGACAGTGGAAAAATATTCATTGTTCGGAAGAACAAAATTTAAAGAGTCGATTATTACGTTAGAAATATACGCTTCGCAGCTAGCAATTGCCAGACAGACTCTTTACGAGAACGTTAGAAATTTATAATAAAGAAATTGTGATATTTATTTCAGGTACCTCAAAGTTACTCTATAAAGGCTCCGCCAATGCCATCCTACAGCACTGTACTCAATAATTCTGGATCGAACGAGAAGCCTTCGAATTTGTACATGAATACGCCACCGCCATACACGTCGCTTAATATCGAAAAGAATGACTTTACACTGTCCACCGCGACTAATGGCAAGGACACCAATAATCTCTATCAGAATAATGACAACTTTTATACACGTCAGGGCACAGAGAAATTCGAGCCAAAATATGGCTACGACGAAAAAAATTATTACTCGAACGTTGGGAATATGCCTGCACCTCAAGTTCCTGTGGAAGATCATTCCAGAGCTACTAGAAATGTGGTTTATAGTAATATAGAGCCAGCGGTTCCAGTACCGGTACCAGTGCCAGTGCCCGTTGCAACGAATGCAAAAACGGAGAAAGATATAATTTACAGTAACATTCAATGGAATACAAAATCTGAGAACACTTATTGCAATATTCCAGCTACTAGTCATGCTAACGGTGAGCAAAGATTATTTATTACGTTAAAGAAATTTTCTTTACGCTTTCTTACTCGCAGATGACTTACCACCTCCACCCGAACCATCCGAGTACGTTGCTTGCGTACCAGGAAGTTCATTTCCACCACCGCCAGAAGAATTGCCACCACCGCCCAGTCCAGTATCTTCGAGTTACAGCGAACTAAGACGCGCTACTTATCAAACAGATTTCCCTTCCGATAACTATCCTAATGATATTTATGGACCAAGCTCACAATCGAGTTCAACATACGAATCAATATACGAACCAATTAATCCCCGTCCTCCATCACAATTATCATGCAATTATTCCATGTATTCTGGATATGGCTCAGCCACCTCTACTCAACCGCAAGGAAAAGTTTCGCCAGTTAAAGAAGTATGTGATCATTTCGTAAAGATAGATTAAGTATATAATTTGAGTGTAAAATCTTAAGTTTTGTTTTCTTTATTTCCCTAGGTTGACGTTTTGACAGACTTACTGGTCCAAGGTATGGAAGATAATTCCGAAGACGGTGACATATATGGAATTTGCGCACAATGCGGCCGCAAAGTGGAAGGAGAAGGAACCGGTTGTTCAGCAATGGACAAAGTATTCCATATAAGTTGCTTTTCGTGTTACGTGTGTAAAGTGAACTTGCAAGGGAAGCCATTTTATTCTTTGGAGAATAAGCCTTATTGCGAAGAAGATTACTTAAACACGTTAGAAAAATGCTGCGTCTGTACCAGGCCAATATTGGACAGAATTTTAAGAGCTACCGGGAAACCTTATCATCCGTCATGTTTCACGTGTGTCGTATGCAGTCTGAGTCTAGACGGTATACCCTTCACTGTGGACGCAACAAATCAAATCTATTGCATCCAGTGCTTCCACAAGTGAGTCGACGAAAATTAATAATTTTCATATAAGAATTTTTTTTTCTCCTTAGATTCAACATCATATCCAATTGATTATGATAATTCTTTCAGGAAATTCGCGCCTCGCTGTTGCGTATGTAAATTGCCTATTATGCCGGAACCCGGCGAAGACGAAACTGTACGAGTGGTTGCTTTAGATCGGAGTTTCCATATTCAGTGTTACAAATGCGAAGATTGCGGTCTAGTTTTGTCTTCCGATTCGGAAGGTCGTGGTTGCTATCCATTGGACGATCACGTACTTTGCAAAAGTTGCAACGCGACACGCGTGCAAGCGTTGACATCTCATATGACGACTGAACTGTAAGAATCTTAAGCTACGAATTCCAGGAGATTTTTTCATATAGATTTTGATCGTCATGACATTATGGAGAAATTCGAGACTACTATATGTATTCCTTACAGTTTTCTCCAGTTTTCTAACAAATCCTATTCCGTCGAATTTTGACGATTATCATCTATTTACTATACATGTTACAGAGCTATTTCTATTGAATTTTTTACAGTATTTATATCGGGGAAAATATCCATTTTCTATTGCCAAAAGCGCGTCTTTTTATAATATGTATTAAGAAGTAGCGTTCTAGGCCTATTGCGTCACTGCCATAATGATTCATGATGAAATACATATATACTGATTATATGATGACCAGTTTCGAGGATTTGACTATTAGCATAGAGATTCATTGGGAAAGGAAACAGTGTTATTGTGTAGCCGCATTACAATTCTCGTCGTGTGATTATTAATGTGATCTTAGCGAAATACTTTGTCGATCGATAAAGTAGATATTTAATACTTAGAACTTAAGAGATATATCGTTCCATTTTACGCGAGTGTTTATCCATAATCAGATGGCACATCGTAAAAAAGAAACTTAACAACCGAATCAAGAAATGTGCCATTCGTACGTATTCGGTTGTAATTCGAAGCAACACGCAATACTTGGACTTCTTTATGACCTTCTAATCTCTTTCGCTTTTAGTTATTAAACATGTGATATGAAGATGATATATTAGATGAATATTGTTCAGTAGTGCAAATTAAATGAAACTAGTAAACTATGGTTTAAGAGGATAGAGAAACGGGAGAACTAAATGTATCGTTAGTACAATACATTAATAAAGTATTCAATCTTATCATAATTAAATTTCCCTGTCTCTTGATTACCCCTTTTATTTTTATTTTATCGAAGGTAGAAGAAGAAAAAAACAACAAGAAAACAAAAGGAAAAATCGTTAAATATGAAAGGTAAAGTGAATAGTACATTGCTCCTTTGATATCATCATATATTTTATGTTCTGCATGAGGTTTATTATTTTTATTATTATTATATATATTTTCGGAAGAGATGTACACGTATTTCTTGTTACTCTCTATGCTGTTCCATTACTAGTCGTTTCCATCTATGTACTGTCACATGCACAGATGTGTCTTTATTATTATTAATATCGGCTTTTAAATATATGCATCTCTTATCCGTAATATTTTGTGTGTTCTGTGTGTTATGTACGTGTCTCTGTGTGTGTGTGTATGTGTGTTTTTTATTATCATTGAGTTATATAGTTTCTCATCGTACAACCTACATGTCATTTTGTGTATAATTTATGCTTTTCGATACATAAATTTCTGTTGTTTCCTTTCTTTCTTTTTTTTTCTTCCGAAGCATGCTTTAGTGATTGTGGAATGTCATCAATCTGAGGACCCCCTGCTGCATGAAAACATATTCACCGTACTAAAGCAAAACTGATTCCTAACGGCTGCACTACCCCCCTTCCCACTCTCTCTCTCTCTCTCTCTCTTTGTCGTCTCTAAAGCTTCTTCCGGTACTCGCGTCGCAATTCGATCGACACACGAAAATCAATGGAAATCTAAAAGCGCAACTGATTCTCGAACGCGATCGACTAGCCCAAAACTAGCTTCTTTCCATTGTACACATGCTATTATGTATCAGCTTTCACTCGATAGGATGAATATTTCACCCAATGAACGGAACCCCGAACAACGGCATTAGTCGTCACGCATTTGCTAACATACATATTATATTGTATACCCGTTGTCATTTGTATAAACTACATTATACATTAAAATTAGGCCCTTAAACTGTTGATAATGCTGCCGCCAATTGTATCGCGGAAATATTGATTCCGAAATGAGGATAGTTAAAGACAGTGCTGTACAAGTAGCCCGTTAAGGATTCAATGTGAAACGAAATAACGTATTAGAGGCTGTTCTATTGCCGTTTGATTTTTTTTTTTTTCTTTAACTAAATAACAAAAATATTAATCCCGGAGCTACGTATAGTGCGCTGCAGAGATGATCACATACAATCTCAAGGATGCGAGAACACACATAGTATTCCACAATCGTAAAGCCATGCCACTTACACCGTGTATAATACAGTAATGTTCCTATGCTTTCGACTACACGTAGTTGCTAGTATATCTATCTTAGACTCATCTTCTTTATAATATACTTTTGCGAAGTATATATATATATGTATATATATATATATTATGTTTTATGTCGTATCAGCACCATTCTACGTTGAATTCAGTACGTGGAGAATTTGAATTATAATTAATATCGTTCAGCGCTCACTCTACTACCCAAACCATCATCTCCCTCGTCGTTTTGCGGTACCAGTACCAAACTTAACATAGAATCGTACCTTTCGCGCGTATTCTTCTGCACATATAGATGTATATGTATAATATGTATATATGTTATGAAATATGTGTGTGTGTCCTGGGTTGAGAGTGGATCAGACCACCAACAGCACAACACGGTAGCTTACATACTTACACGCGAACTGTACTCTCTGTACTTGCACGCAATAATCACAGCCACCTATCCCAAGTTCGCGCACACGCACACCTAAGTACGCACTCTTCTATTCGCGCGCTTTCATTCCTTCTTTTATACCTTCGTTATACTTTTATATTTGTATTCATTTATTTATTTATTTATGTATGTATTTATTTATTTATTTACTCATTTATTTTATTCATTTAGTTATTTATATATATATATATATATTTATATTTATAGTTGTTATATCTATATTGCTCGGATAGTTTCCGTGTATTATACATATAAATAGGTGCCGAAACGAGCTGCTCTCTTTTTTTAATCATTCAATATCGCTGATCGTTACAGCAGTTTGGATAGTTCTTGGGATCTTTCAATTCGAAACGGTATGCATACTCTTGGTTTCTCGTTCACTCGCTTACATTCTTCTCAATCCTTTTTCCTATACTGTTTCTAGTACATACATACATGTTTCTTTATTTTCCCGCGTCCTCGCTTTCCATTACGTATCTTTCGCGTGCTGCTGATCTGTGTGTGTGTGTGTGTGTCTCTCTCTCTCTCTTTCTACCGTCTTACTCTCTAGGTTTTGTTCTTCGACGTCGTTCTTTTACAGCATACTTTCACACTTCCAAATTCGCTGGATGCTGTTGTTGGGCTGTGGCAGCCCGTAAATCAATAAATAAATAGAGGAACAACATTCTTCAAACGTCTTTTTTTTTCTCTCTTATAACAACATTAGAGGCTCTTGGAACGTAACGCAACAAATGTTCAACAATAGAATTACGAAAACAAATAGAAGGCACATCTTGCTTTTCAATAAATTAATTTCTTCGTAACGACTCACGGGTTGCGATGACATTCGTACGCGCGTCCTAGGCCTTGTCGTGTCGTCTAATTATTATCACTCGCGTGGACATATGTATCTTTATCCGAAGCACCTCTCTCTCTCTCTCTCTCTCTTGCTCGCATCTCGCTCGCGCATCGTTACATATCGCTTTCCTCGTTAAATACATAATAATTAGCTACAATATGTGAGATATGAGATAACAAATTTTCTCGATATAGATAAAAGAAACTCACGTTCATAACAATTAGGTAGAATATTATTTAACTTTTTTATATTATAATAATTTAATTATTGTTATTTGCTTGGAAGCTCACAGCCGACACATTTTTTAATTCATTATTATTATTATTTATTATTATTTTTTTCCCACTTTTTTTGTTCTTTTCTTTAAATACTTTATCTTATTCGTTTTGGGTATGGGGCATCTCGTTTTCTCCCTTTTCTTCTTCTTCTTATTTTTTTTGTTTTACTCCCCTCAATCTTTCTAAACGGCTAACTAGACGGTTCTTCTTCTTCTTCTTCATCATCATCATCATCTTCTATCATCTTCGTTATTCTTCTTCAACTCTTTTTTGCGCGGAAATTTGTCGAAAGAAACAACGTAACGAATCAGTGTCCGCATCTATTCTGAGAAGGCATGAGGATATTCACGGTCACTCTAATTAAACTATAAGTACGATTACCGTTTCAGGTAGAAAATCAAAACAGAGATGTGGCAGTGCCTTGAGCAACCGTTTGTAAAATCAACTCTACCTTGCCTCCCTATTATACCCTTCTGTTGTTTTTCGTTTTGAACACATGACAAATCGCTCATTTTTTGTACGATAACAATGTTATTTTGTTTTTTTTTCTTATATACCTGCCTCTACTCTTCTGTTTTTATCCATCTAACTACTCTAGCCTTGCTCGTGAGATTCGTGGTTTTATTTTTTTCGAGCCTATCGCACACATAACGCCAAATACTGCATAACATAGATGTAAATGGTTTAGCTGTATTCTATATTGAGATATAATTTTTGTCTCGTTAACATTCAACTCTTTTGAGAGATAATGCAACTGACGTCAAGGTTTTCATTTTTTTTTCCTTTCTTTCTTTTCTTTACTCTAATCATATCTGTCTCTTTTGACGTATGTATATGTATATAATATACGTGAGTATATGTATATATAGGTGTATATATATAATATATTAATCATGTATATCATTCCTTTTTTTTTTCATAACTATCAATAATCTTTAAATATCGTATTTTATCTTATACACACACACACATACATATACATATAGATATATAGATATATATATATATATATAAGTGAGTGTATACATATGTACATATTACACGTATGTATGCACATATAGATATATATATATATGTATATATATATATTTTCTTTATAAATGCTTAACAATTTAGCAAGTTTGATAATTTATCCGAAGAATTTAATTTACAGTTTGGGTCTCTAGTTTTTGGATTTGGGACTGAGATCACAAGAGAAATTGTATTGCGGCACATATTTATGCAGTTGTCGCACACGCAGCATGCAAGCTGACGCTTCTTACGTCTCTCTCTCTTTCTCTCTTTCTTTCTGTCGCTCTCTGTTTCTCTATCTCTATCTTTCTCTCTTTTACTCTCGGTTCCGCTATTATGCGGTTTCGATGCTGATCGGTACTACAAAACGAGACGATACAGGCGAGAAACGATATCTACAGGCTTAGAGCTTGCATCTGATGGCATGTATCACTCAATTGATTCTGATCGGCCGTAGAATGGGCCCTTGGGGTACCTGGGGGCGTGATCAGCATTCTGCCAATATCGGGTGGAGCATCACCCGCACCACCCAAATTATCCTCGGATACCTTGCTACTCGATTGCATTATACCGTTTACTTTGTACTTGCTCTGCCTAAGCATCGTCGCTTGAGAGCCGGTGCTCCCGCCGCCACCGCTGTTACCACCACCACCACTCGCGTTTCCGTTGCCACTTCCGTATTTTTCTGCTGGCTTCCTGTTGCCGGCGAGACCACTCGGACCGATGGCATATCTACGCTGATTCGATTGCTGCTGCTGCTGCTGCTGTTGTTGTTGCTGATGTTGATGCTGGGACGGGGCTAGGGATGGCTGATAACGGTTTTGCGCCGGAGCATAGAACTGGACCTGAGGAGCGGGTGGTGACAAAGTTGGAAGGGGTCGTGTCATGGGTGAATATGGAGCTGGCGGTGGACTCGCCGGCTTTTCAATGCTCGTAGTCGACTCGGATATTTGTAAATCCTGATTGCCGCTCACGCTGATAATTGAACTCGAGCTATAGTTCTCGTTAGATTGGCTAATAGCGGTACTCGTTGAATTAACAGTTCTACAATTATTCGGCACGCAATTCTTACGATTCGACTTTAACCCAACGGTAGTACCATCGAAATACTGTTCCGAGCTTGAATTCAAATTCCTACGACCATTCGCGTATTCGAAACTTTGTGAATTGGCATTGAGTCCTTTGTGTGGAGTGTTGAAGCCGACAGGACTATATGAGCCCATGCCAGATATGAAGCTGCCTCCGGGCTTCTGTAAATTTTGAGCTGGCCCGTAACTCGAGGACTTTTGTGCTACTAAGTAAGCCGGCGAGCCCATTGTGGAACCAACAGTCGTCCTCTTCCCATATTGAGTGGGTAATCGCGGGGTCATCGCGGCTGTTGAGTATTTCGGATGCCCGTCAAAATTGGTGTATTTATACGATTGAGAATTTCCTAAAGTTTGAGCCTTAGCGAAAGGAGCTTGCTGGGACATTGGGCCCCCGTGAGCCTGTGACCTAAGGTGATTCCCTTGACCGCTCGTTACCCCTGCTTTCGTATATTCCTTTGAATTCAGACCCTGACTTTTCCCACTCGACTCGAATAATTGCTGGGGCACGGCGGGTGGTGTCGGTAATAGGCTGGTGCCACCAGAAGCATTATGATATGAAGGCGTATGCGCGTGAGGAATGTAAAGGGTGGTGGGATGATAGACGATGGTCCTACAAGGCATCTGATTGGCACTACACTCGTCGGTCTCGTTTAAGCATGATTGAGAACTGTATAAGTTAGCGGTGTGTATAGGGATTGGATGATAATTAGTGTAACGACCAGACATGGGAAATTTTATGGGCATTAGGGACACCAGGGGTGTAGCTGACCCTGAAGCAGCCTGTGTTTCACCATGAGGTTGCTCCGAGTGGCTTGATGTTGAACGAGAGTCCTACGATTTATTTTACAAATGGTAGGCTAGCTTTTTCTATGCTTATATATGACTATGTATAATATTTAATGCGAGTTATTAGTACCTTATCGGACTCTTATCGGTTATTTTACTCGTGCAGAGGTATGTGTAATACGAAATAGTCGAGTAGTTCATTGAAACAATTGCACAGGATGACTAATGTTGCGCCCCGATTAAATGAAACTGCATATGAGGAAGTTGAATGTACAAATCATATTTCATATGAACGAGAAACTAAAAGCACGGTTCTTAACGGGTGAATAATGGCCGAATTCAATGAAGAAATTAAATTAGCAATACCATCCTCACGTCAATAGGAGGAATAAAAAAAAAAAACAATGAAAGCTTGTACCATGTAAAACAAAAAGGAGTGTAACGCGTGTAGAATAAACCTTAAACTTAATCGAGAGAAAATCGAACACGAAACTCTGCATTTACCGCGTTAAGGAATATAGTCCGAATATATTATAGATTCTAAGGAATTGCTTGATCAAACTTACCTCCTGCGGAGCAGTTTGACTGTCAGAGGATGAATTCTGTTGGCACGCAGTGTCGGTCGCATAAAGCAAAAGTTGCTGATCCGTTAATCCCATGGGTCCATGAGGTGGTGGAGGATGAGTACCGGCTGCGAACGAGTAATATAAGTGATCGACTTGCTGTGGCGGCGCTGCAGCTTGCACTGGAGGATGATGATGTGGAGGTGGCGCAGTCTGAGCATAAAAATGTGCTGGCGGCGGTGGTGGAAGTGAAGAAAGTGACGGTGGAGGCGGTCCTGTAGCTTGACTATTTCCCCCGGTACCATTGTTGCCATTGCCAGATGTGCTTCCGCTAGCGTTCGTACTGTTTTGTGAATTTCCAGCAGTGTAAAGATATTGGGGAGCTCCTGCGGTAGCTGTTCCTGCATAATATGGCTCATACTGTAAAAGAAAAAAAAATATAACACTTTATATTAGATCTACTGCCAAAATTGAGAAACCAGTGCAACGTTGAGAATATTGCTAGATTCGCTTTCACGGATTACACGGTTGAATAAAACTTATGATCGAGTCAAGTTATAAGTAGACACATGTTATATGGAAGAATCATGAGTAAAGTAAATGATTAGATAGTCGAGATAAGTCTATCTGTAATGAAATTACCATATGGGTGAGAATCCTAGGGTCTCTTCTACTGCAGCTACCACCACAGAACTCCACTAATATGCATAATACAATTCTTCTTTTTTTTCCGTACAATTATTTTTTTTTTTTCATAACGCATAAGCAACATTTCGAAAGTATTAAGGTCAATGTACAGGCCACGATAATAAATCTTTATCGTGTGTTAATTAACATTTCCTATGTCAGTTTACTCAATGACAAGTAAAAGTCTATAGAAATTTACGTCTTCCCATTTTTACACCATTAGTTTTTCGTTCCTTCCTCTCACATGACTACTAATATAACTTATCATGGATATTGTGAGCTCTCGCTGAATCATACTTCGAAACGCTTCAGTCTACTTTCACGTAAAAGAGGTATGCAGATTTCTCGAAAGAAACAATAATGTGTAATCTATCGATTAAAGAATAAAGCAATTACTAACAAGTGCATTCTGAACAATTGAAAACTGTAACTTCTTGTTCACGTAGACACTATAAAGAATAAGTGCGGAAAATGTGCCATAAAGCGTAAAGGAAAAATATATATATATATTCGATGCGTAAAAAGTAATAACGTAAATTTGCGTTCGTAAAGTTTCTCTAAAATATAATAATGACTGTACAGATAACTATAATAGATAATATCGAATGCACATGCGTCCATAGGCCATGCAAAAGACTGACAAAGAAAATGCACAAAAAATGATGTGCCGCATGCTAGTCATTTTTAGCATAGACCATGTACCTTTAGACCTCAATACTGTATAGCGTCGAGAAGGACGTAAGTAGGCATTTGCTGAGGGTTGGGTAGAAACGCCGGTGGTATGGCATCCCCCATCAAACCATTTGTCTGTCAAACCGCAACCGATATACAGTTTAATAAATACAAGCTATACCCAGACAATTGACATAGCAAAGGATATACAAGGGTTTTAAGATTAATGGGATGGTCGGAAAAAAGAGAAAAGCAGACCGCTTAGTTTCCTACTCGCACTTACCGGTACAGGCGAATACTGATACTGTTGCGGCATGTACAAGGATGGAGCTGGACACGGATACATGACTGGTGCAAAGGTCTGATGACCCGTCGCTTGTGGCCCTAAATTATGACAGGCTTATTAATATTTTCTCTAAAGTCACGAATTGGATTAATGGTTCTTGAACCTACCGAATACTCCAGTAGCCTGATAAATCGTTGCTGGATCTGTCGGTGGAGGAATCGGCGTTGTCGGGGCTGGAGTAGCTGGATTATAGAATGTCATTCCGTTCTGATAGGTAAGTCCCATACCTTGTGGCGAATAAAACGATCCTAATGTAAACTTTTATAATTTGTTTATAATTCTTAATTTCGATTGCTCGCAACTTACCGTTCGTGTAATAATAAGTACTAGTAGGCACAGAGGGTGGTGAACCGGAACCACCGTCAAACGATCTGTTGAAGGGTTGCTTTTTAATAGCTGGAGCAATGTTCAGTTTTCTTTCTCTCAGTACAATGCATTCTGACTATAGACACAGTAAAGACACGTTAGGCGATTATGCGTATCTTAGCGTTTCAATGGAATTCTAAGAAAAAAGATACTTCTACCAACCTCTTGCTGCAATCTTTTAGCTTCTTCCTCAGTTTCGAACGTAACAAATCCATAGCCTTTAGAAACACCGGCACGGTCGGCAATTATCTTTGTAGCCTTTACATTTCCATAAGAAGAGAACAGCTGAGTGAGCTCGGCTTCACTGGTATTGGCAGAGATACCGCCAACAAAGATACGGTTCGGTACTAATGTACCATATTTTGGTGCAGCCATCGTAAGACTCGTAGCTGAGGCTGGGCTAGAGGCTGGACTAGACCCCTCAGTTCCACCAGTGGAAGCCGCACTCTACAGAAGGATAATTCACGTTCCCTTTAAAACACCCAATCGATCCCTATATACAATATATATCTTCCAAATTTCCTATCGTGCCTTATTCCAATATCACAAGCTACAATGACTGTTACTTTCTCTGTATAAGAGGCAGAAGAACCAGTTGCTCATTTGCAGGAATCAATTAATCATTCTATTTATGTATTGTATATATATATATATATACACATATATATATATTAGAATATTGAAGCATAATGTTGAAATTGAAGAATAGTTTCGATTCACGAGAGGATAGGTATGCAAAACCGCATAAATATAGTCGAGGCAAACAGTGATTGAATAAAATGTCCATGTAGTATGTATACAAGATTGAGCTACTGACAGGGAAGATTTCGATTTCGTGGAGATCGTAGTGGGGACACACGGAGTGTACGAGTACGCAAACAAAAACAAGGGACTCACTCTACCGTAGATTTCACAATTCTCGGTACTCAGTACACTACGTGTCTATGCGTCTACTGTCACTTGAAGAAGCTCGCACGAGAGCCTCGCGAGGAGGAGCGTGTCACGATCGTCCGTCAGGGAGTCTCGATAAAGCGAGCGCGCTAAGTTCTCGAGCGCTACCTAAAAATATTGACAAGCGCGAGCTGTCCGTGCAGAAGCACGATTCGCAAGGTTCGAGAGAAGAATAGGAAAAGATTCGTAATATGAATTAAGACGATCAACTTTAATTAAACGAACCAAAATCCTAGGAAGAAGAGTCACGGGAAATGAGAAAAAACTTGTCACAGGGTTAGAGGGGAATCTCTCGATGTAAAAGTACTTACCATCTCCGGACAAAAGTCGGGCGTGTGGCCGAGTTTCTTAAATGTCGACCTGTCGTTGTTAATTTAAGGTACCCTGGCCTCGCACGAGGTCACCTGGGCGCCCAGGGACTGCCAAGGACCGTTGTAACCACTTCAAAAGGAGTTCCAGCCTCCGGTGAAGCTGCTCTTCCTTCTTGCTGAACCTCCAAACACTACTGAAACACTCTAAGATGGCGGTCCTACGCACCGTATAGGGCGCTAAATTTTGCCCCTTTCGAATTTTCCTTCTAATAACTTTACGAATCCTATTCAATTTCACCAACAGGAAAATTATCTTACCTATTTCACATTGCTACTCAAATTCATGAGGTTTATCTATTTTTATCCAATTATTTTCTATTATCGTAGTGATTTAATAAACAATTCTAGTCTAGCGTTATGGTAAAAGTTAAGATGCGCAGCAGCTCTATGAATTCTGCTCTTCACAGATTTTTCACGATTTTCACCCTTCCTCGTGTGTGACTCGAACGAAAGTGAAGTTTAACAAAACCTAATGACGATTCACAAATTTCTTCGATACACGAAATTAATCGATACGAATTAAAAATTGATTTTATTCATGAAATTCTGATTGATTTGGATTATTATGAAAGATATTCTGTGGTTCGAAATATCTGTGAGATATTGAAATACATTGTGTTAAACGAAAATTAAATATGACTGCATTTCGGTAACCATGGCGGATTCCTCGTGAATTGCTACGCACCATGCAAGTTCGCATAAATTATCAAGCTTACTTACCTAATTTCGTCGAAGAACACTGTTGAGAGAACACATTTCGTTCGCGAATATAAAGTTATCTTAACTACGCAGCGACGAACAACCGAAGAAAAACGGGGAAATTGGAACGAGGAACGAGAACGCAGAGAAAAACGAAAATATGACTCTTTACAGCATTGTTGACTTCGAAAGACTAAAACATTCGCCGCCTTACGATACGCATCAAGTAAACTTCTAGAATCACGTTAGTTCCATCATTCGTCCAATATTCCTGTATATTCTTATATAATTCAATATCACAAAATATATTGAATAAATTAGTTAACGGATTCGAGGTTATTTAAGAAATTACGGTAGAAATTTCAGAAAATTTGTATTACTCTTTCGACTCAAGTAGTACACAATCCACAGGATTTGCCGTTCAAATGTTTCACACAGGACGCAACAAAAGACGGGTGAATTTGTACGATCGATTCTACGCACGTACACTCGATTAATGTAGTTCAATGCTCCTTTTTTCTAACTGGCACCCAAGGAATTTAAATCCAGATTATGTAATAAAAATTTTATTCAAAAACTAATAGTATGGTATATATACAAGTATGTACAAATTCATGGTGACAATATGGATGTTGATCTATTATCTGTTACTTAAGTCGTAATACGTAATTAAGTAAGGGGCTTGATTTTGATAATCCGATGTCACTCCTGAAGACACATTTAAGCTCTGAAAATCAAGTCAAACAATATTCGATCAGCGTCGTTTTTTTCAACGTCTTTGTAATCTTTTTTTCGATAAGTTTATATGCCAACTGGTTACACTTACATATTTCTTATGCATTGCCAAGCAAAAAGTGCAGACTTGAGGCCTAACTTGAGATTCGTTCCATTGGTTCATCGCATTAGTACTGGAATTATCCTCGAGTCGTAAACAAGGTTGATCTATAGCACCCGCAACAAGAACAGCACCCAAATGACTGATGTAACTGCTCGCCAATCTTAAAGTTTCTATTTTGGATAATTTCCTATCCGCGGGTTCTGTCGGTATTAACGTTCTTAGAGCACTAAAAGCCGTATTTACACTGCACAAGAAAAGTTACGATACGATTATTACTTATCGATCACAATTAAATTCATATTAAAAATTCACCGAAAATTTAACTACATAGAATTCAACTTTTCTAATGCTTCAAAGAGATACATGCAAGAATACGATTTCTTTTTTTTTTTTATCTACAAAGATTCATTTTGTTAAAAGGTTACGGTAAACGGCAAAGAAGACACTTAATGAAAAGTGGATCAGTAATGAGAGAAAGAGAAGAAAATGATATGACGATGTTATCTTCACCTATGAGTGCGGTCTCTTTCACGCGCGTTTGCTTGATACCGCTGCTTTGTCGGGTCTTCCTTCTTGCGGCCTGCCATTCCTTCTTCTTTTACTGTTTCGCTCGTAATATTTACTTCACAAGTGTCCCGCGAACCACTGGAGATCTTCTACTCGAGACGATGATGCGTTTATGAATGAGCAAGAACTGCCGCGTTCTTCCTACTCTCAAAGTACGGAAATCCCCGCTTCCACTTTGCGTGGCACATTGGTGGCTCCGCCTTCCATACCACCCACGATATTACACACATGAGTCGCACGTGCGTACGACTAGGTCGGAAGAACCTTCTCCTTATACAATTCGCTTTCTTCCGGTGAAATTTTCCAGCATTATTTCAGCATCTTACAGTATCTAAATTTTGATTACAGAATTTTTATTCTCAAAATCAACTTCTTCAAACTCGTAGATTTTCATTGAAAGAATAGTAAAAAAACACAAAAAAAAGACTAATCTAAATGAATAATCAAACATAATTTTTCCCTATTGAAAGTTAATAATATACATTCGGAAGCTGGCTAGATGACATTTGTGTTGTTCATATTCACGCGCACGCACGCACATACATAAAGTGAACACGTGTATGTATCTGTAGCTGCAGCGACTCCCACGTAAAGTGGTCGGCGACTGGGTTTCACATTACGCGTGCAGTAAAAACAACAAGCTAGCGACCAGCCGGAAAAGTGAGGAAGACAAATTCCATGTGTGAAACTAATTAGGCCGGCTCTACCCTACGGTTCCACGGTGATTCACTAGAAAATTCTATGGGTTCGAGAGCGTAGTGTTACGGGCGCGTACTAAATGCGCGATGATATCAAGACTAACAAAAGAATTTGGCTTGTTCTTTTGAAAGACAAGAGTTTATTTTTCTGTCCGGGATATTCAGTGACAGGCAAACTGGTGACAGGAAATCATACAATAGTTTGGACGCTCGATCATCACGCACTGACACCATTCTATCTAATGACTAAATCCATTTTCACAATCCGATCGTCCGAACAATTTTTCTCTCCGAGTTTCATTTCGGTGTGGTTTTTTTTTTCAATTTTTTTGCTCCAAAGCACAATAAACTTAAATTTGATAGATATTTAATATATATATTTGTAATATATAAGCAAAATATATTACTGCTTCGTAGCAAGCAGGCGAATTGCAAATCCAGAGTGTAATCGATTCGTCCGCGACCACTTCTCTAAATATCGGGCGCAAACGAGCATGATATCTTGCTTTCGAAATCATTCCGGTAACACTATCTACCGTGTAAATAAAAAAATACGATTAAACTGGACGTTTCTATGAAGTGTTTTACTTCGTTAAATAACTAGATTACATTGGGTTAATTATATAGCAGAAAAAATTTACATATTTCGAGTGGTCATCAGAATAAAAGGATAGTGTGTAACATGTGTGTGTGTGGTTTTTTTTTGTTTTGTTTTCGCTGTAAAACGTCACGCATTAATTCCCAGCGCCTGCACCTTTGTTTACAATGATATCTGTAAGTAATAATGTCGAGAGCGCACGAGCATGGAATATTTACGCGTTCTCACGCTCGTCGTTTTCTATAAACTTTTAACTTTGGTCACTTTGTTACAAAGTTTACTACTAATCAGCCGCTCAATCAAACCTATTATCTAAGGCTCGTGGTCTTCCAAGGTAAAATTTTACTGGGAGAGGAGGGGAGGGGGAAGGGGGGAAATACATATATAAAATATACAAATCGTCCGAGAGAAAAGAAAAAAAAAAGCTAGATAATGTTAAAACTTAGATTACACCACGTATATTAGCTACTAGAACACGAAAGGTCGATACTGCCCGTAATTAATAGAAGTGGACAGAAATAAAAGTTAGAAATTGCTATATAAGTCGTAAAAGTATGTCGTTTCGAGGACTCGATCCCTGACCAGCACAATCGGAGCAAACAAGGAAATATAGACAACAATATCCTGTTCTCTTAAAAAGATATGGAAGAAGGACACTATTTGCAATTAATATTTTTCTTTCAGTGAACACTTTGGCATTATCACCGCAAAAATCAAATCGAACAAAATTAAACTCGATTGAGCAGTTTACACTAACGTCTTGGCTTTTTACTTGTAGTTATTATCTAAAAATTTCAAACAAATTTACATGTCAAGCGGTTGCTATATATAAATTTTTCTCGGTTCGTGCAGTACTGGATCCAGTCTAGCACGAATCCAATATCTTTCTTGTCGTATTTACATTGGCAGTTCGCGTGACTCTGCCATGACTGTCACTACGACCTTAACGTTTTCTTTTTCTTTTTACCCTTGCTTGCTTACCGTCTAGAAAGAGCGTAAAAATAATTTTCGATCTTAAACGTAAGGTCAGCGATCTTGAGCAGATCCTATGACTTGTCCTTTCGGTGTACACCCTCTCTACCAAGCCCGACAATGACGCCATTTTGGGCGACGACTCTTTTTAAAAAACGCGCTCCGGCGTGATGCAAAACAATTGCATCCCTAGGATTATCGAGGATAATAATTAGTATATAAATACAATTATACTTAAGGGCGTGATCCACGTGCTGCTTCTTCCAGTGCGCGAACTTTGAGTTCGCGCTCGCGTTGTTGTCTAAAAAACACTCTGTATTAGCTCGATACACTGCACCGATCTAGATGAGTATACCAGGTTAAACTAGTCAAAGACTAGTGGTTTCAAGGGACGAACCTTAGGTACTCCTCGTGATGTGCTGCTACGAGTGATGCGTGGGGAGGAAATCGGTCGCGTTCCATCATCAGGTGACGTTGCAATTGCTCATGATGGGCTGCCATGTCGTACGGCCTTCCAAGGAGTTCCGCGGGATGTAAAGCCAATCCTGGGTCGCGGGGCATTAAGCCTGGCCGAGGGTAATTAGCACCGGCTGCCGCTGCACATAGAGAACGTTTTACAGAATGCTCCTTCTCCCGCTAACCGCTCGCATTGAATACAATGGTCAAGCGTTAATGAGCCACGAGAGTGGATGTTCGGCATGCAGTTTCTGTGAGTGGAGCGTTTGCAAAAGTGATTAAAAGTTAAGTAAGTAATGTATGTAAACGGTACGTCGTTAATGTTGGGCTGACCCGATTTTCGTGTCGTGTCAAGGGAACACGGAAGGTACATAATAAACGCTGCGAGGTTCTTTCGGTTGTCGGATTAATGCGCTCTTAATCGTGGTACGGAATAAATTACAATTATTGAGTATAACGAGTCCGAAGAGAAAGGTAGGTAAGAAGACGATCGATGCTTTTTTTCTCCTTTCTGGGACTCGTAATTGAAACACCGCAAATAATTAGTGTGCTATTGTAAAGGGCACCAATCGTATCGGTATTGGTATACTAGGTCGCACAGTAGGAGAAAACTGTGCGTTGCAGAAACAGAGCATAAGATCATTCTCATCCACGCACGCATACGCACATAACTTTTAGGGGCATTCGCGCGTAGAACTCGCACTTGCACCTGAACGTCAAGTTATTTAAGCAACTGAAAGCTTCGGAAGTCAACAGCTATCGCTCGTACCTTTACCAAGAAGCTGCGCTCGATGATCGATAGGCCTCGTGTGCCAAGTCAACAGTGGCATAGCGAGAAAAGCGAGAGAAGTGTACAAAACGATTTGTCACCGAGGAGTTCGTTTCGCTTTGAAAGAAAATTAGACGGACGTTGTGTGGTGCTTATTGCTTGACCATGATACAAATGGCAGAATTATGCGTAACGTAACACTCGGGTAAATGGAAAAGCACTATTGACATGCTTGTATGCAATCGACCGTTTCACCGATCACTCGATGTTCCAAGGAAGAGAAGGAACGCTACTTGAATTTCGTTCGACTCTCGACTTTCGAAGACTCCGTCGACAAGGACTATTCGTATTCTTCGAAAGAGACTGTTCTCCAAGAGATTTAGCTGGGAAACGAGGCGACGACAGTAGGTCCAATTTCGACATAAACATAAGATATTTCTAGTAGCGATTCTATCTTCTACGTATCTTCTTGAGCATATTGCATACACCTCAATCATAAGAGCACTGTTTCTTAGAATGATCGAAAGATACCGAACTATCAACTTGCGAGTACTAATGGAACGAAGAAATAATCACCAGCAACCAGGCGCATATTCACCCTGATCCGGTTCGCTATAAAAGTTCTTTGATTTTTTTCAATCTTGACTCAACAAGATAGGAAGTAAAAAGGGATCAGCGAAACCAGCGATCGCACGCAAGCGTACTTAGACATCCTGATTCTAAAACCTACCAGGCAGGGGGAATCCAGCTGCAGCCGCAGCCGCTTCCTGCTGTTGCTGAGCCTGTTGCTGGGCTTGCTGCTGTCCCGGATGTAAGTGCAAGTGCGTATGCGCATGAGTATGCGCGTGAGTGTGAGCATGATACTCGGGCGAGATGCCAGCCATCTGCAACCGGACCATCGGGTCAGCAGCCAGAGCCAGCCGCTCGTCCAGCTGGCCATGGTGATGAGCCGCCACGGGATGGCCAGCTCCTGCACCCGCTGGCCCCCCGCCGGCTGCAGTCGGTATCCCTAAACCCGACAGCGCCACGATCAAATGTATGCTCAGCTCTCTCCCTTCCTCTTCAATGCATTCATTAAACATACATCCTCGACTACTTTTATACTCCTCAATCTCCTCAGACTCAGAGAAAGAGAGAATAATCGCTCTATCAATTCACTATGCTAATCCCAGGCATACATAGCATGTACAAAGGTGGTCGCGGCTAACTTGAGCGGAGAAGTCAGCGCCATCCGCTTATGTTATATCGTGGAAGAGAAGCCAATGGAGAGTCGTAAAGCACTGTATGTGTATAGTGATATATCATAATTGTAAGTGTGCCCAAAACAATGGAATAAAATTTAGATTGACGTTAATTGGGACAGAGGTCGATCGACGATCGATGGTATCATCGCCTAACTAATTCTTGGAATATACGAATATGTATCTTCATGGATCACCGTCAATTTTGACTTTTGCTTCCTGCCTGTTTCTGCCGTATGGAAAAGCCAACGCGTCGGCTGGGGCGAGGTACACTTTCTTCTCGAGACTTTACAACCGCGTGGGAATCCCTGACTTAAGATAATAACAGTTCCGCGCACACCGAGGGAAACATCGATCAGCTAGTTACTTCGGGAAATGTGGAATATTACCTAATCGTTCGAGACGTTCCCTTTCCAATTGACTGGGTCCAGCTGGTGCACCGTAAAGGCCAAATTGATGTAGAGCTTGAGGCGGTCCCGAGGGTCCAGGCGCCAGTCCTGCTGCTGCGTATCGCCGATGTATCTCCAACCAGTGTGGTTCCATTGGTGCAGGCATGGGTCGCGGCGTTCCTTTCAGCAACTCTTCTTTCAAACGATCGTTCAATTCTCTTTCCCGCAATTCTCTTATCTCGCGCTCGCGCTTCTCGCGTTCCAGGTGTTCGAGCTCTAAGCGTTCCCGCGCAGCCGGTCCGTACATGTAATGGAGCATGGGATCCGTGGGTGCCGGATGCCTGGCAGGCGAAAAGGCAGCGTGAGGCCGAGCGTACTCGGACAACTGCCTCAAGGCGGGGGTATCCGCATATGAACCGGGTCTCGCGGCGTATCTATCGTACGGCGAGACTACCGGTTCCAAAGGACCGCGGCTCGGTGGCTTACACGTCTCTGGCTGCTTCTCCGGAGTAGTCATCTTTCTTGCTTGTTGCGCGGCTGCTCTGTCCCGCTCTTCTCGCTCCCTCTCTGCCTGCTTTCGCGATCTCTCTTCTCGCTTTCTAGCCAACTTCGAATCTGGCACGGGTTTGAACATCAAGTCGGTCCTGGTGCAAGAATTGTTTTCACCCCGGTTCCAATGTCGCAAGAAGATCGCTGACTGCGATCTGTGACACTCGGAATCTTCGATTCTAGGCTCCGGTGATGGACCACGAGGACTTGGTGGTTCTTCTGGTTCCGGCTCCACCAAATCAGGTTCCATTTTCGGCTCTGCTATCACCTGCGGCTGCGGCTGAGGTCTGTGATGATGGTGCACCGAACTGCTTGACATTATGCACGTAGACACTAGAGACTGCTTCCGTTGCGCATTGTGCGAACTGTGCGACGAGTGACTTTGCGAACTGTGCGAAGAAATCGGCATCATTTTCTCATGATGCATCGTCGTAGCTGGATGCATATTTGAAGGGTGATGATGCGACGCCATCAGATTCTCGCCTTCTTCGCGCGTTGTACCACTCGAACTAGTACTCGAATGATGCCCGGTCATCATAGTCGCACTTTCTTGGCTCCTCTGAGGCGACGGTGGCGGAATCGCATGGGGTACTGGTCCGTAAGGATAAGGTGGAAACGAGGGATAACCACCAACTGGAGCATACCCCGGATAAGCATGGGGATGATACGGATGCATGGCAGTGAACAATGAATGGTGCATTAAAGGATGATGAGGGTGGAACGGGTGAGTCATATGAGGACTGGGCTGTTGCGCTGGATGCATCACTGGTTGAGGAATAGAAGTTGGTGGTGGAGGAAGAGAAGGAGTCGGCGATGCCGCGACAGGTTGTATTTGTGGGACAGGTTGATTGTTCGACACCGAATGTTTGCTCGGTGTCGGCGGCTTACTCGAACTGTCAGGATCCTTCTTAATGTTGTCCAAACTTGGACCCGGGAATCCCGATTGATATCCGGGGACTTTTACTTCCTTCAAACTTTGCAGTGGGTCCGGCTCGGGTGGTATGATCTCCTGCTTGATCTTCAGATTCTGTGGCTCCATTGGGGGTGTGCTAGCCAAATTGTACATGGACGAAGGTTTCTCCATACTTAGCATTCCACTTGGTTGAATGGGTTGGAAAAGATTCGCTGGCTCAGGACGTTCAGGCTCGTTAGTTTCTGGCCTCTCAGGGAGTCTCTCGGATATTCTTTCGGACATTCTATTGTCGCGCAATCGCTCCGTAGGTAACCTTTCCTCTGGAAGCCGATCAGGTATTCTCGATTCGGAGGACATTACGGTTAAACCAAGGGGCTGCGGTGAACTAGGCATCTGAGGTATTTGTGCCATGCCCGTAGGCATGCTTTGAGATATATTGAGATTCAATGGTGGTCCCGACATATTTTGCGGCAAGCTTTGCGCACTTGACATACTTTCACTGTGTGCTCGAAGACTTTGCGTTGGTCCCAAATTCTGGGTGTTGGTCATGTTTTGCGGCATAGTAGGTGGTATCTGCATGTTCTGTGAGAGATTTTGCGGCACATTTTGGACTGGAGGAACACTAGACGTATATTGCATGTTAAGTGGTAAAGGCTGTTGCGTGGGAGACATTATTTGAGAATTGGGAATATTTTGCGATCCACTCGAACCACATATACTACTATTCTGTATGGATTGTGACAAATTACGCGGCATCGACTGGCTCATGTCGTTCATCGTCAATGGTTGAGACGTTGATAAATTGAGTTGCTGATCAGACTCTTTCATATCATCGGCTGAAGGGGACATGGCTGGTTCTATTGGCAGTGGCTCTAACTTCAATGGCTGGTTCATAGCTAATGGTATGTCTTCGATCTGATCCTTGGGCTCAACCGGATCCTCGAGCAATGGCTTCTTCTCTAGAGAGTGTATAACGGGGACAGTTATCGGTAAGGCTTGTATGGGCGTCGGTACAGGCGTCGACGCAGGTGTCGGTTCTGAAGGCTCTTCCGGTGTAGTGGCAGCGGGACTAACTGGTTCTTCGGTTGGCACTGTAAGAGGTGTTGGTTGATTCTCATTCGTGTCTCCTTCTCCCTCTCTTTCGGGCTCGTCCATGAGTGAGTTACTGTCGGTAGTGAGCGATTCGGAAGGACTCTCAGGGCGTTCACCGCGTTTACGTTTCTGAGACTCCTTGTCTTCGTCCGCTTCCTCGGTCGGTGGCCGCTTTTGGCCCTTCTTCGGTGTTTCTGGTTTGCTCGAGGATTTCTTCTTACTTTTGTCCGGCGTTTGCTGTTGCTGTTGTTGCTGTTGTTGTTGCTGCTGCTGCTTCTCTTGGTCGGGAGTGTCCGTTCCACCTGTACGTCGTGGTCTAGCTGGTCTTGGCGTTTCCTTAGCTTTATTTCTTGTGCGCATTCTACCAGGGCTATCTGGTGATTCCGCTGGCACAGGGCGGAACAAATACGGTGGTGCTGGTGGTAATTCTCCTGTCTTCTTTAAATGTCCCCTGCATTCCGTACAAAGCAATAACCTATCCTTTCCAGCTACTTGATAGTCTTTTGAACTAGTCGAAAAGCAATGTTGACACGAGTGCGCGGCTCCGTTTGTATTAGTATCACGAGAATCACTATCTTCTTCCGAGTTATCGTCTTCGGTCACAGAACTGATTTCTCCACCGGGATTGTTACTCGCGGGTGTACCAACTGGCACAGTTTCAGGTTCGGATACTGGTTCCTTCGCGTTTACACTCGCAGGGGCTGTGTCTTTGGGAGGTGTAGGAACTTCCTCTTTGGGTGTGCCAGCTCGTGAGTTACGCGTATTACGAATCCTGCGTAGGGAACCTTGTCGTCGTCTGCGATGGGGCCGATTATTATTCGCGCCCGGTGTCTTCTTCCATAAATAATAGAACTCCACCAATTCCGGCTGCAAAGAATATTTCTCCGTCAGGGAATTGCCGTTCTGGCGCGGTACTTAATTAACGTATTAAAAATAAGCTTTACCGTATCTTTATGCGGTAACAGATCCTTTCTGATCCTTGAGAAATTTTTGCCGAATTGCCGAAGTCCTTTGACAAAGCGTTTCTACGAAAGACAGTCACGAGACTCATCAATAGTTTATCTAGGTATATATTCTCATTGTATATATTTAACATTGTCGCGTAAGATGAAAATTGTATAACGTTGACGATCTGTCGGCAGTGAACTATATGCTCATCTTTTAGTCATCAGTTTCAACTTACTGTTTCTTCCTCAGACCACTTCTTGTCGATGCCTTTTGGTACAGGACATTTAACGAGGGCCTGTAGTGCTCTTCCTGGATCATAGCCTGAGTCGTGTAAGATATCCAGAGCATTGATAGTCGTGTCGTCTCGTGAAGCAGCTACACAACCGTCATCCGGGGATCCTCCGTCACACATGCCCGCAAATGCAGCCATAGATCGAGCTGCTCTTAAGTACATCAGAAGATCCCCGTCTAACGCCATCGCCGGAATCCATCTTAGCTCCTCGCGTTCTTTCGAGAACTCTGGATCAGGAAGCAGCTCTCCGGGCGGAATACCCGGCCGATACTCAGGCAAACGGGCCTGACAAGAAACCAATTCCTGTACCCAAAATTCGGGATTGTGTGCGGTTAGCACCAATGCCAAAGCGAGTTAGTCGTACGCACCTAGACTCCGGCTTGCTTTTTTTAATTGCGCGAGCCAGTTCTTTCTTTTTTCCCTTTTTCGTTTTTAGTTAATTATTATTATTATTTTTTTTATTAATTTCCTACTATACGAATTCTATTAACGCGTAGCCCTTCCATTCGTTACGATCGGTATGTGAGTATGTGAGTGTGTCAAATAAAAATGCGGTTTGCTTTACAATTCCCTGTGCAGAGTGCCTACGAGCACGGATTTGGATATTTACAGCGGAACGATGCTAATGAGTTTCGATTAATTCGTACGTATACGGATGGAGGTTTAGATGAATCACAATTAGTCACGTCATATTTTGTAGAAAACACAAAAAGCCAACGGTTAAGATGCATAGAATCAAAAGCTCTGTCGATAGCAGCTTACGTGGAGAGAAAACCAAATGGGCAAAATCGATGTGAGTGCAAAAAAAAATTAAAAAAAGAAAAAGAAAATGTAAATACATGAACCAAATTATAGCAATATTCTGTATAAAGTGACATATTGGTAGATGGTTCAAGTAACCATTAGCTGTTAATGATAATTAATCATTAAATACTTAAAAAATGCTATTATTCTATGATAATTTCATTATTTCACCGTGACTGAATACCACTGCATCTTTCAATGTGTGACTTACACTATTATTATTATCTTAGATAGTATCATTATATACATATTAAACTATTAACTTAAGCTAAATTCAAGGTTTTTTTTCAAACATCTTCCTTGTAATCTTAGGGATCATACTTCAATTGTGGGATTCTGATGCTGGGCCAATAGGAGCAAGTATATAAAACTTGAATACATGCCTGTTTCAATGAATGAATATTCATGTCCTGTTATTTGAACCATCAACATTGGGAAGAGAAAAAAAAATCAAAAAAAAAAGAAACAAAAATTCATCGCGATTCCTCGGATTATTTTCAAAAAAGTAAGATGCTTTCAAGTATCACATATACATAATGTATGCAATCAATCGTGTTCGACCGAATAGACGTAGCTCAAGAAAAATGCACAACTCCACAAATTAAGATATACAATATGTTTTCTGCGCAAAATGAAGATTTCAGAAGAAAACAATCGACCGTTGCTTTCTACGAGCAATTTAACAATCGTAGCACGAGCTGATGACGCATATGAAACTTAAGGATCCATATGGTTCCGTGATAGATGTGATATGTATAACATAGACATTATATATATAATAAGTGGTCCCTTCTGTTCTCCATGATATCTTTGATAATAAAATTCATGAGGTGAGTGGGATGGATTTTTGATTTATGGATTCGATCGCGTAACCTTGGCACAGCAAACACGTAACGTTAAATCAACAACGACATAACAAATTACTTTTGGATTTTGCAAGATGGTTCCAACCAGTTTTGGTAACTAGCCAAAATTTTTCACCCATTTATTTCGTTGATGTGACTTAAGGAAACAGAGCAGAAGTGTAAGGTTTATTAAGAGAAACCAATATACTTAGTACTTGAAAATAGAGCAAATAGCAAGTTCAGGCAATATGATTTATACTTGGGATTTATCAAGATTCGTTTTGAATGCTCATAACGATGTCCAATTTGACTCACAAAATCATATCTTTAGTTCGATGGAAAATAAAATCAAGAAAGAAAAAACATAATGATTTTGTTACCGAGAATTGCGCGGCTAATATACAGGCTGTATGTATGTATTGTCCTAAAACAAAATATAAGCATTGTTCATAGTATGACAATCGGTTATCGAATTACAAGGCCGACAATTGACCGTGAGATGAGCATGATTTCATAAATCAAAGTAGACATTAATGGTCTGAAGAAAAATTTTACGTCTAATACATCGATTTTGGGGGAACAAGCCTTGAGTTAGGTACAATGTGCAGTATAGCTAAGTAGCAAAACGTTTTTCAAGGTATGAGGCAAACCTGGTGTGAAGGGCCAACCCGAATCTCGCCCTGGGTGCCGGCAGACATCTCCCCCTCCTCCGAAGCTCCGCCGTCTTTCTCCAGCGTTTTGTTTGGCTTCTATCTTGGACTTTCAGTAAATTCCTATCATCCACCCCCTGAACTGTATAGTTATTCTATCAGTATGATGCTAACAATTTTACGAAAAGAAAATACTGCTAACATGCTTCTTCTCTAATCTTCCCTTTTTAACTTTTTTTTTTATTTATTTATTTTCTTATTATTTTCATTTTTTTTCTTTCAAAACAAATACTCTTAGGAAGCTTTTTCCAGAGTCAAATAGAATATTTGGAAGAGCATTATCGAATATATAGGGCAATACGTTCAATACAATTATTTTTGACGTTGAGAATACAGAGAGACGGTGTAACATGCTTACAACTTGAACAGTCAATAAAATTAAGACATCATCGCTAATAATTCATTACTCGTATATCATTTTGATTGTCGCTCTTCGGACGGTTCTACTACTATCTCTTAAGCGTATGTCAAATCAGTGAACAAATCAGAGATATAGGCATTGTAACGGTTCGTTGGTCATGGACTACGTATAGTCTTTTACGCCTATGCAATATACAAAGAATATTTCTCGCTCGATCTTTACTATCATAAATCATGGATCAAGAAGGATAGATATATATCCTACGTAATAATATATATATATATATATATTTGTAGTATGCTAATCAAGGCACGTATAAGAAAATTCTTGAAGATCTTTTTACTCCATCGTGAGCCACAGAGTAAAGAAGTCGCATCAATGTGCATCCACTGATAAAAAAACTCTAAAGAGGGATAGAGCGCTATCGCAGATTTTTCAATAAATAATTCTACTCTCTAAAAGTGGTCTTAAGTCACGGTGAAAGCGGTAAACAGCGCAAAACGGACTCCGGAGAAGTTGAAATTTTTAGGGGCGCTGTAACATACTTAGAAGCGTGCCAGGTGCGACGGACGGTATGAGAAGTGGCGATCGCGGGTCGTGGAAAAGCCAACGGGGGGGCGATTTTTGAAGATTTAGCAAGATCCGATGATAGCGTCAGAGAAAGCACACGTACGCACGCACGCACGTTTGATGGAAGGTAGCCCCGTTGAGAGGAATAAGAGAGAGAGTGAGAGAGAGAAAGAGAAAGAGAGAGAAAGAGAGAGAGAGAGAATGGCACAGGAAGAGCACTAGCATGGTCGTGGATACCGACCTCGCGATCGCGGAAATCCTTCTCGTCCCGTCGCCCCCATCGATTTGGCAATCGTCCGAGGAGTCCGGAAAATAATGACGAAAGCTGTAAAATCTCAAGGCAAACTCACCTCTCGTGGAATCTTTCAACGACGTGTTCGCATTGTTCTCCCCCGTAGCCCCTCGGTCTCGTATGCACGCGCCACGCACACACTCGACTCCGAACGACAGTGAGACGCCAGTCCGATTTTGAGGGATTCACTATAAATTAGTCATTGGCCGCTGGAAAGAATATCTTACACAAATCAGTAGCCACAACACCCAAATGCAGCCATCTTGTACTGCGTTTTGTTTCGTTTTTCTTTTGTGGGGGTGCGTTCCGGTTCCATGCGTTCCCTGGAACACCTGGTTCTTTTTCCGCTAACTCTAATATATATATATCGATTTTGGCGCCAATTTCAAATTCAACGATTTTAAAATATTGTTTACAATCTTAAATCTTCTCTTCATTTGTTTCCCAGTATGTACTTTTTCATTTTGCTAATCCGACACCACTTTGACACTTGAACTTTAGCACACTTTCCTATGTAGGTAATTCCAAAAGTGTTTTACGAATTGGATATTCCTCCCGAAAAATTGTTCCGTAACAACGATTGATAAATTACGTTGCAGATACCGTTTTCTGTATCGTACGTGGATCACTATTTCATCAGTCTTTTTAAATATTATTCTGAAATTTTTAATTGTTGTATAACTTATTTATATATATTATTTTGCGACGTATAGCCAGACCAGCTTGGTCTTCTATTATTACGCATCCATGCTCGCAAATTTTCGCTGCGTAGTTACGAGTTTTTCACGCTCGCTGTATCGTTTGCCGGCTTCGGTTGAAATAGTCGCAAAATATAATACAATTATGTCGAAAAAAACAGCAATAATGTTAATTGCTGACGGATCGGAGGAAATGGAAGCGGTAATAACTGCGGACGTTTTACGACGTGGCGGAGTAAGTTTATTATTTAAGTACATATAACCTGGATACAACTACTGCAATAAATTCAATTTTTAACCAATTATTTATTTCCCTTTAAGACAACAATTCTCGTTGTCTTACAACATTCTCGTGTACGATATTTAAAATAAATCTTTTTCACGACATAGGTCGATGTCACAATTGCCAGTCTTGGCGATAAGGAATGCGTAAAATGTAGCCGGGACGTGAAAATCTGTGCAGATGCAAAGTTCGAAAATGCAGTAAAACAAAAATATGATGTCGTTATATTGCCTGGTGGTCTCGGTGGTTCAAAAGCCTTCGCAGAGGTAAGAGAAACTCAAGTTACGTTTAATCAAACACCAGATACCTGTTTACGGTACGAGTCATTGATTTCAGTCTGCGGAGGTTGGAAAATTATTACAAGAACAAGAAAAGGAGAACAGAGTCATCGCAGCAATTTGTGCTGCACCAACTGCGTTAAAGGCACATGGTATTGCAAAAGGGAAACAATTGACTTCGTATCCAGCTATGCAAGATCAGTTGGAAGCTGACTATAAATACTTGCAAGATAAAGTTGTGATCGATGGTATGCAAAATTTCTTAAAACCGAACTTGTATTAATTCTCAAGTTCACAATTTATGCGTGGATATTTTTCCCAGGAAATCTTATCACGAGCAGAGGCCCAGCAACAGCCTTTGACTTTGGCTTGGCTATTGTACAAAAGCTAGTCGATAAGGATACTGCTGACAAGGTTGCAAAGGCAATGTTGTATAACAATTAAGGAACAAGGCAATGCATAATTTGCACAGGTCATATACATAGAACTTTTTTAAAACGTTTGAACATCGAATCGTTCATATATTCTGTAATGTATCTGTATAATAAATATCATAATTTCATGGGACGCATCGTGTAATCGATGTGATATTTCTTTTATCATTTATTTACGGCTCATAATAATTCCAATTTTAATTATGCATGTGTTTTCGAAAAAATTATGCTATAAAAACATTATAAGAAAATTGTTATAAACAATTGGGTGTATTCCGGTAAATGATTGCAGAAATGTATATAAACTGGTGTAAATAAATTGTACTGGGTAGTTGCATAAATCGTTACAGACACTTATATATTAACCGTTATTAAAAATGAAAGATTAATAGTTGGCGAAAATGAGAAATTAATTAAATAATTTATGAATTTTGCAGTGCCGAATTATTGGAAGGTCGGAAAATATATATAGGATTGTTAAACAGTTGAAAAATTACAAATCACCTGCTAAGAATAAATATCATGATCATGAGTATGCGAGAGTGTTAGGTTAACGCCCGGGTGCCGCGGGAGTGGCGTCGATGATATCAGGTCGGCTGTGATTGGCGCGCGGTCTCTCGCCTGAGCGACCGCAAGCAGCCTACTGCAGCCTACTCGCCGCGCGCGCGACAGGTGTCATTCGCGCGTAAACCTTGATCGGTGGTCGATAATACTGAGCGTCACTCGAAAATGGTAACCAGACTCCTGACATGTCCGACCGTTCCAACCTGAATTTCCTGAATTACTAGTCCTGAACAATCCTGAATGGCGTTTACGTGATTTGACGTGTAGGTACGTGCGTAAAACGCACGTGAATTCAATATTATTTATTTTTTTCTTTATCGAAGTAAAATACTGCTTAATAAACAGTACAAATTTCGCGATTATACAATGTTTAAAAGTGATGGAGACTGGGATTTGGATGAGGTAAGATTTTCTTTATCGATTATGAGAAATTGAACTTGAATCATTTTGAAATTTAGGCGTAAAAAACTCGTTTTTCAGGATTTTCTCAACGATATCGATGAAAAAGCTACGCAATTCTACTCTCAGAAAGATCTCAATCCAGAGAATCAACCTACAAAGAGGCTCAAAGTAGAAAACCACAATTGTGTACCTTCTACTAGTAGTAAACAAACAGCAATCTCAAATGTGACCAAAAATAAAGGAGGAATTGCAGCGGAGTCAGACGCAAATAGGATATCAAGGACTAATTTAATTTTGCAAATGTTCCAAAAAGACGGTTCGGAAGAAAGCCAGCCTCGAACTAGGAACAATAATGCGCAAGAGAAACTCACTGCCTGTGATACATCTTCAAACTCAGATTCTAGTCATTTAAGTTACCAGAAATCTGAAAACTTAGGAAGGAAGCGGATGGTTCTTGGGATTCTGAAGAATCAAAACGATGAGACGAATATTAAAAATATTCGCCAAGAAACAGGGATGAACAGTGTAATTAATTTTTCAGCCTCAAGTAAGAATCTCATAGAGAAGGATGCAAAATCGTCACATTCCAAGGTGCGATCTGCATCTGAGAAGATTTCGAAGCAAGTAGAAAATAAACAGATGTCAAAGTCACAAATTAACGAAGCCTCGAGGAAGAAGTTGATATTAGACACATTAGCACAATATACTGCAAATGAGAAAGCTGAGAATCAGAATGCAGTTGGTAAAAACCAAGGAATATATAAACTTCCACGTAACAATGAGAAGGTTACGATAGTTAGAAAATTTCCTGGACCTGCAGGCTTGCTTCCTGACAAGTTTGACGGCTCTGCACTACCATTGGCATATTTGAACAGTCTCGAGGAAAACGAGAAGAAAGAATCTACGGAAACGTCAGATTCCAAACTCACAGAGTTCTGTTCACAGAATACGATAGATTTGTTCACCGAGGGAGCTTGGCAATTCATGCTAAACGATTTACCACCAGATTTTTTGAAGGGCCACGAAATAGCGAATATCAAACACAAAGCTAACTCTAATCACGTGAAAAGTACTAAAGTGCAGTTTCTCGCTGGGATCATTGAATCCATAGACCACAATCAAGATAATCCTTCTATTATTTTGAAAGATTTTACGGATACCATTGAAGGTATCGTCCACCAGGATATACCTATAAAATATCCTGGTATTTTGGAACCCAACGCTGTCATTTTGTTACACAACGTAGGGATGTTAAAAATATCTGGTTCATTGTTCACGAGTAAATATCATATTCTGGTCTCGCCGTCAAGTCTCCTTGGGATTTATACTAACAATGGCAATGTTATACGTACACCGCACATGAAGAATTTATTTGATATTCGTTTTCACGAAAAGGCAGAGAAAAACACGTTGAGACGTATCAACGTGAATTGTAATTCTTCTTCAGAGACAAATATAGAAAGGAAGAATGCAACTGTGTCAAGTGGTAGTGTATTTTCTAAAGAAATATTCAATGATGACGATTCAATAAATCTCGACAATATCGATACTTTCTCTTTCCCTCTAGATGAAGTAACAAATTCACAAACTGTAAAAAAGTTCTCTTGTCCAGCAATTAATAAGAATTCTGATTTACGTGAGGTTTCTTCCGAAAATAGGGATATTACAAGTAAAGGAACTTTACTGCAAAAGTTAAAGGAGAAAAAATATTCCGCTAATCCAAAGAAGCTTAATGATACTTTAGATTCATTGAATTCTGGCTCAGTAAAAATTTCCACTTTTATAACTAGTTTAGATCCGAATCGAAGTTTCGAACTTCGTCATACCAATACTCAAGATAATTGTATTATAAACTCTAAAATTGATTGTCAAGTTAATCTTCCAAGCAGAGGAAAAAATATAAAAGAAATCTGTAAAGGATCCACTAGTAATGTTAAATCAAAATTAGAACATTTTAAAAACAATAAGGTATTAACACCTCCCGAACCACAAGATTTACATTCCAATAGTTCTTCCACTTCGATGAAAAGTAATTCAACATCTTTTAAACGAAATTCATCCGAACTTACATTATGTTGTGATTCGGGTGATTCGGATGATGAGATATTATCACAATTAGATGTAGACACTTTTGTATGAAAAGAGTCATTAAAAATTTCTACGTTCTTTACGAAATAGTTTTTGAGTACTATCATTGTAATTATCATTATAAAATCAGCTGTATATTTTTTTTACGAGTGTATCATACAAAAAAGCTAATTTTTTACTTCCAAGTCTTATGTAAATAATTAATGAATAGTGACTTGAGCGTTTGTATAAACTGTACATAAGTCAAAATAAAACAGCCTTATTTTTTTTTTCAACTGCAGGTGTTTTTTTGCAATACGTGTTAATTAAACAGTAATCAAAACTAATGCATGATCTTGGAATATGAAGTACATAATTCGCCTAGCCATCGCGGTGTTGATATCTCTGACATTAACCCAGATACAAGAGTCCATGAAATATGTGTCAACGTATGCAAATACGTCAATGCAAATCTATTGGATTAAGTTTGATCTGTAGTCAGATTATCCGGTGGGATATCTAACCATACGATTGCACGATTATCGCCGGTAATTTATTCGTATTAAGGTTGTCGGCCACTTAACAACACGGTAGAATCGTTCTAGCAGTGATTGGTTTGTCAAAGTTGAGATATGAGAATGTTTAAAAGTTCCATTAACTCGATGAATCAACAATCATAAAATGAGAATCGACCCGTATTAATCCGTGCTATTCGTTAAAACCGTTGTTCGAAGAAAAAAATTTCTATTGCAATAAGGAAATGAAAGATAGAGGAATAAAAAGAAGTTAAGCAGTTGTTTATTATTTATCGATATAACGAATTACGGAAGTATGGCATTATCAAGATTTTCATGGAATTTTTTAAATTCTATTTGACAATTTAATATGCTCGTTTTGTCGGAAATAAACAGTGTTTGTATTCGTAAGATATTTCTCAAGGGCTACCCAAATTTTGATGCGATTATCAAGTGAGATATAGACGGTAGATTGGAGCTAGTACAAGAGATCCGGATTATTGTACTATCTTTATCTGGCAACGTATCAATCAAGCATACCTTTATTATCTACCGCTGACTAAATTAGTTCCATTAAATGCAAAGGTTTATCCGGAATAATCCTGCGCGTATAGTACCTAATCCGTAAAAGCTTTTGGTAAAAGGGGAAAAATTTGACACCAGGTAAACATTCGTTAATCCACAGGAAGGAAAATGATACCTCGGGCACAATACTCGATAAGACCATTGTAAATAATACCTGTATATGTCAATGTCGAAAGAAACTCTTGAATAATTCGCATTGTATCACCGAACAAAGAGAAGAATTTTACAGCTGCGATACTAAGTTGTTGCAACATTAGTCGATCATCTCTTAGCTAATATAATACACATAGTAATATGATTCATACGTACATGGAAAATTGGCGGTTGCAATTACTATTAGCTTACAACTTGATATGCGCCTTAAAAAACGTGTGCCACGCACGTGCCCCTTTGATAGACTTAAAAATTAGCTACTGATTATCAGCTTGACTGTGCATATATTCCTGCACTACGAATACGTTGACCCGGATTGTGCAATATGTCGTATGTGACATTTGCGTTGCGCGAGTAATTAAATAGAATTTCAAAGAAACATCTAAGTTAATCTCGCAATTGTTGACGAGGAAGAATCGATGCAAAATTGCATGCGCGATTATCCTTGAGATATAATTTGTAGAAAAATAGTATGTATCTTTGATTATTGATTCGCATAGGCGATGCATCGAGTGGGAATTCTAATACGAAAGAATCGTAATCTTCCATAGAAAAGACTCATTAAATACAAATATTAGACTAGAATTAATATCAAGTTCTTTAACGTTTACTCTGTGATTCTTATCGGATTAAAGTATAACTTTTTTCGAAGAAATCGTAATAATCGTAATAAAAAGTTGAGCGATCGACGCGACTAAAGTGCGCACGCGTCGAGAGAAGCGGGAAAATTGAGTTGAGAATGATCCGTGTGCTATTGGTCAGTTATTGGCGCTCTTTGCGGAGACGGCTCGCGATTGGTCGAACAAGTACGTCCACCGGAGACAGGCAAATTTGAGTGAGGTGCGCAAACGAAATAGTTACGCAGTATGCCCTTGTGGCTAGGATGAAGTGGACGTATATATCGTCGCGCATTCGAAAAATGATACCTTAATTTGCACGAAAACCCGACGCAGCCGGAGTACCGAGCACGCGCCTGGGTGTCCGCGAAGCTTCGAAATAATATTACTCTCCCGCGTCTCGATAATATACTATGTACTAGCTTTCGCTTTTCCATATGCGTACGACCTTGCCATGCGATTTCGTTCGGCCACGAAACAATTCTACATTCACAGTAGTCTGTCACATTCGCCGACGTGTCTAGTTAATCGACACTCTCGATATCCGAACGTTTCTTTCACCGCGTCTCGGCCTCCCATCCGCTTGAACTGTGTGTCCTACAAACGCGAATAGATTACTGATTCTTTCGCGCCGACAACTACCGGCTTACACTCGCTCCTACCAAACTCGACACGAATCAACTATCGCATCTTCCGATTGCGAAAAGATCGTACTATACTTCGATCGATCAATTGGATGGATTTCGAGATCGTGGAGAATAATCGTTAGTCGCGATCTCTGCGAAATTAAACAACGAAAATTACGCGCGCGACTTTTTGGGAATGCACGGATCCATGAAGGCTCGACGGAGTGCGACGCAACGATACTGAAAGTTGGATTACATTTGTGCGAGAATCCTCTAACAATTGGTAAATATTTATTGATATTATGTAATTTAAAAATGACTCATTTAAAAGTTCTGTGTTTAAGGAAGAATTTGAGTTTTTTTCTCTTTTCAATGATACAATCATTTATTCTATGTGAATTGGTATTCAAGGGGAATTTTGCTATATAAAGAGACAAGCTGTTATCGGAAAGTGCATAGAACTTCTAAGTTGATAAGGGCGCTTTAATAGCGTGGACTTTCTTTTGCTCATTGGGATTGTGACCGCGTTACTTTAACTCACGACACTTGTATAGAGTATCGTTATATTAAACTTTGTCCCTGCGAAAAACATGTTTTACCGTTTTCTAGCACCTTTCTTCATACTGTTTGCGTATAGAAATCGTTCACTTTCCTCATTCGCTTAATCAACACGGACGTTTCTTACTTACAGTCGAGTGTCGAAGTTCAGTTTCCGTCGCAATTTCTTATTCCACACACGTACGACTATGTTTGACTCTAACGTCGAGTGTACATCGAAGTTGAATCGTTAGTTTACCATACTAATACTGCTTACTGTTTCATTCTCGTAAACGTTTGAATAAAAGCTTAGCGAGAAGATAATAAATTATGAGAATGGTTCGCGGAAATTTGAGTGACTTTCACCTAACACAATTACGAGTCCTGTGCAACCATAAGGCTTCAAGGATACAGCCGTAGGGGTATTACATAGTCAGCATCGTATTTTCCTTAATCCACTTCGCGTCACGCGTCATTATTGGTAGTTTCGCGAAATTAATGAAAATTAAGATAATCGCCTCATAGATAACTACGTTGTTTGGTAGTACGTTGAACGATTCGAATTAGATGTGTGTAAATACATATGAAAAAAAAGTGTCAATTTTCGCAAGGGATATTGTAGTTGTTTCGGGCCGCAATAGAACTGACTGATAAGAAACTAGCGTATAATTATAATCGCGAATACGCTATGAGCGTAGTGACTCGCAAAACTTTGCATACACTTTGCACTAAATCGTTTCTTCTTAGGATTTGAATCTCCTATTAGTCGATGTTGATTAACGATCCGCTGATAATTTAAAAATGAAACAAGATACAACGCTGTAAAGACAGATTGAGAAGAAGATATAGAGTGTAATAATGAAAATTTGCATAGGTACTAGTATGCGAATTTTTTCCGTGCCGTTGCGAATCTCGCTACGGATAATAACTGCACGTTACGGAAATGGCATCCTCAAGACGAAACTGTAGAATCTCTGCGCGAGGCCTTGAGATACAATCGCGTTTATGTCGAGTTGCATGGACCTATTGTTTCAGAAAAATCTTTGCGCATAAAGAATTCTTACTGATAATTAGTCACTAGTTAAATTCTAGAGAAAATTATATTGAAATTATAATGATTCCGAATGAAATAGTAGATTGAAATTATAGAAGTTTCGAGTCTATATACAAGGTATAATATTCTCCCCCAGCGGAGCAATTTTGCCACTTAACTCGCTAACAATTGCCCTAAGTATGTAATTCAAGCGGAGGTCATCGTAATTGGGTACACTGACGTATCACGTCTTTCTTATCATTTGTCATTATTGCTGTCCCTTTTTTTTTGGAAGTTAGTCGAAGTTTTCTTTAAGTAAATTAAGCTTGTACATTGTATTATTCCAGTGACGAATCGCTAATGCGAAAGGATTTACTTGACAGTGGAACAAGGAACAAAGGGACTAAATAGAATCTTGACAGCAGAATTCCAACGGGATGAGCCATCCCAATGGTGAGATTCGAATATATGACGAATTTTCGTTTACATTTATTATCTGATGAATCTTACAACATCTCCACAATGAGTTTATACCATTGAGCACGTGCACTGAAGTACCCTCGACTCGTCTGTTAAACGAAATCACATTGCGCATCGCTTATCTTTATCCGAGCTGTGAGTGTCAAGCGCGCGACGACAGATATATTCCGTTCCCTTATATCAAAATCTACTCGATTTTCCGGAATTTTAACTACGATAATTTTTACTCTCACTCTCAAAGACGAAGAGTTTCTAATTTCAGTAAAATTGAAAATGTTAGCTAGCGTTCTTTTAACTATATCGAATGCCGTACTTCGGCACTTTAACTATTCGTTTAACTTTATTCTCTGTGACTAAAATTGATGACTTGTGCTCAGTGCATTTTAAAATTGAATATGACGCTAATTAATTTAGTCAAGGTTACCTTGAGTTTGCAGATGTGAAGAATGACAGTAAATCAGAAATCCAGTGGCAAAGGATTCACACTGGCCAAGATGAGGATATGGTAAAGTTTTCCTCTGATTTATAATCAATTATTATTATTATTATTATTATTATTAAGCAAAGAAGAGATTACTACATAGAACAAGTTATTCTTCATAATTTATTTCCCCAGCGAGTTTATGGCTTCGAGAAGAGTACATCCCGGTTGGTTTTAACATATATCAGCTATACAATCACCCTTGGTTGGATCAGATTGCTCTTCCATTGGTATCCACGATTACATTTATTCGCGACTCACAGGAAATGCCCATTGAATCGTGCAACAAAGTTACTTATCACGGTAAGCACCTTTCTCTACTCTCAATTAAACCTGAGACAATTGTCTTGCTTACCTATATTTTTCACAGGATAATTATCAAGGGAAATACAAGTCTTATTTCGTAAAAGATGTTAAGATCGTATCCGCAAGAAATCTCAGGTCGGTAAACTTTTCTATTATTATATGAGCTAGTTAGAATCTTACATTCGCTCTAAACCGATTGGAATTGCACAACGAGTCCTCTTTCTATAAACAGCACCGAGAATATCCTTGGAACTCTCGGACCAAGCCTAAGCGACCGGACGGAAGCAGCGAAGCGAAAGAAGTTACCGATTAATCTCGAGAATGGCACGCAATGTGAACTTATCGAATATCGAGCTTTTTACTGTAAAAAGCAATGTTACGTTTGGGATGTTACACAAAATGTTTTCTCTCGACTCGTGGGTCTCGATAGGTACACGCTGTGCGTTGACCTTCACCCGCAATGCGAGAAGGGCCTTTCGAAAGAAGAACAATACCTCAGGTTATTGATTTATCACAATTTACTAATAGAAACTAATTATTCTATATTTAATTATTATTACTTCTACTTTACAGACGTATAGTATATGGGAACAATGAAATAGTGGTACCAGTGCAAAGTATCATAGTTCTGTTGCTCCTCGAAGTTCTCAATCCATTTTATATATTCCAAGTGTTCACTTTAGCAGTGTGGTGCGCCGAAGGTTACTTATATTATACCGCAGCTATCATATGCATGTCATTGTTCGGCATTACGAGCTCAATCATACAGACGCGTAAGGTACGTTCTCTCCCTTCCCCGTTAATTCTACTCAGTCTAATCAACATTAGCAGTCAGGAAATTATACAACTAGAGACGCGAATCTAACGAGCGAATCCGTGTTTTTTTTTTTTTTTTACAGAATCAAATTAATCTCCGTGGAACAGTCTCGTCAACCGACACTGTTTGCGTGTTGAGAAACTCTGGGATTTTTGAGGATATATCTAGCGCGGAATTAGTGCCAGGAGATATAATACGATTACCGAAACATCAGAGTTCTGTACTCTGTGACGCAGTACTATTAACAGGACAGTGTATATTAAATGAGTCCATGTTGACCGGCAAGTTCCACTCGAAATAATTTTCGTAATAATTTTCTTCTCGTTTTGAAATTTTAACATCTTCAATAGTAACAATATTATACGAATTTCAGGTGAATCGGTGCCAGTTATCAAAACTCCTCTGCCCTTAAGACACGTGTTATACGACTCTAAAGAATTCTCGCATCACACTATTTACACTGGGACAAGTATTATTCAAGCAAGGTGATATTATAGTAATACAATTATTTCTTTTGAAATTTTTTCTTCTTTTTAAATAATATAGACGAATTTGTGTGTTTTTTTTTAGATCGTATGGAGAAACTCCTGTATTGGCTCGAGTTATTAGGACAGGTTTCCAAACGAGCAGAGGTACCTTAGTGGCAGCAATACTCTATCCACCACCAGCAGATTTTAAATTCGATCAAGATTCCTACAAATTCATTGGAATTCTTTCCTTCATAGCCATATGTGGCTTCATCTATACTATCGTTACCAAAGTAATTTATTTTTTCGTTTTACTTCGATCTTTTGTTTATTTTTAATACAAGTTTCTTGAATTTCATTCGATTCGATTGTTCAGATGTCGAGAGGCATATCTGCAAGCTCAATCGCGATCAAAGCACTGGATATTATTACAATTGTAGTACCACCAGCATTGCCTGCTGCAATGGCCGTTGGTAAACTTTATGCTCAGTCACGATTGAAACGAGCGCAAATATATTGCATTAATAACAGAGTTATTAACGTGTCTGGTAGCGTTAATTGTGTCTGCTTCGATAAGGTAAGAAAAGAGAATCCCAAATGAAAGAAGATTCGTTTGATTGAATTATATTTCGAATTTGTTTTTTTTATTACAGACTGGTACCTTAACAGAGGATGGTTTAGATATGTGGGGTATTGTACCTTGCACAAATGGAATTCTCGACGAGCCAGAGAGACAAGTGCCGAATCAGAAACACCATCCTCTTTTCGAAGGGATGTTAGTATGCCATAGTTTAACTTTGATCGATGGTGAACCTTGCGGTGATCCTTTGGATGTTAAAGTATGTGTTTTAATGAATGTAGAATGTATGTATTCGTATCTGAAGAAATATTGAAGATGATATATTATAGTATATTGTGATGATTATTGATAGATGTTCGAGAGTACTGGATGGTTATTGGAACAATCCGATAATGGGCATACTAACAAATATGATCTCGTAGCTCAAACTATTGTAAGACCATCGAACGATGATAATTCGGTGGAGAACGAAGTATTAGAGATTGGTATAGTACAACAATATCAATTCTCAAGCACCCTACAAAGAATGTCTGTGATAGTACGAGTTTTAGGCTCGGATCACTTCAGAGCTTATACGAAAGGCTCGCCAGAAATGATTCTTAGTTTAAGTAGACCGGAAACAGTGCCAAGAAATATTATGCACTGTCTGAAACATTATACAGCGCAAGGATACCGTGTTATAGCTATGGGACGAAGCATTTTGACGGAAAATACGTCAAAGGTAAGTGTCTGCAGATATATGTGTATATTACACGTTTTTCTTCTTATTTTGATCTTCTTATTATTATATATACAGATAACGAAACTATCGCGGGATTCGATAGAACAGGATCTTGAATTTCTTGGATTAGTGATAATGGAGAACCGATTGAAATCACCGACCATGTCTGTGATCAAAGAATTGCGCGAGGCAAAAGTACATGTATTAATGATTACGGGTATAAAAATTCTTGCATTGTTTGATTGTAAATTGAATCGCGAAAGATTCCACAGGATTTTGTTTTTTTTTTAACTCGTCGATCGTTCAATTTCTCTAGGTGACAATATACAGACTGCTGTGAGCGTTGCTAAAGAATGCGGCATTCTGTCGTCTCAGGAGGTTGTGATAGACGTAACTGTAGTCGCTAAGGAAAATAAAGCTCAGCCGGAAATCTTCTTCAATGCTCAAGAATTATCGCCAGCATTGGTAATGATTATTGGGACTCGAGAAATTATATTTATACTTAAGATGTATATTCGACTGATACAGAGAATCTATTTTTTTCACAGACTTTCTATGGGAACAATACGATAATGCTGGAATCAGGAGACGAAGAACAAAGTGGTAGCATTTACAATTACCGATTTGCTTTGACTGGTCAATCTTGGCAACTTCTACGGGAATATTTCCCGGAAATCGTTCCGAAAATATGTGTCCGCGGTGCTGTGTTCGCTAGAATGACCAGTGATCAAAAGCAACAATTGGTTTTGGAACTTATGCAACTTGGATATTACGTAGGTGCGTGTGTTATAATTAATACTATTACTTTTCGGGATATTAAAAAGTGACAAAATAAATTTTGCGTCTATTGTCTTTAGCAATGTGCGGGGACGGTGCTAACGACTGTGGAGCATTGAGAGCTGCACACGTTGGTGTATCATTGTCCGAAGCTGAGTCAAGGTAAAAAAAGCAATTATTATCAAGAATAAGATAAAAAGCCTGAATACATAATTATAATTGATTCTGTTTCAGTGTCGCGAGTCCTTTCACGTCGAAGATACCGGACGTAACGTGTGTACCGAAAGTAATACGAGAAGGTCGCGCAGCTTTAGTCACATCCTTCGGAATTTTCAAGTTCATGGTCATCTACTCTCTCACGGAATTCTTATCAGTCATTATTTTATATTCCATCGATACGAATCTGACAGATCTAGAGTTTCTCTTTATCGATATATGCCTCATTGTTAATTTCGCTTCGATCTTTGGAAAGACCGAGGCATATCGTGGAAAATTAGTGAAAACTCTACCGATGACCAGTATTTTAAGTTTCACACCGATCTTCTCACTCATTGCGCACATGATAATCATTACGATATTCCAGACAATCGCGTATCACGGTGTGCGTCAATTCGAATGGTTCACACCATTTGTTTCGGACAACTCGACGGAAGCATCGTACGAGAATTATTCCGTTTTCTGTGTCTCTATGTTCCAGTACATTACAATGGCAATTATTTTCTCACGTGGTAAACCGTATCGCGAAGCGATCTACACGAATAGTGTATTTATGTGCTCGATAGTTCTCCTGACGGCACTTTGCGTTTACATCACTGTTTATCCAGCTAAGTGGCTCGTTAATCTTCTTGAATTGCTTGTCCCACCGACTTACGACTGGAGGTTGATCATTGTCGCATTATCGTTCGCGAATTTCTTAGTTTGCTTACTTGTCGAAACGATGCTCGTCGAGTATGCGATCGAGAAGAAACTGAAACCGAAACTCTACAAGTCGGAGAAATCGAAGAAACAATACTTGCGGGTAGAGTACGAATTGGAAAACGATCCAAATTGGCCAAAATTGAATAAGAAACTTCCAGTTTTGCCGTTGACGCCCAGTGTTGAGAATATTATCAATGTGACCGGAGAAGTGAAGTATACGAGTATAGCTGCAAACGACGATGTCGATCTGGAACTTCGAAGAACATCAGAAGTAAACATGTTCAATCGGAAATATGCTGCGGATAATCCGAATTTTATCGATGACGAGTCACCCTTAAATGTAATAACTAGATTTTAAGATAAAGTTCGAAAGCTGTTGTTTTGATAAAAGAAGAAAAGGGGAGGGGAATGAAGTCTGCAAAATGGGAAGTGCTACGTAATTGTAATATTGCACCGACTGAGTATTATGCGACATTTTTTCCCCGATCTGCACCGATGAAAAATGAAAAAATAAAAGGAAACAAGTAGAACGAACGTAATGTTGCATCTTTTAACTTTAAAAAATTTAGATCTTTAATGATACAGTGATTTTGGAAATTTATTTACCAAATATATATATATATATATTTCTTCGTCTTTTAATAGTAGACCTGAGAATCCATGAAGTAAAATAAATTACATATCATTAGACGAGACTGCTGCTCATCGGCTGATCCTAAAATGGCGATCTTCTTTGCGTTTTCTAAAAGAAAAAAGAATTCTCGAGGTGAATTGAATATATTAAAATAGTATTTAAATAAAAGAATTCTTTTACCAATAATGGCATCGTGGTTATTAACCAATTGTTCCTGAATTCGCTGTCGATGTCGAAGTGCAACCCTGCTGATCATTTGTATCGTATCATCGTCCACTTTCGATTTCAATAGAAGACGCGGCAAGGTTGAAATGAATCGCTTTAAAGCTTCTTCTCTGAAAGATAAAAATTATGTCAGTTCAATAAATATATATATTTAAACCTGTAAAGTCATACTATAAACATAATAAACAAAATGATTTACTCGTGTAATTCGTGTAACGTGTGATCCATAATGATATCACTGAAAATGTCGAAGCATTTCATTTGCATTTTTCTTCTCGATTGATCTTGGCACAGACTTACAATCGAATGTAATATTTCATTGAGACTAATTGAATTCTCGTACCAGATTTTACTTGCATCCAAAAATAGTGTTCTCAGAACTTTAATTAATTCAGGTAGCATCGGATTATCAGAGGTAGTCCAATTAATTATTATATCTGAAAGAATTATGGGAGAAATAAGAGTATAAATTGTTGCATTCGGGCCAGTTATACTTAATGTCAGTACCGTTTAAATAATTAATAACAGCTATGCAATATTGTTTGTTCGTCGTATTCATTCTTTGATTCCTAGATATCGATGTAAACCATATGTGAATTCTACAAAGGCCAAGATTGTGTACTAGACAGCCGTCGAAAGCCTCTGTCCCTGAAAAATCCTGTTGACGTTTCCTCGTTCTTGCAGT
This sequence comes from Trypoxylon attenuatum, assembly GCA_963989405.1. Taxonomy (NCBI): domain Eukaryota; kingdom Metazoa; phylum Arthropoda; class Insecta; order Hymenoptera; family Crabronidae; genus Trypoxylon; species Trypoxylon attenuatum. Next base: position 11,142,781 of record OZ022493.1, on the reverse strand, counting down.
TGGACAGGCTCTACTGTACGGAAATTTGGAGAAAAATAGTTTTATATAGACATGGTGGAATTTCTGTTTAAACCAGAATTTCATGTCAATGTCACATCCGCTGTCTAGCATTTCGATACATTCTGTTATAAGTTGAATAATTTCTATGATACTCCTCAAGAGGTATGCTGCTTCCGAGGGAATTATTACGCAGGACTGATCTACATTTTTCTCAGCTGGGCACGCTTCTACCCAACTATCAAAAATCAGAGGCATCAACAGTTCTACGTATCTCATAAGCTCTTCGCTGTCCAAAGACTTTTCTCGTGTCTCTTTGGATTTGTCATGCTGCTCAAAATCTATTTCACAGTTCTGTACACTATTTGTGTTATAAACAGAAAGATAGTTGCTCCGCTCGGTTACATGGATTCTGCGCGAGAATACGTTTGTCGCTTCTGCTTTCTCTGATTTATAGAAAAGTACAATAGAATTGAACATATTGGCGAGTCTTTCTAGTACGTTCATTCGCCATTTGAAACTGGTGTTCTTGGAGTTTATCGTCGTTGTCAATTCCCTTCCGGGTTTCATTTCGGTACGCAGTTTGGAGATCATATCCAAAAAATTCAGCAAGATCTTCTGACTGTTTCTTGCTAGTACAGTGCTGCAATTCTGTATCAATATGTCCAAGAAAAGTAAGGCATCCTCTTTTATGTATGGATCAATGTGAGTCATTGCACAGCGTAGATAAGAAATTAGGACATCGCAATAAGGAATAAGCTGTTCGCCAGAAACAGGACCCAGAATTAAACTTAACACTTTGAAAGAGGTTCTCCTAATATCTTTCTCTTTATCCAGGGAAAGAGCAGCGATACCTTGTATAAGTGGTCCGAATTGTGAATTTAAAATTTCTGAAGCATGTTGCGTTAAAATCTCCTTCAATTCTTTCACTGCTTCCTGACGAACTGTAGTATTATGATGTTGCAGTCTTGTAAGCAAGTCCTGTAAAATACGACAAAAACAATCAGAATAAAATTATTGTAATCTGAGAATTAATCTTAGTAGAATACACACCTTAACATTAAGCTTTCTCTTACTGAGAATGTCAGATTCATTATGCTGCTTCAATTGCTCTCGAATAACAATTTTCTTAACTTTAAAACTCGGGTTTGTCACGTTTAAACCCTTTGGTAATTGTTTTGCTTTCTTTGCTTTAAGTTTCACTTTAGCTTTTTCCGATTTCAGCGTTTTCATGTGCTTGGTACCTCGAGCCATTTTCTATTTATTCAATTGAAAATAATATATTGTATGATAGTAATTGAAGAAAAATGATTTTAAATTGTTTAGTTAATTTGAATTATCGATTAATTAAACCCACAAATATCTATACTGGATCGTCGTATACTAACCTAGTAGAAAAAAATGGCTAGTTTATGTTAATTATATTGTTTCCTCGGAGGTATATTGATATTGTTTTATTATTATGCATTTAGGTTATAGAAACGCGAGGCATAGATCAGCATGGCGAGTCATGTGTATACACATAGAAGTATAATAGAAGTATAGGACATATGTGTATATATATGTATATATAGGAGGAAGCACTCACACACTAGTGCCCTCGAATGACAGGTCAAAATTCGCATTCACTCGTATAGCTCGCGATTCACTATTCTTGCGGTGATGAAACAGAAAGTTGGAGATTATTTACATGTGTGTCAAGTGAAAATCATCTACGAACGAAAATCGTGAGAGTAAAAGTGAAACTTGGGAAAGTTCGTGATTATCGCTTCGAAACTTCTTACAATATTTTAATGCGCGAATTCGTTAACGAGTTAGGCTCTGTTCACGTGCCAGAATTATTTGCGTGAAATTTCGCAAACTCCTAATTCAATTATGAGAATTGCAGGTGACAAAACGCTTTTTTAAAGGGTATTGAAACTACTGAAATTTAACTTATTGTACGCTCGGTTTTTATTCGAGGAAACCGGCGGGATTATGGTTTTGAAAAATCGTAGAATTAGCTTGTGTATTATAGTGTAGCTTTACGTCTATTACACTTATATCTATTCGACTTTGATAAGGGAATTTTTATCGCAATGGAACAGAGAGATTCTGCATCGACAGAGTTTCGTTAAATCGCGTCATTCCTTGACCCTAAGTGTCAAATAATTTTAGTATATGTTGATGCTTCAAAACATAGTAATCTTCATCGGAAACACTGATCTATTGATGTTATTCTACGTAGTGTCATTTAATCTGATTAAGTGCACTTATTCCATGTAGAATTTTATATACAGGACGTATCGTGTTTCAGGGTCATCATTGATGGAACTACGAAGATGAGAAGTTTACAATAAGACAAGTTCTATTGGAATATTTATGATTTTATAGTTTGTAGCAATTAGAAAATCCCAAAATGAATACCACAATGACATATTGTCCTCCTAATATAACTTTCAATGAGATATGGATAGAACATGGCATGTCCAAATGTTTTATGGACACTATAAGTACAACGATAATCGCGTTGTATCTATTAATATTTGGTACTTTCCAATTATGGATGTATCGAAAATATGGAACGGAGACCGCTGTGTCTTTGTTACCTAAGAATAAGTTATACACTGTACAAAAGTTCTTTCTGTACTTAGTTCCGCTATTGAGTTTAGCGAGAATTATTCTACAGGCTACCGTTTTAGACGACAAGAAAGTCTATGGCTATATGGTACGATGTTTTACAGCTACCGTCCAAAATTTTCGCTACAAAATAATCCATACGTAACGAATGTTTTGTAATGTTTAGGTATTAACGACAGTATTAACTATTATTGTCTATCCTTATTCGGTCCATATATTGAAAGTGGAGAGGCATAAATTATTGCCGAGCGTTCCACCACGTGGCCATGGTCTTGTTCTATTGGGTTTTTGGACACTATCGTTTGTGTCTGAAAATCTTGTTTTCGTGAACATTGGAAAGCTCGAATGGTGGTTCCATTTAAATACGTGAGTAAAATTTTAATAATCAAAACTTTTCTGTACCCTCATTGCGCTTAGCGTTAAGTTCTTATTTTAGACTGACGAGGTGAATGTATACTATGCGTGTGTGCGTGTTCTATTTACAGCCTAACAGACCAGATTGAAATGGCACTATTCGTTCTACGTTATGTCAGTAACCTTATAATCTTTGCACTGGGTCTGAAAGCCCCAGGTATAATTAAGAACTTTGATCACGAATATCGTACGTTGCACGATGGCCCGGCTTCGCGGCCACGATATTATCAAGGTGTAAGTCGCGGAAGTATTATCTTCCTTTTTAAATAATCATACAAATCCTGTAGCTAATAGAATCCTGTGACCAGCGAATAATCACTGTAAACATTTTATAGAGACCGGAAGATACTACGTCAACTTGGAAAAATGCTTGGTATAAGATAAAAACTCTCGCTCCATTTTTATGGCCAAAGAATGATTTTCTACTGCAATTGCGAGTACTTTTTTGTTTCGCGTTGCTTTTATCGGGACGCTTGATAAATCTATACGTGCCGATTTATAATAAAAAAATTGTCGACAGTGTTTCGGTAACTCCTGTAGAATTCAGGTATTTTTAATTAGATTTTATTTTTCACTGTAATTTTTACCAGTATTATTGTATCTGGAATTTTCAAACAGGTGGGATTTTATACTCATATACGTGGCGTTCAAATTCCTGCAAGGTGGAGGGACGGGTGGTATGGGTCTCCTAAATAATTTGAGATCTTTTCTCTGGATTCGTATACAACAATATACCACGCGTGAAGTGGAAGTGGAATTATTTAGGTAAAATTAATTTATAACCAGTCACAATACATATAGTAGTCTACTTCTACAACGATAATCAATTTTTTTTTTTTCATGCAGACATTTGCATGGCCTGAGTTTACGATGGCATTTAGGACGAAAAACCGGCGAAGTTTTAAGAGTTATGGACCGTGGAACAGATTCCATCAACAATCTACTAAATTACATATTATTCTCTATCCTACCAACCATCATCGACATCGTTATCGCAATTACGTTTTTCATAAGTGCTTTCAATAAATGGTTCGGTTTGATCGTGTTTCTTACGATGAGCTTGTATATTGGTAAATATATCAAAAATATAATGAAATTGCTATTTCAATTGGAATTTAAATTCAATTAAATTTATAATTATTTCTTTCTAGCTGCAACAATCTTGGTAACCGAATGGCGAACAAAATTCCAAAGACGAATGAATTTAGCTGACAATGCTCAAAAAGCGCGAAGTGTCGACAGCTTGCTTAATTTCGAAACTGTAAAATATTATGGAGCAGAATCTTACGAAGTTGATAATTATCGAAAAGCAATCTTAGATTTTCAAGTGGAAGAATGGAAATCAATGATAACGCTTAATATTTTAAATACCATGCAAAATATAATTGTCTGCGGTGGATTATTGGCGGGATCCTTACTCTGTTTGCATATGGTAAGTGAGAGTAATTATAATTTTCAAAATGCAGAATTAAATATAAGATATTTATCTCGCATCAAATAGGTCGTGTCACACGAAGGATTAACAATAGGAGATTATGTTTTATTCGCAAGTTACATAATACAATTGTATGTGCCTCTCAACTGGTTCGGTACATATTACAGGTAAAAAATTAGACAATTGAAAAGTGAAGATACAAAATTTCTTGCTGTATCAAATATTAATCGAAATTCTTTTTTCTTCCTTTAGAGCTATTCAAAAGAACTTTGTAGATATGGAGAACATGTTCGATCTTCTACGAGAAGACCAAGAAATAATTGATGCACCAGGTGCTGGACCATTGATTATAAAACGCGGTCAAGTAGAATTCTCGAACGTTTCGTTCAGTTATATGCCTGAGAAAATGATCCTGAAGAATATTAGTTTTGTTGCACCGGCAGGCAAGACTATTGCTTTAGTCGGACCATCAGGTGCTGGGAAATCTACAATTATGCGATTGCTCTTCCGGTTCTACGATGTAGAAGAGGGTGCAATTTTGATCGACGATCAGAACGTTAAAACTGTGAAACAAGATTCTTTGCGGCGTGCTATTGGTATGAGAAAATCAAATTATCATAATATATTAGTATTATAATTAACATAATAAAAGAATACTTAATTTGTTATAATGAAATCTTTACAGGGGTCGTTCCACAAGACACAGTATTATTCAATAATACTATCAAGTATAATATTCATTATGGTCGCGTGAACGCATTAGAGCCAGACATTATTGCAGCCGCCAAGTACGCGGACATCCACGATCGCATATTAGCATTTCCAAATGGATATGAAACTCAGGTCGATATACATATATATTTATATCGGTAATGTTCGCAAAACTGTAAACAACATTAAATACCTTCGAATAAATTATTTTGTAATATTCCGCAGGTTGGCGAAAGAGGTTTGCGTCTAAGCGGTGGTGAAAAGCAACGCGTAGCTATAGCGCGTACAATATTGAAAGAGCCAAAAATTGTATTGTTGGATGAAGCAACAAGTGCTTTGGATACTCAAACGGAGCGTAATATTCAAGCAGCTTTGAATCGAGTATGCGCGAATCGTACGACTATCATCATAGCTCATAGATTATCCACGATCATACACGCGGATGAGATACTCGTATTGAAAGAGGGTGAGATTGTGGAGAGAGGAAGACACGAAGAATTGATCTCGCAAGATGGAATGTATCATTCTATGTGGCAAGCACAGTTACAAAATGATCAAGAGACTAACAATCAACTTCCGAATGGTGATGTTCATCCTCTTGATTGAGATCGTTATCTGCCATAATCCTAACGAGTTGTACCTGTTTCTAAGGCAGAAAACGATAACGACTATTCGGAAGCTAGATTATTACATTGTTTCATCAGTAACACGATTTAGAGGAGAGAATATATCATACAATTGTTTCGTTGAAATTAATAAGTTAATGGAAGCTTTATCCTGTTAGGATCTTTTTAAAGAGGCAGATTATACATTATATTTTTAGAAGTTGACTGCAGCTGATTATTTAATACAGTTAACTTGCCGATTATCCTTGGTAGAGGAAACCCATTGAGAAGTACAATAAAAATACAAAAGCGCATTTACATTAGTAAAGTACAGAGATCTAAGAAGATAGCTGTAAAAAGTCTGTCGAAGGCTGTTAAAAACGATCTCACAGTCGTAAGTGCGATAGAGTTTTTAGATTTTAATTACATCTGTACATTACCATCTTGTGTACTTTATAAAATAATATTTAACTGTACATTGCCAAGGAATTATTCGTTTTAGTTGTTATTGAAGTTTCTTCTTATTATTCGTCTTCCGCAGTTTCTCTTTTAAGTTTACTCGCATACGCACCGTCCGGAACCCAACCCGAATCGTCGATCGGATCAGTCACGGTTTCTTCATTCGCGCCCCATCCAAAATAGTAGCTTGCAACGCATACCCAAGTCAAAATATATATCATCTAGTTTTTGGTAGAAATATTCATAATCAACGTTCGTTGGTTTACTTGTCATTTCATATTCTTCATCAATGAGACAATAAAATACATATTGTGAAACTTTACCTTCGCTGCAACTATATCATCTTTATCCAGAGTAAAAGCCATTGGGAATATAGGTTTTGTATCATAAATATTCCTTGTTTCAAAACACGAGCATTTTGAGTTATTAGAGTTCTGTAGATTCAAAATTATATTCGAAAGCCGAAGATTGTATTTAATCGGAAGAGTCGAGTGTTTAAATGTGTTGCAATGAAAAAAAAAAAAGATAATTAAGTCTCTTCGGTACCAATGATTTAGAGATGAATTTTGAATATGTGACAAGGGAGTTATATTAGGGCTTATTGTATTGAAAGTCGAAACAGCTGATAATTGTCAACCTAGTCGAACCTGTGTTTCCTGCGTTATATGTCAAAAATGTTTCGACGACAAGGAAAGTAGTTATTCACCGTAATTTATCTTGTGTAAATACTTATCGGTGTGTTGGCCTGCTATGTGTTGTTCAACATGAATAGCTTAGGTCTCAGTTTAATCTTCAAAATGGGTTGTTTGTGCTCGAAAGAAACAATTACAGTGAACTCGAAAAAGTATACAGTTCGTGAACATCTTGGACAGGGGTAATTTTTCAATACAATAGATTCTGTAGACGTAATTAAAATTGCAAGTTATTTCAATTATCGTAATCTTGAGATTCGATTATTTATCTTGTTGTCTCTTAAGTGACTGAAATCATTTAAGTAGTATTGAGATTACAAGGAAATCATCCTAACCTAGAAAATATCTATTTTACGAATTGTGTAATTTCAGTGGATTCAGTACTGTACTGTTAGTCGAGGATACGATTACGCATAAGAAGTATGCAATAAAGAAAATTGTTTGCCATGGACAAGAAGATCAAAGATTAGCAGCAAAGGAAGTGGAGTATCACAATATTGTAAAGCATCCAAACGTTATAGAATGTATAGATTCTACGCATAAGGGAACTGCGGATCCTCTTGTAAATGCTACCAGCGAAATATTACTTGTATTGCCTTATTATCATGTAAGATACGATGAGATAATACGCACACTTAAGAAATTAACAATTTTCGTTAAAATACTTATATTTGACATTACGTTTTAGAGGGGAACATTAGCAAACGAATTAGAGAGAAGAGCAAAAACTAATGACTATATGTCTGCGATAGAAATTCTAAACATTTTTCTACAAATATGCGAAGGTGTAAAAGCATTTCACGAAGCCAAACCTGAGCCACTTGCTCACAGAGATCTAAAGACTGCGAATATAGTGTTAGACGACGGAGCAACTCCGATTATTATGGATTTAGGTATTTGAAACTCGTTGAGATTGCTTTTACGAAAAACCAATTATTATTATTAAAAATATTCTTTAATCGTAGGTTCGGTAGCACCTGCCAGAGTGAAAGTCTGTGGCACGAAAGCTGCTCAGAATTTGCAAGACACAGCCGCTGAACGATGTTCAATGCCATACAGAGCACCAGAATTATTTAACGTTGAAAGTTATTGCATGGTCGACGAAAGAACAGATATTTGGGTAAGTTCCATACAGAGTAATATCTGAAAATGTATTCTACCATGGTATATTGCATTTGGTATACTTTTTTTAGTCTTTAGGATGTATCCTCTATGCACTCTGCTATTTCAAATCTCCTTTCGATACGGTTTACGAAAGAGGAGATAGCGTCGCTTTGGCAGTGATCAGTGCGAATATCACGTTTCCAGGAAATGCTCCGTACAATGAGGTAATACCAATTACATAAAATTTTGCGTTTAACTAGAACATGTTCTAATACTGTTGATTTTGTACAGGACATGCAAAACCTGATACTATCAATGTTAAAAGCAAATCCAATGGCACGTCCCTACATTTACAGCGTAATAGAAAATGTACAGGATGCCATTGCGAAACTGGAAAATAGAGTATAATTTTAGATCGAAGAATCACATCGTTAATTGGCAGCTCATATAAAGGCGATTGGCAATTTTGACCACTAAACTATGCATTTCTCAATGAGCACATAGGGAATGGACGTGTTGCAATATCATGCAATAAATACGTAGAAAGAAAGTCAACAATTACGAATACAATTAGTATTACAAGGTACGTCGAGTTCCAAGTTTGTAAAAACTCCCACTGTAATTAACGCTTTCAAAAGAATTGTACATTACGATTAAAATCCTTTTTTTTAATCCTCGTCGTTCAACGCGGCCGACAAGTAAGCAAGATCGTGTTCTTACATTTCCTTTTATCGCAATTTCAACAAATGTACATTATCAACAAACATCCGCCCAAAGTTGCAATTGATGAATTCTATGAAACTCTTACATTGTTACAGTGTAAAAATAAATGTATGTGCGCAGATCATCGATCGATTATCTGTATATGTAAAATTTAAGTTAAGACATGCACGTTTCTACTTATACTACAACTAGTGAAAATTAAGAGAAAAGGCGTAAGGATACAGCATTCCGTATTGTAAAGCTTCGAATATACGTATAACTATTTTAATATATTTTCTCTATACAAAAATCATCTACCCTCGTCATTCCCATCGATACTTCCGGACAATAAGTTCTGTACGACAAGTGCGTTACGTAATTCTCACGGAATATTTATGATCCTCTCTCTAGGTCGTTGACGACTTGGTGAAAATCATTGCGCGGAACGGGGAACCATCGGGGAGGGCGCGTAACGCGTATAACGTGTGTACGTGATTATATGGGAAGGATCATGCGATGTGACGTATCACACTACGTCACCCCACACGTCGAGTTCTTTGATCAAGGCTATAGTGTCGATGCAGCCTAAGCCTGTCCATAGGGATGCTGGTCAAACATTTAATTTCCAGTCGGAGAGAAAGTAACATCCGTTGCTCGACTACGCTCGATCCTCGATCTATTACATTTATTACATCGTGAAATCGTTGTGAGAACGCGAGTTGTATCGTGAATTTCTCGAAATCCTCAAGAAGAGGAACATTAGTGGTCGATAACCGTTGCTGCGCGCACTTCACGACGCTGTTTCTCGATAACGTCGCTGAAGCTTAGAATTTAAAAGAGGTTTTTTTTTTGTAATACCTCGGCTGACGAGACAACGTCCTTTTATCTGATCAGTCAGATTGTGTACAACGAAAAGGAGCTATCGTGCCGCTTTTGATTCGACAATTGCCGTCCGCAATTTGTAAGTATTTTAAGTAGAAGTCCCGGTTGTTTCAAGGCTTCGGCTTCTCTCTTTCATCGACACAAACTAACCTTCCTGCAATGCGACGCTTTCGATTTATTCTTAGTGGAATACTCTCTATGCTTTTGACAATCGAATTCTTGTCTTTGAATCAAGCAAAGATTCCATTGGAACAAAACCATTTTCACTCAATATTCTTATAACATTCATTGGGAACCCGGCAAATCTCGAGTTAAGTAGTATAACCTTACTACATACTCCGACATTTCTCTTAGCTTATTCGAATAGTATAAAATGACGTTCGCATTTTGTCTATTTATTGAGTTTTCGTATTCTCGGTCTTTAACTTGCGATAGGATATTTACTGGTCGATTAGACACAGATAGAACTTGATTTTATAAGCTCCGACGATTATGCTATTTGCTCATATCCTCCAGTGGATAACTGAACAGTAAACTATGTGCCATAAAAGAACAGAGAAATAGAGTTAAATCTGTGAAAATCATTCGACGTAAAACATTTATTAAATTTGCGTCGACCGAAAACATTCCTACTACTTTTATTTATATGATTTATTTATTTCATATCATTTTTCTGTTTTGTTTCTTGCCGTATAATCTCTCGAGATTGCACCGCATCTGGTAAACAATCTAGTTCGATAATCTCATCGTAATTCCATCAATTAAAAACACTGAAACCGCTGTAACTCTGCACTCGGAATATAATATTCGTAAGATTACAACGCTACGCGAAGATTTATCATCATTATTATAATCATCATCATCATCATCATCATCATCATCATTGATGTATCAGAAATTGTTTCCACGGACGTAATACGTATTGTGCACAACACTAACCAGCGTCATCCATCGACCCTAAGGTTGAGAATGTATTAGCAAAACGGCCAGTAAAAGTGATTATCACCTGCTTATTCCCCTTCATAACGATTAATCCATGAGAAAGTAGAATTACGAAAATTGGCATTGAATCGGTCTATGAATATTTCAAATCTATTTGGCGTGTGCGATACTTCTGCATAGTTTTGTTCTGCGCATTGTTATTCATGGGTTTCCAACTCTACGCGAGAATCGGCTTTTCAGGTAGTGTTGTGTACACATACATATATATAGGTATACGATGTATTATATATCCGTGACATTCCGCGAGCTATGTTTAAGTTTTTCCTTCGCGACGAACAATTATAAGACAAAAAGAAGAAGAAGAAAAGTACATGTATGTGTATGTACCTCCTTCTTCCGAGTCAATAAGGTCAAGTGTCATACTCGAAAGGATCGAGTCGTGCGAGATGAAAGATAAGAGCGCACCTAGCGATCCACTTATACACAGCCAACCTATTTTCTTTGGATCTCTTACGATGCTCGGTGCTTCAGTCTGCACATTTATTGATTTCACAGTCATTCGCTAACGTCAGTCTTCCCCAACGATTGATATTGTCGAGAAAATAATTGATCATTTAGTCTCTCTATTGCGAACAATAGAAATTACAATATTTTGGACAGTTTGGACTCTTGTCTGACAGAGGAATCGACGTGTCGTTGTTCTACGATATTAATTTAACGCTGATAGATCGAGAAACCTCTGAGCAAAACGAACAATTCTACTTTCTCGACTATTAGTGGCGACTCCGCGCGTGGCGTCATACAACGTAGTTATTGAAAACACCAAGACCACATGAGCTTTACTCTACGCTAACGAAAGAATGGAATAATTACCATACGTAATGTTACCACGAAGGACACTGATAGTCTAATGAATGCGGATGCAACTAGGTTTACGTAGATTCATACGCCACACAGTCGCCGTTGCATAGCATTTTCTCCGTTAAAAAATGTAATTCAAAGTTAACTGCAATACCAGTACATTTCCCACACATTTCTTAGGACTTTTAGATCCTTCGTTGGGTGAGTCGCGAGAGTGATCTTCGAACGGTACAAATTATAATACGATAAAACTTAGACGTTATTCGATTTTTTTTTTAAACATTACCACGGTACATCAATATTCATCTTTACCGCGGCTGAAAGAAAAAGAAATCGAAGGTTCCGCTATCTTGATAGATATTGATAACATCGCTACACATATGTATATCCTTGCAATTATCTCGATGCACATAAGAACTATTCATAATGAGAAAACATCGAGTTAAAGCGGAATAATTCACAGTAGTATGTATTTACCTAGTTTTTACATACCCGTTACATTTTGTTTTTTTTTAATTTGTAACAAAGAATCCGTATTTGAAAAAGTATCGTATGTTCCGAGGTAGTCGACTAGAAAAACACGTAGCATTTTCCTATGAATCTAGTAGTTTTTCTCTGTTAGGTCTTGAACTCGGTATTGTTTCTTTTCCGAATTTTGTTTTTTCCCCTTGAGTACGACAACGTGACTGCCCCCGAGCGTACAATAAACCGTTATCCGTCTTATGGAGAAGAAGTTGCATAATATCCGATCGGGCTACGAACCCTCGGCGTGTCTTCCGACGCGGGAACCACCAATCGCGTCTTACGCATCGCGTGATGATAATAATCGCACGCCTTACGCGTGCTCGACTCTGAAACTTGCATATTTCTCCGGTTTATTGGCAGAGCTCTGTCAGCGTACTGCGTTAGCAATTCTTGCCAAAGAGTAGTCAATGCATATTACATCGTGAATACTTCGATAAACGTTTTCTTTTTTACGTAATTTTTCAGTCATTATACTTGCGAAAGTAAACGTAATGCAATCCGTTACTTCCGGCTGTACAACGTTCCAATTGTCGTACATATTCTTTTCGCATAATCGAATAGGGCTAATTTTTTTTGTCGTTCCATGGGTCATCGTTGTTTGCAATGACCAGTAATTACTATAGACTGCTTTTTAGCATTATGGAACATAAGTACGAATATAATCACGCGATTAGGTAGAAAATAATCACTCGTTTATCGCTGGTGATATGCGACGTATTAAAAAAACACGCGAGAAATTTTTGCGATTCAATTTACATTTATTTAGTTATTGATTGATCGCAATTGGAAAAATAGGTTGAACGTTGGGAATAAATAACACGATGGGCCTCGAGTGACAGTGGTAAACGGTGTTGCTTATTATGTACTGTCAATTGGCACGAGTTCCGGAACTTGTAGTAAACATACATGGATCCCAAGATTCTAATGTGTTTAACGCAATACCGCAGAATTGCGGCTTAGTTTCAAGCTAATTTCGTAAATAACTAAAACCCGCTTATTTCGATCGCGTTTAAGCAGCATATATATGTATGTATGTAATTCGCTGAAATTGCAAGTAGCTTCCACGAGAGTCCAATCACTTTCTCGGGTTCTTCATCCTTGCGCACAGTGATCCCCAATCACGTGACTCCAATTCCGCGGAAAAAGAATACAAATGGAAGCAGGCAAAGGAAGAAAATAACGATTGTGGTATATAAGCGTGGGATATGCCACGATCGCGTAAGAACTCACCATTTACATATGCATGTGGTGTCACTTTGAAAGTCCAGTTAATCGCGAGTAGTGCGGTGGGGCGGACGCTTCTGTGTGAGCTCCGAGCCTTCTCGGCTAGAAACTCGCGCATACCAAGGTTAAGGCCAACTTCCAATACGTTCAGATACCATTTTGACACTTGCTTCTTATCCTCCACTGAGTTTCGAGTGAGTGCAACATCTATCGACAAAACTTTCTATCAGTTTTTTTTTAGAAAAACGATCCACTTCCAAAGTATTTTACATTTCTTTTGGATTATCGTCTACGGTAGATTATTACAGTTTACAGTGTCCTGAAAAATTCGACTTCGAAGAAGAGTGTTGATCGAAGAAAACAGCTGCTCGCGATTCTTTTTAGCGTAGAAACTGTGACTGAACGAGTGGGTTGTAGTTTTAGTGATTGTTATTGGTCGCTGGAATCTGAATGACTCACTGTCAAATTTTAAACCGTCTTCTTAACTTATTGTTAGATTCTTTCGCTTCGATTATGGTTCGTGAGAAATCTTGCGGTTCATTGAGATTTTATTAACACATTTCTACTAGTAACACATTTGTTGGAATCTTAATTTCAAGAATGCGATTTTCAAGTTGGTACATATTTACATTCGCTTCCTATACTTTCTCCTTTTTATTTTCGAGATAGGAAAGTAGATAGATATTTCATACTTTCTCCAAAATGCCACGCGATGCATTACCCGTACAGCGTATACATATACGATACACCTTCGGGAAAGTGATACGTGTACGGATGATCGAAGCGATCGAGATCCTTAAAAATAGCTGGGGCCACAAAAATCAAATTGAATATTTTTCAAAGCGTTATAACGTCGTATTCTTAGAATTTTTCAGAGAAAACTACGAAAGCGATCGGCAATAGTTTTGCGGTAATGTGCCCTGTGGCGGAAATCGTGAAAAAAAAAATCAGTATTCGGTTTGAATATTCATTGAACAAGCAGGATAAGTGAAAAGGAATTGTTGCATTGCAAAAAATTGATTGCGTTTTTAAAATATGCTGACTTAACAGCAGAGGAAGAGACTAGTGGGAATTTGCTTATCTCAGAGAAAGAGTGACCAAGGAGGAGGACGAGGTAAAGGAGGGCGTGCGCGATCATTAATTCCGGTAGTTCATTTCCTTTCGAGGGTTGGAATGCAGCCAGTCCAGTTTTTCGACGATCACGCGATCTGGACAATAAAAAAATCTTAGGAAACAGGTTTTTACTGTCACATTGGCCCCAATCAATCGAACTGTCCCTCTCTTGTTTCTACACTATCCTCGCGTTACGTAAACTTAAAAAAAGTCCCCTTTAGGTAATAAAAGAAAAAACTGTTTCTATATATAACTCTTTAACATCTCTAAACTTGAAGGCATATAAAAATGTACTTTTGAATGAATTTTATAAAAATCTTTTAAAGTATCTTTGAAATACATATCTGTTACAGTAATAAAAAAAAAAAAGTAAGAAATGTCAGCAAAAGCGATTCGCGAGGCAACCGGGAAGGATCTTATCAACCGTAAATTAACTGTTGGCACAAAGACAGTGAAATGTCGTTACGTGACCGTAACAGAGAACACAAATTGGACAGACGCTGTCAACGAAAATCCGTGGCTGGCCACGGAGAAGTTGGTTGTGAAACCGGATCAGCTAATTAAGCGTCGTGGAAAGCTCGGTTTGATCAAAGTGAATGCCGATTTGCCGAGCGTAAAAGCATGGATAGCGGAAAGAATGGGCAAAGAGCAACAAGTAGGAAAAACGATAGGCAAACTGAAGACATTTATCATCGAACCGTTTGTTCCACATAAACAGGCAAGTACATTGTTATTTTCATCGATTATTTTTATCGATAACACAATCCCTTGTTCAGTTCTATTATTAGAAACCGATGTACATATCTCGTATCCTGAAATTAATAGAATTATAGTAACGATATCAAGTTTTTAACGTGATTTTTGTATCAATGTCCAGGAAGAAGAAGCATACGTTTGTATTTATTCCCACCGCAAGGCCGATACTATCCTCTTTCATCACGAAGGCGGTGTAGATATTGGCGACGTCGACGCGAAAGCATTAAAATTGCACATACCGGTCGACGGAGAAGCTCCAAGTCAATCTACGATCATCGAGAAACTTTTGGTGAACGTTCCAAATAATAAACAAGAGTAAGCGACATTATTGAGAGATTTTGATTATTCATTGATTGATCATGAATGTGTTATAAAACCATCCGCACATTTCTTTGTCTTTCCAGAGTCATCGCCAAGTTCATAGAGTCTCTTTATAAGCTTTACGTTAATTTATATTTCACCTATCTCGAGATCAATCCGTTGGTAGTAACCAACGATGGAATCTACATTTTGGATCTCGCTGCAAAGTTGGATACAACAGCGGATTTCATATGTCGTCCTGATTGGGGAGAAATCAGTTATCCACCACCGTTCGGACGAGACGCGTATCCAGAAGAGGCCTACATTGCTGATTTGGATGCTAAATCTGGAGCCAGCTTGAAATTAACGATCCTTAATCCAACGGGAAGAATATGGACTATGGTTGCTGGCGGTGGTCAGTAGAAGCGCACAGCAGTCTCATTTACCCGATTAATCCAGGCTCATTCTGGCCAAACTGTGATTGTCAAATCGTTTCCACTTTCTTCGCTGTATCTCTCGAAAATCGTTCACACTCTCACATAACGTTTCCATTAAATGGATATTTCGTAGGTGCGTCCGTGATATACTCCGACACGATATGTGATCTGGGTGGAGCAAACGAGTTAGCCAACTACGGGGAATATTCCGGTGCACCGAGTGAACAGCAAACTTACGAATACGCAAAGACGATACTGAGCCTAATGACAAAAGAGAAACGCGAGGAAGGAAAGGTTCTTATCATCGGTGGCGGCATTGCGAATTTCACGAATGTCGCCGCCACGTTCAAAGGCATCGTTAAAGCATTACAAGAGTATCAACCGAAATTGGTTGAGCATAACATTAAGATATTTGTCAGAAGGGCTGGGCCTAATTATCAAGAAGGTTTAAGGTATCGATTCTTCCATATATGTATCATTCGAATTATAATAATGTATATAGAGGAGAAATCTGATGGATAATCGATGATTTTCTCAGAATTATTCGCGAAGTTGGTAGAAGACTCGGTATTCCCGTATACGTGTTTGGTCCGGAAACCCATATGACTGCTATCTGTGCCATGGCTTTAGGAAAAAAGCCTATTCCTAATCCCGAAGCACAAGAATTCTCCACAGCGAATTTCTTATTGCCTTCCGGTCAGGATGTAGGGCCAAGTGCTCCAACAACGGACGATGCTTCTTCGCCGAGCTGCGAAGCTAAGCCTCAATGCAACGACGTGGTCGATGCATCTATTCCGAAACAATTGTTCAGTAACAAAACTCGAGCTATAATCTGGGGAATGCAGAACAGGGCTGTTCAGAGCATGTTGGATTTCGACTTTGTCTGTCGTAGATCAGAACCTTCGGTTGCTGCGATTGTCTATCCTTTCACTGGAGATCACAAGCAAAAATTCTACTGGGGACACAAAGAGGTTCGTCACTTCGTATCTTCACTTTTTTTTTTATTTTCCTTTTTATTTCAGAATATCTCATTTCTTTCGTATAACAGGTGTTGATTCCCGTTTACAAGCAAATGAAAGACGCAATGAACAAACATCCCGATGCTGACGTAATGGTCACATTCGCGTCTCTCAGATCAGCTTATGAAAGTGCTGTGGAAACCATGCAATTCCCTCAGATTCGAACGATCGCCATTATTGCCGAAGGAATACCGGAAAATATGACGAGAAAATTAATCGTAATGGCACAGGAGAAAAACGTAACGATTATTGGACCTGCAACTGTTGGAGGAGTTAAGCCAGGTTGCTTTAAAATTGGTAATACTGGTGGAATGATGGATAATATTTTACATAGTAAACTCTACAGGCCCGGAAGGTAATGCTTCCATTTGATTCACGGTAAAAATAAGAATAAACGATTAAACGATTTCTTTGTATTCAAAAAAAAAAATTCTTTTTATCTTTCAGCGTTGCATATGTTTCGCGATCTGGTGGAATGTCGAACGAACTCAATAATATTATTTCGAAGGCTTCCAATGGAGTTTTGGAGGGAGTGGCTATCGGTGGAGATCGCTATCCTGGAACAACTTTCATGGATCATATAATGCGTTACCAAGAAAATCCGGAAGCGAAACTGATTATACTTCTTGGCGAAGTGGGTGGTGTAGAGGAGTACGAAGTTTGCGAAGCACTCAAGACAAAAAAAATTACGAAGCCCTTGGTAGCTTGGTGTATTGGTACATGTGCAAGTATGTTTAATTCCGAAGTGCAATTCGGTCATGCTGGCTCCATGGCGCAGAGTAATTTGGAAACAGCATCTACGAAAAATGCGGCATTGAAAAAAGCTGGTGCATACGTGCCTGATAGTTTCGATAATCTCGGTGACCTGATACAATCTGTCTATGAACAACTCGTTAAAGATGGAACGATAATTCCAGCACCGGAAATGCCTCCACCCACTGTACCAATGGATTACAGTTGGGCAAGGGTAAGTAATTCACTTTAATTACGAAATATATATATCAAGAAACCAGGTCTTGTTTCGGGCCAACTACAAGAAAACAGATCTTGTATCTATTCCGGAGACAGAACAGTATACTTGTTCTTGCAATGTTGTTGCAATATAATTATTTTCCGCTGAAAATGTATACAGGAATCTTATATGTCTCGTAGGAACTCGGTTTAATAAGGAAACCAGCGTCATTCATGACATCAATTTGTGATGAACGTGGACAAGAATTATTGTACGCTGGAATGCCGGTTACCGAAGTTCTTAAACAGAATGTAGGAATCGGTGGTGTTGTTTCTCTTCTTTGGTTCCAAAGATGCTTGCCATCGATGTATTGTAAATTCCTTGAAATGTCTCTCATGCTTACCGCTGATCATGGACCTGCGGTTTCCGGTGCGCATAACACGATCGTTTGCGCCAGAGCTGGTAAAGATTTAGTCAGTTCTCTTGTATCCGGGCTTCTAACAATCGTACGTATCAATTATTATTCAACAGCTTTTCTACACCATTCTTTCCACACATTATTATTCTCAATTTAATCGTATAGGGTGATCGCTTTGGTGGAGCACTGGACGGTGCAGCTCACATGTTTTCCGAGGCATACGATGCAGGCTTGCACCCACAGGAATTCGTGAACAATACACGCAAGAAAGGGAAACTAATTATGGGAATTGGTCATCGAGTGAAATCCATTAATAATCCAGATATGCGAGTAAAGCTAATCAAAGAGTTCGTCTTGGCAAACTTTCCCGCAAAACCATTAGTCGAGTATGCTCTGGAAGTAGAGAAAATTACAACAAGCAAAAAACCAAATTTAATTCTCAACGTGGACGGAATAATCGCTTGTGCCTTCGTCGACATGCTGAGAAACAGTGGAAGCTTCACGAGAGAGGAGGCTCAAGAGTACATCGAAATCGGTGCTATAAACAGTTTATTTGTTCTTGGTAGAAGCATAGGTTTCATTGGTAAGTCTTCAAGATTACTTTTATACATCAATCTACAATAGAATTACGACTCTACTTATATTATCTCTCTCCCCCCCAATCAATTTAGGTCACTATATGGATCAAAAGAGGTTGAAGCAAGGCTTATACCGTCATCCGTGGGACGATATTTCCTATGTGTTGCCGGAGCAATACAACTGAATGAATCGCTCTTCCCCCCTATCCACCACCCGCTCGCTCTATCATTATTATCTGTCACAAGCGCATAATAAATAGTATGAATTCACTCGGAGCCTAGATAGAGAGGTAGAGAGAATTGCGATTTGTGTTGTGTCAGGAGAAAATTAGGCATGCACAAAGATAGTACTTGCTCCATCGAAGCAAGTATCGAATTTATCTGGTTATCGTAGTAAATCGTAACCTATCGATATGTACGGTTGATCTGCACGAAATTCTAATATCTTCACCCATCGAAGTTGTATTCGATGCACTCACATCTGAAGTGATTCACCTCCCCCCCCCCCTTTGCCAGTGATTGGTAATTATTATTGAAAAAGTTTTCGTAAAGCACGTGTTCAACATTCCATAGTGCATTTTCAAACTAAAAAGATGTTATACTGTCACTGGTATTTAACTCTTTTTAGAGCCAAATTGGAAACTTAAGCTCTCCCCTAATTCATTTGAATTAATGTTCGTTTTCGTTAAATCTATTAATTAGGTATATATACATGGCATGTATATGTATGTATATATATATATATGCATATATGCACACGAGAATACACACACACACACAGACACACATGCATGTGTACATACGTAGAGGTATGCATATTAATCTATTAGTGGCACTAGCGTTATAGAAGAAGCGAAGGACTGCGTGAAAATTCGTTATAAGAATCCAGTCGAAGAAATGTATATTATTTATGTACGATGTTCTTTTGTAAACGTTCGTTTATAGTTCCATTGATCTTTTCTCTTCTTGTATGTTTTTTTTTCTTCTTTTCTTTTTTGTTTATAATAATTGAAAGTGAACAACGATTGTTACGCGAATACACCTGTAAAAATAGCCACTGTAGATGCTGGAAACAGATCAGGTGAGAAATAAAATAACGCAAAGTCTGTCATATATATATATTTATATGTGTGTATATAGATATATGTATATTTGAGGATCATGTGCGCGATTTGAATTATGAGAAAGTTTGGCTTGATAAAGTCAGTCAGAGCGAAAGAGAGAGCGAGAGAGAGAGAGAGCATGTGAGAAAGAAAGAGATGTATACCGTTCGTAAAATATTTTCAATGGATTTATTTTTTACAAGAAGTCACAGTATAAATCACAATGCACTAGTAAAATAGAATCCGATACAGGCTCGTAGAAAATATTCTCGCTTGCCATATAGGATTTTATGAGAAATGAGAATCGTAGGGTTAATTTCAACAAAGTTACATTCCAATTATTATGGTCATGGGTGTGAAAGAAAATTCAATGTATCCTGAATCGAAGAAGGAAAAACAAAGCACCATTGTCCTATGTACTTAACGAACGCACGAGTAGTATTTGCGCCTAAAAGAAAAAAGGGATTAAAAAAAATATTTTTGCCTTAATAAAATTTATAAAATTACCGCAGTAGCTATACCCTAGAGAAGTTCTTCAAAGAAGAAGAAGAAGAAGAGAAAGAAGAAGAAGAAGATGATGATGATTTATTATTTCGTTAATATCACAATTTGAAGAAAGAAACGATATCGGTAATACTAAGATACGTTGAAAAGGGAAAATTTGTAACTGCAAATAATAAGATAGAATGATTATTATCCGATACACTTCGTTTCCACGAGATTCTCTTTTGCATAAAATATAAACGCGAGTCGATTATAACGAAAGACAGAGAGAGGTGGGAAAAATATTTCATTAAAGTTTACAAAATCACAGATTCGTCGTGTTTGTAGCAAATCTATGGCGACTCTCCGAAATCTTATCACCGAAAAAGCAATGCTTTTTACATGTTTTTTTTTTTTAAAGAAAAAAAACAAAATTCGTTCATTGAGCATCTCGAACATCATCCGCATCTCTGTTAATGATGCGCTCGGTGTCTGGAACCGGTGGCGAATGCCTGCCCAAACGATACCTTATCTTGTGCACCAATTGTGGAATGACAATGTTATTGTAACATGCCATTCCGGTCAGCAGAATAGAGAATCCGATAAGCTGCGTAATAAAAAGAGATAATTAAATAGAGAATGACTTTATGCACGCGAGATAAAAAAAAAACGAAGAAAAATAAAGAGACAAATATATCTTACTTGTAGATAATGAAATTTTTGCCATCTGAATGCCAAGGAAAATGCCCATATGACGACCGTCCGGACGCTGTCCAAAATCATCCTCGATGTCGCGCTCATTTCTTTGGTAATGCTTATGCCAGCAAAATTGAAAAAGGCTATGCTAAACGATATACCTGCAGTGTTGAGGATAAATGTCTATATTAATATATCCAAAACCAATGAGATAGGAATATTATTAAGAGAATATAATTCTACGGACCAATTATAGCTAATAATAGAGGAGCACTATTTCCTATTTGGACGAAAGCATCCATAGTAGCTTCCAAAGTCCCTCGTGAATTATCCGCGAACGGTGGTGGGGCGTGAATATAATTGAGCGGTATCATAAGAAGACAGATAGTGATGAATCCAAAGATGCCTGAAAATTGAGCAAAGAAATAGAATAATAAATTAATATTCGCATTGATCTCTCTCTATATCAATTTTGTTAAACGATATAAAAATTATCCAAAGAAATATATACCTTCCCAACCAATTGCTTGCAACGCGGGTATATTCTGACTAACGACATATTTTTCTTCTAGCACCATTTGAACCGATGTGATTACCTGAAGACATCAAGACAGTAATTATTATTGAGCCATACAATATCAAAGTTTGATTGATATGCGTAATCGTAAAGTACGTATGCGCAAATATATACCTGCGCGCAGATAATAAGTAAATCACCGGTCAAGATTGAATTCGTGCTCATATCCGGATTTTCCGATGTCATGATATCGCTGATCCCGACGAGGGCTAAACCGCCTATAACGAATATAATACCAGTCCATTCTCTCGTACAAAGCTTCCTTTCGAGGAAGCCCATTGACAATATTCCCGTAAATACAATTACAGCACCACGCAACATTTGGAAGCTACTCGCGTATGTCATGTTTAATCCGACGTACATAATGGAAGTGGCACATGTGTCGCATAATGCCGGAATCAGTAAAACGAGCGGATTAAAAATTCGCGAGCCTTTGGTCAATTGGTTACTATCCACTGAGCTATCCTGAAATCAGCAAAATGCAAATGATTTTGATAGTCGAAAAAAACGGAAAAATCAATCGAATTTATATTGGGTAATAAAGAAGAAATACTTACGGATCGACGGCTATAGTAACAGAATGTTAGTTTAAACACTAGAAAACATAACATTTCTCCAAGAAACATAAATGCTGATTGCATAAAGGGATGCGTGAAGTGTCTTGGTTGACCATCTTCACCGGCCACCACTTGTTTATCGGCGAATCTACAAGAATTTTTTTTTTTTTTTTATTAAAATTCACGATATTACAGATACAAAAAGATTTTTATAGTGTATAGAATCAACATACTTAACAGACAATGTGTTAAATGAACCGGTAACAACCATAAGGGTGGCCAAAATAATTTGAAATTTGGTCCAGGCCATTTTCACTAGTTTCCCAAAGAACGAATCTTTAATCTGTTAGTTGAACTGCTTTATTAATGTCTGAAAATATTAACGAATCATTTTGTAAAATTCTTATGCTATGTTTCATAGGAAATATGTAATTGGTAAACGAACTGGGAACAAAGTTCGGTATGTTATAAATTCCATCAAACACGTGACTATATTTCGCGGAAGATAATAGCCATAATTCCAAATAAAGAAAGATACGAATATATCAATTTAATTGTAAAATACAGTTAGCATTTCGGACGAAATCATTTTCAACGTGAAGCAATTGAAAAAATAGCGATAATTTATTCTTATCTTTTAAAAATAGATTTTCAATTGTACGTAATCCGTTGGAAAGAAAGTTCTTTAGGAGAGAAACAAAGAGCATTGGCGATTTTCTACATGGATAGACAGATTTTTAAACAACGCACACAATAACATCATTGTTATGATATCCGAATCTTATCGGTAAGAGCCATTTCAGCACTATACAGATAAGATCCGGTGTCCAAAGAGATATTATAAAATACGGATCAAAATTCTCTGTGTATTACGATACAAAAGAACAGCTCGAAACCTGTTAAAATCGATCTGTCATTCATCAACACGTATTAGGAAACAAAATGTATCGGGTGCCGTAGAGCGTTCGATAAAATAGCCAAGTATACGTTACACCCAAGAAATAAATGTCATATATCGACGGATGTTTATTGTATATCGCGCACACATTCCTCTCTGTACGAGGAGGAGAAGAATTTAGCATAAATATAAAGTCTTTCGCAACGAGACAATCAGGTTTTCGAAGAAATTCTGGAAGATATACCTTTCATTGACGAAGTCTGATTAACGAGTGCCACAGAATGATATCCTTCGAACTCGGCACCTAAAATGTACATTTAATAAAGCGACGATGTAACATTTACGGAAAGACAGATACGGTTCATTGAACGAAGAAGATAATGGCACGATAAACAAATGTGTTCCTTATGTTGAAAAGTCGCCGCGAGACTGAATCAAGACTGATGGAGTTAGTGCCACTGAGTATAATCGGTGTATGAGTCAGTCTCGCATACGACTGACATTAGACTGAAAGCTGATGTCGTTTTGTCTGCTCCGAAATTGCGGATGGCGCTGTACATCGTTCGCCGCGGGTTTTCCAATCGAGTGTAAAACCTCACTTTGTCACGAGTGACAAGAGAAAATCGCGATTTTCTTTATCTTTATCAAGAGACAAAGATTTTCATAGGAAGATAAAGGATAATATAGGAGTAACTTTCAATGAAAATTACAGAACAACGATTAATTTTTTATATTGGTTTATATATTAAAGGGAATCAGGATAATGCCATTCTCTTTGAAGAGATGGCAAAGGCACTCAATTGTACTCTGACAGTAAAACTCACTGTAGTTTCTTATTCATAATATTTCCTATACTCATGACTCTATTTAAATCATTCTTCTTTACATCTCTCGTTAACCAGTCGGACAAATTCATTAAAGATTACAACTCTTGGGAGAATTCCTGTACAGCGATAATAATATATTGTATTTAAATACTTCTTTAATATATTTACAATTGTGCTGTCACTCCAAATTCACTGAGTGTCAAAGCTACCCAGAATCATTTACGCTCACAGATTTCTTCCGAAGAGAAAATTGATACAAGATTTTCAATTGACCAAAATCAAAATTCGGTTAAAGTATCGAAGAATTTGCAAGCGTAACTTCGTCAGTCTGATAGAAATTCGCATGTTCGACATACGAAATTACTCGTTCAATACACTTGCGATTGTAGTATCGCTTTTTGCAGTAACACACCGAAAGTTTCATTTACTTCTTGACAAAGAAGGTCCGCCGATTTGTCGCCTAATGCTGCTTGCGCAGAATTTACCCTGCCGAGTTGAAGTAACAATCCAGTAGTGTCTTCCGCAAGTGGCGGAAACGCTTGGCATATTCTCGTTAGAGCAGGTAACACTGGCATAAAAAGTACCACTCGATCTTTGGCAGATAATACACCAAGCAATGTGATCAGAGTGTTAATTGCCAATCGTGATACGCTCAATGCTTTTGGCAAAGCGTATTGTACTGCTAAATGAGACGCCAAATCCACTGCGAATACTTGTTTCTCTGGTTCGGGTTGCGAGAGCAATTCGGGGATCCAATCGAGACAAATGTGCATCGAAGGAATGCCAGTAACCGTTATCGGTAGCAATTCTCTTGGATATCCCTATTAGAAATCAAAAATGTATCGATTGTTAAGATTTCAAGATTGAAGAATTATTACCTGGAAGTGAACCAATTTAGCTAAAGAAGGATCTGCGATGAAAACTTGATGCAAATAAGAACAAACGACACTTCGGATTTCTCTTAAGGACCACATTTGTCCAGGTGTTTGTCTGTCTTCTTCGGTCTCCAAACAAGCTTCCAGGAGGATTTGCACTGCTGCGCTTTCTTGCCCAGCCACTAAAGCTGTCCTGAGTTCTTCTCGTTCCGATTCACTGGACAATTGGCCGATTTTCTCTGTCAGAGGCCTGTCTTGCATATGTCGAGCTAATTGGGATCGGGAAGCTGCTAAGATAGCTTGAAGAATTCTATATAAGAAAATTGAATTATGCCAATTATGCCGTACTCTAATATAACAATAGTTTACTTCTTCGATACTTACCTAAGGATAACTGATAAAATTGGGGCACATCTAAAGACTCTTGTATCGCATCTCAATACTTGTAAAGGATCTAGAACTATATTCTCTTGAGTCAAGAATACGTTCTTTACCACGGAATTTTCAATTAATAGGGCGTTGATCGATAAAACCCATAAGCATCGAGGTAAAACTGTGTTAAGTCTAAGCCAAACTTGTTTATACAATTCTGAAAATTAAGTAGGTTTAAACGTGGGAAAGAAGATGATATTTTACTATTAAGGAAACTTGATTTTAAGAATTATAGATTCGTATTATTTTACCTTGGATATACCTAGGAACATTCGAGTCGAGGACAGCTTTGAAGTAGTGAATTATTATTTCTGCGTGAGGCCATACATCGGTTGATTTCATTGACATAAGTTGTCGGAGTAGTCTGCCGGTTCTCGAGGGACATGTTTGTACATGTGAGAATGCTTCGATGATCATGATATCATTAACGTTAGCTTTCTCGTAATTAGCTATGGTATTATCTATATTGATCATTTCGTCATCGAGCCAGTCATCCACTAGTGAAAGATGTGGAAAGTGGGTTGCGAGTAATCTCAAAAGTGGTGAAAATAGTCCAGCATAGTTCATTTGATCACGTTGTACCAATTGTAGTAGATATTTGATCGGTAACTCCGAAAGAAACTCGGTCGAGTATGATTTGACTTTTCGACCTTGCGACAAAAAGGTGTGCATATTCGATAATCTTACATCTTCGTAGAGTAAAAGATAATAGAGTAGTAATAATTGAGATGTGAGAGAAGGTCTCGAGACGTCGACTTCCATATTTTCTGTTTCGACACTTCCGACGTTTGTTATGCTTTTCTTAAAATCAAAATTTGCACCGAAGACACTATTCTGAAAGACTCGTCGAATTTCGTCTTCGGTAATAGGCCTGTTGGTATGTTCGGATGTCTTATTGTTCGTTACTAAAATCGAGTTAACGTAGACTTCTACCAAAGCCGGTAAAACTGGATGAAGTGGCGGTGTGCTATCGCAGATTTGTCGATAAATCCAATTTTTTATAGGCACTCGATGTTTCGCAAAAGCTCTTGATTTGAGAAGTTGATGAATACAATGTACCGGTAAGAATCCTGGAATATTTGCATTCAAGTTAGCAGTCACTGGTACTTTAACGGCATGAGCCGTGACCACTTGTTCGGTGAAGATCTCTTGCATAAAGATTTGCTTCATTCTCGTAAGATTATTCGGCCTGATAGGTATTTTCATTCCAAGAGTAGCACACACTAATTCACAGATAGCTGATAGTTGACTGCTATGAAAATGAATTGCCATTAAGAGTAACATTTCACCGAAGCTTGCGGTGACACCACTTGCACTCTCGAAGTAAGCTTCTTCGCGTACGAGCCATTGCACCCATTCTATACTACGCTTTTCGAGATTGTGTTGTCCAATTAGCGAAGAACAGGCAATCAACATACAGAGACCCAGAGAAACGAATCTCACGCCTGCTGGCGAAGGTGGAGGATGCGAAGTTAACAATTGGACGATCATCGTCACTTCGTCATCTTGAAATTTAATTCCGCCAATGCCACGGAGTGCACAGTAGAGTCTTAACAAAGCACTAGCCTGAACAACTTGAGACTCAGCTAATTGGCCTGGATTCTGAGAGGTGATAGCTTGAAGACGCTTAAGTAATTCTTCTCGCAAAGACTGTAGTGCAGTGTGCGATTCCCATTTACGCTTTTGACCATTTCTTATAAACATCGCTATCCAAGTTCTGACTTGCTGATCGCTTCCCAGAAGCAATCCTGATACGAATGCTACGATATCGCTCTCTGGCTGTGCAGTACCTTCGCTTTCGTGTTCCAAACTCAATGTAATGGCTAATGCTGGCATTCTGCAGAATTCCACGCACTTGGCTCTTACCGCGAGCGCTTGACTAGGATTCATTTGACACAGCATAGTCAAGGTTTGCGTCCTTATCCTCCCTAATACCGATTCTTCTTGCCTCTCGCCATTGGCGATCAAATGTGCGCAAACCTCTGAAAAACTGTCTGGGCTATTAGCCACTATCCAACATATTATTTCTGGTCCATGTTTCACGTGCAGTAAGGTTTCGGCAATGTCCGATATCGACAGTACAGTTGGCAGTTCGGCGAGAGCGATACAAATGACGTAACTGATCTCTTCCATATATACGCTGTTATCGAACAGATCCGATTGCTTTATTTGGAACTCTTGATTCTTCTGCAGTTCTTGAATCTGCGATGCAATATACAGTATTTCGCTTAAGACTAATCTTATTCTTCTCGTGGATTCGCTGCGTTCAAATTCCAAAGCAAGGCCACTCTGTAGCGACTGTGCGAGTACGCTATCCCGCTGTAGACTACCTATTTTCTGTCTGAAAAAGTACAAATCGTTGTCGGTATCGGTTTCCCAATAGCGTCATATGTCTGTATACTGTAACGTATAAGAACCAACCTTAATTGTTGCTCTTTTCTGACGTCGGTCTCCAGTGCATGAAAATCAATGGAGAGCAAGGCGATAATGGAATTGACTGACTCAATACCTGATAATATAGTGAGAACCTGCTTCCTTGCTTCCACACATTCTCTGGTGATATCCAAAGGTGAAATTAAGCTCATTCTTACTAAACACGGTAGAATTGGTCTGATTTCTTTCTGCGAACATATCGACAATTGTTTTATGTCGACGTTTTGCACTGCAGTGAAAACTCGCGGGGTTACGCGTGTGTTTGCTTGCGTCATAATCATTATCGTGGAATTGTGCACCGCTCTGAAAAGCCGAGAAACTGGGACCTAATGTTATTAAATATTTCATACTATAATACTGATCGAATCAATCAGCTTGCTACACTGAACTTCGGCTTTTTTCAGAAAGTTTAACTTTTCTTAGCATATATTACACTACTTTTAATATTCGTATGTATCGGTGCATGTTTTTTCCTGGCCTGTGCCTGTGTATCAGCATGTGCCAGTGTGTGCACTGGCAGCCGCCATTCGAGTTTTTCGCTTTTTCCCATGAATATTGCGTGGCGCTGTGTGCAACACGCCGGATCTGAAGCGAGGTGGATTTCGAAGTGTTACAAGCGATTCAAAAAATGAAGTCTTCGGCATCGGAAAAATCAAGAGAAATTTACGGAGGAACAAAAACGTTGGAAAAGTCTACATTGGATACCGTTGCAGCTCACGATACATTTCAGAAATTAAGTTACAAGTCAAGGGTTCCATTTGATGCTTTATGGGAATCTTTCGACACGTACGGCATTGGATTAACACCCCTAATTAGAAGAAAGTACCTCGGAGATGAGGGTTTGAAAAATGCGATCAAGTAAATTTTCCACGTCTTATTGTAATTTATATTTGAAGAAGCAGAACGTTTACAATATATATAAAAGAGACGGAGATGATGTTTTTTAAAATTTTAACTATGTTTGTGGTCTATTATCTCCACGATGAATAAACAAATTGTTTCATAACAGTTATGAAAATTTGTTGCTTGGGCATGGACTTTCAGTTGGCCCGAGGCAAAACCTTGTCTCTTGATCCTCCTACTTTTTATCAGATCCAGACCAAGGGTCTACATGACCCCGTACATATGTTTGGACGATATAAGTGATTCCGACGTAAGGAAGACAATAATCAACTTCACATATGCCACAACAACTCGAAAAGTCAATGAAGAAGTTTGGGGAACTTTCAAACCGCGTTCACCATGTCTGGCTTTCGAAAGATTGGAAAAAGTTCGAAATGTAATTATGAATTTTTATGCAAATTATGAAATCATGACGATACTTTCGTTCTTCAGTGTGCTACTAAATCAACTCCCAAGATTGCATGTAATTTGAAACGTGACGAATCGAATAAGGAGAATGAAATTAGAAAATTAATATCGCAACAGAAACTTAATCGGATTTATGATAAATTTCCTTTGTCGTATGGCGGATTTCGGCCACGATTTGCTTTGGGTGTTCCGCTCGAAGAAACTAATTTAGATAATACTCATCCTAATGTATCAGTGTCGAAAGCGATTTACAAAGATCATAGTTTGACTAAGTGAATAAGAGACACTGAAGCCTGGTAAATATATTACTCTTTATTTCGTGTACAATAGTATCCATACATGCGTAAATGTACCCGAGAAAATAATATTACAAGAATATATTATGATCTTCGTATTCTAGGCTTGATTATAATAGAATTATTGCTCGAGTCTCAAGAACTAAAACTATCGATATAAATAGGAACGTTTCGTCTATGTGTGTAAATAATAAAAATGTTTATAAACAAAAATAAAAACCGACGAGAAATAGATCGATATAAACTCAGTTATATACAGTAAATTATATGGGAAAATGATTAATATTGCAATTCCCGAGGTAAAATAAAATTTAACCACGATCATTCATAAGTTCCCATGTCAAAGTATAATAATTTCATTGAAAAGCAATATCCATCTCTGAACATAATTAATTCGTAAAGCACATTGCCAAAGCTCGAGCAGCACGCGTTCTAACCACGGTTTCTTTATCGCGTAACAATTGCAATAACTTTTGTATATCTTCCGGTCTCGGTGCTCCAAATAATCCGAGGATCAAAGCTGCTGTTGCTCTTGTGTTCGTATTCTCCGATTTCGAATAACCCCGGGCAACCGCGTTCCTAATTAATCATCGTGAAATATTTACGTAAAATTTAATTATAAAACCATGCTAGAATAGAATAAGGTACCTTAATTCGTCTGCCCTCTGAGGCAACTCTGACAGCAAGCAAGATATCAAGGCGCGTAAAAAGCTTTCAAAGTTACACTCAGTTTGCTGTGTCAGATGTGTTGACAGTATTAGAGATAAGGGTTGGGACTGCAGTAGGGTCGCAGTCTCGCATAAAGTTACCTGTGCTGTCTAGGATAAGCAAAAAATGATACTAAATTATAATACAGTAGAACCTTGGATTACGAGTGTTTCGTGAGACGAGTAAAATTTCTTAATATATTTTGACTTGATAAATTCGATAAACAATTATACCAGCCACGATTAATTTTAAAAATATACTGCAGATTAATTTGCTTTATATATTTTTACGTTATTTTTGTGCGAATTATGCTCGTAATCCAAAGTTTTACTGTATAGTATAATGGTATACTGTTATACATAAATTATTCATACTTTATTAAAGATTATATTACCTTCGCCACAATGGTGCTCGAATCTTCAAGTCTGATTATAAGGCACGGTAGACAGCCAAGAAGATGATCAGTAATATCGTCATCCGGGGATCTGACGGATTTTTGCCATCCTTTAGCCACTGCTCCTAACGCGCTTATTGCCGCTAATCGCATCTCCCAACTCTCTTTTTCGATAAATGGCTTCAAAGCTAGTACCACTCGTGGACTAATTGGTCGCTCAAATTGAGCTGAGAGTAAAACCGATAGACCACGCAATGACTCTAGGATTACTTCGTTACCACCCTCGCCCGATGCAGGCTCTTCCAAACCATTTAACAATGCATCCATACAATTCTCGAAATATTCGTCAATCTAAAATTTCCTTATTTATTTGCATATCCATTGAATGTTACATATCGCTGAATCATTCCTACCTGTTTTGGTTCTAAATATGCGATTCTCGCAAGTCCAATCGTCGCCAATTTTCGAACTAATGGCGAGGAATCTGCTTTAGCTTCGTGCAATGCGCTTATAATAGCATCGAGCCATATAGCACCGCAATTCACTTTTCCAATAAGTTCAGCGTAAAAAGTTGCTGCGACGGCTCTTTGCATTGGTAGAGCACTCGTGATCAATTTTCCTAGTGATTGTGCCATACTCGATAGTACATCTTGTCTGTTGGACACACATCGCATCATTGTGCGAACCGTTGATACGACACTCTTCTCAGCTTCGCCTTCCTGAGTAAAAACCTGAAACAAGATATTAAATCGGCAACGTACAGTTGACAGATTTCCTAAATCTCAAATCTTTTAGAATTCATTTATACCGTTTCGTTAAGTAGACTCGATGCAACATTCGCATCTATGGTTGTAAGTACATTGGTCAATACGCAATAAACTTCGGCGTGCGGATTAATTTTGCATGCTTCTCTATTAGGCACATATCCATACTTAGTGTTGATCACGGATGCCGGTGCATCGACATATAGCCACCCAGCGAGATACTTGAGTAGCACCGATAACAGGCCTGCTAATTCTTTCTCAATTAAAATCTCTGCGTTAGGCCCTTGAAGAAGATGTCTTAAAGCTATAACGGCTGCCAAAGATGAAAATTGAGCTGTATTGTTCTTTCCAGGATGTGACAATGGATTCATTTCACTCAGCAAATTATTATTTTCTAGTCGCTGTAGAAGCAATTGCAATGCCTAAAACAAAACGGATCAAACGTTATAAATTAAGATTTGGGTTTATAGAAATTCGGATGGATTAATAAAAGATACATACTCGTGCACCCAATTCGTCATTGGATCCCAGAGTGTTCCAGCATTGTTCGCAACCTCGATCCAAAGGTAGTGGTTGCGACAATAGTCGCTCGATTACTTCTTCAGGATGATGAGCCATCAACGCTCTTACTGCTGTTGCAGTTGTCTTACGACACCCAGCGTTTTCCATGTGTTTCATTTGTGACAAGATGCTATCTGTATTGTATATAATCGTCATTTTTTTTATTTTGTTGTAAAAAAAAATAATTGTCCATTATTTTATTTCGAAATGAATTAATTACCAATTAGATAGGTGTCGGTTCTTGAGATTTCAGCTCCCTTGATCTTGAAAAGCTGCGCCAATGCAATGCCAGCGGACGAGGCAGCTTCACCTCGAAATAGTAGCCCTTCGATTAGTCCTTCCGCCAGGCTAATTATTTCACCACTCGGAATTCGATTGCAGACCGCAGTAGCTAATGTCTGATATTATAATAAGTGGCTTAATTGGAAAGCCCAAACTCTAATCAGAAATTTATCGCGCTAAATCCCTTTTACCAATCCCTTACTTTAATTCTGTCGTAGAAAATTTTTGGTGTATCATTGGCTATAACTTTCGCATGTTTCAGTTCTTCATCGAAATTGCTATCTAGTGGTATCGAGCGATGCCGAGCTGCTATATTCAATGCCAAGCCCACACAGTCTATGATCAATGGTCGCAATTCGATTACAGGATCCGCGGCCCAGGATAAAATCCTACCTACGAGTCTACCAGCTTCCAACTTTCCACCTGGGAATGTGTACTTTATCGAGTTAAAGTACGACCTGAAAATCAGAATTCAATAATCTTTCTTTTATTCAATTTGGAATGAACATTTCCATGAATATTCAATGATAGTCTATTTACATGAGAGTAGTGCGAAGGACTTGCAGTGCTGTTTTACGTTCAGTAGCAGATTTCGACTGCATCCAAGGTGAGAGTATATCAACGAGTTCCGCGAGTGCATCCGCAGAATCTGTGATTACTTCACTGCAAACAGTTCCCAGTTCATCGACAACCTGTAGCATTACTTCGGGTTGCAATAGCAATGCAATTTCCGTGCTAGCACCAATGACCTTATCCAAAACGCTACTAAGAAATACTTCTCTCTCTTCTGGATTCAAAAGTGGCGGAACGCGAATCAAAGCGACTGCTGCTTTCAATATACGCGGATAAAGTTGTAAAGGTCTATAACCGGAAGTGGTTTGTAAAATTCCCAATAAAGTTGCAAGTGCATTAGGTTTTACTTGTAACCCTGTGGATTGAGGGAATCTATCAGGATGAACTGCATTGGCGACGTATTCCAATGCGAATAAGCCAGCTTCTTTCGTGCTCACTTCTTTGCAATCGTTCAACTGACGAATTATCCACGGCGCCGCTTGTTTTTCAAGAGTTGGATATAATTCCTCGATATTTGCTCTTAGCGCAATTTCTGCATACGATCTTAGCAAGCCAGCTTTCGCTGCTTCGGCTGTGGCCGCTGCTTTCGTATCTTTTATCAGACCCAACAATTTTACAGGTACTTTTCTCGAATCCTCTACCGCGCGAGATTCGTCGACTAACTTTAACACGATCGGCAAATGCCGTTTAGAGCAGATGCCTACTGCTCTTGCAAATTCTTCGTTCGTCGAATGTGTGCGTGCTAATTCAACGAGAAGCGTAATGTGCGCATTGTTATTGCAAATTGATGCTAAGAGAGGTGCGACACTAGGTATCGATGCTTTCACTGCTAATTCGTCAGCTAATTTCGAACCCCATGTGTCTCCTTCTATCTCTACGCTTTCCTCGAGAAACTCCACTACTCGATCCTCCCAATTGATTAATCTAATATTTTTATAAAATCATATATA
The DNA here is from genome assembly GCA_963989405.1 of Trypoxylon attenuatum. Lineage (NCBI taxonomy): Eukaryota > Metazoa > Arthropoda > Insecta > Hymenoptera > Crabronidae > Trypoxylon > Trypoxylon attenuatum. The sequence continues at coordinate 11,109,316 of OZ022493.1, read as the reverse complement.
TATATATGTATAATTTGTTTAAGAGATATTTGCAGTTAAATGCATAAGTCGGATGCATTACCTTTGTTCGCGTAGACTGTTACCGCAGTTCTGTTCATCTTGCAAGAATTGTACAAACTCCACTAGCTTCTCATCCCAATATGGCTTCAACTGATGACCAAATAAAGGTGCAGCAGATTTTAAAAAACTCACGATAGCCAAACGATTTTGACATTCTCCCATTAGTTCTAAGCAACGAGCCAAAACTTTTGTGCCTGAAAAGTCTTTCGAAACGGCGGAATTTTCCATACGAATCATTTTTGCCGCCAACGGTGAGAGAGCGTTCAATACCGGCACTGTCTGAAATTGTTAATTACCATGATATATGCAAAGTATATAATCTCTAATCCTCTGTTTTCGTGGCTTGGAGATTACTTACAGATGTCACGTAAGCAGGATCCAAGAATGCGCGTATTAAACAAGGCCACAGCCAAGATTCTGCGCCATCGACAGTGGTTGCAAGTAAATGCAATGCTTCGGAATATGCTTCGCTTTCATCGTTTTTTCCACCACAATGAGAAACCTTTTATAGGAAAGAACTTTATGTTATTCTTTCCTCTAATTCGATTATTAATTTCTTTTAAATGATTTCTGTACCATGTAGCGAACAAATATCGCTCGTTGCGACGGTAAAAGTGGAAGGGATGGTCGCGCAGCGAGAGCCACTAGAGCACCGACCATTTGCCGTGCTCCACTATCTCCAAGAGAATCTTGTAAACTGAGGGTAATTCTTTGGAGAGCAGCATCGTCCTAACAATACTATACATTAGAATATACTAAAACAGTTGTGTTAATTCTACTAACAATCTTGCAGACTAAACTATGTTTTTTAACATGTTAATTCTACTAACAATCTTGCAGACTAAACTATGTTTTTTAAGACGTTGATTGTCATGAGGTCACCGGTGACCCTCAGCCCAATTATCACGTTAAACATCTTTATCAATCGTAATTTAATCGTTGCAAATAATATGTGTAAAACTAGCATGGCATTCAACGTGTTAAAATATACAGTGCATTTATATCTTACATCCGCAGGTAGAGTGTTTATCAAATGGCGCAAAACTACCAAGGCTCGAGCTCGCGAACTAGCTACAGGTGATTTCAATTGCTGAAGAATCCTGTAAATAATCGATACAAGATAATGCACTGAATAATAATGAATATTTTGTGCGATATCACTTTCGTACCTATCAAGACCTTCTTCCGGATATAATATTACCAAAGATCGTGAACAACGTAACACTTCGTAGTGTGTCAGCAAACAATCTCGAGTTACGTCGAATGGTGATACGCTGACAAATTCGGAGATAATTTGATGAATTTGTTCGAGAAATGGTCTTAGTCCTTCTTTGTCATTCTCCGTTGCGCAGTTTAGTATAACAGCTAAAACTCTGTGGAAGTAAGTTAATCTTACAGTTCGACTCGTTATCGTTAATATCTAAGTAAAATAAAACATTCGAAATTACCTCACTGCAGCCAAACGCGTAGCAGACTTTTTGCAGAAACTCATCAAAACGGGAAGCAGCTTTAGAACCCTTTCGTTTTCCATATCTTCGGGTAACAATGGCACCATGGAAACAAGAGCAGTTAATACAGCTTCTGCTAATTTATTATCGCGAGATTGTTTTAACCAGAGATGTGTGAATATATCGAAGGCTGAAGTTATTTCATCTTTATACGTCATTTTTGTAATTTCTGGTTTGCAGCCTTCCTCCACATTCGCTATGTAATAGAGTATCGCCTCAAAAATTTTTCCTATCGCTGCAAGCACGTATGTATAGTTTGTATTAACATTGAGTTTACTTCAAAATTGGACGATCAATGTAGCAACGTTAATTTACGTACTGAAACAAAAAGCTTGTTTCAAGGTGTCGTCTTTCGTTTGCGTCATCATAGGAAGCATGATCGTTAGAGCTATTTGATAGAAACACAGCATTTCCTGTGGATTTCCTGCAGTGATGAGACCAATCACACGTACCACAGACTGATGCGGTAGTATTCCAGGTTCTAATCTGTAAAAGTATGCTAATGGCTACTATAAAATTGCAAACCCGAGCGTCAAAGAAATGTACTATATACTTTGTCAAAAGTGCACCCATGGTTTGAGTGCAATGGAGTTTACTCAATGCTATCAATAGTTCTCCAGCTGCGATCTCCGTATCTCCTTTCAACTCTTCTACTGCCAACTCGGCTACGGACGATGCTAAATCTGTATTTAAGCATACTTTCTCGTGATTGCACGTATCGGACATGATCTTCAATAATGATGCCATATGCTCCGATGATATCTAACGTAGGAAGATACATTGAATTAGAAAAAAACATTCTTTATCATATTTATGATAAACAACGATACTTACTTTTTTGTGAAGCTGCCAAAAATATACACTGGCGTGTATAACTGTTTCTGGATTCTCTTTCGATATAGTTCTAATGGATTCAATAACGGATAGTCTAACATCATCGCATTTGTCATCTAACATATCCAAGAGAGCCCCAATTACCGCTGATTACAAAAGATTAAAGGGTTACGAGCGGTAATAAAATACAATATCTGAGATATAATATTACAGTTTAAAAGAAATATACCTGGCAACTCTGAACTTCCACTGCCTTCTATTTCCTCGTGCATGGTGGTTGTATGGTATAAACTATCATTTAATTCTCGATATTCAAATATACGTTAATTACCACGTGTATTTAAGCAAGCGTCACCCAATAGGAAATATTAATATTCAATATAAAAATAAGATAACAAATTGCATAGAACGTGAAAAATGCAATTTTTTCAATCGTCTATATGCTCGAGTTTCGATCATTCTACAGAATCAAATTATAAAAAGATTAATTCGTAATTAATTGAACTATTTACGCGTTTTACATTATGGAATAATCTCTTGTTAGAATCAGTTAGAATCGTTTGGATGAATTAACTGTCATTGTCGGTGATCTCTTCGACACTGTATTATCTCCTATTATCGTTAGGTTAAGATGCACATTCGTAAGGCGCAGCAGAAATCAACACATGCACAGAAATCTCGTGTACTTATATATATATATATATATATATGCGAGTAACACTGCGTTACATTGTGTGCATGTGTCGAAGCTGAAATGTAAATTTTGAGTCACCTGATAAGTTCGCATCGATTGCAAGATGATTCATAAGACTTTAAATGATAGATAATCAATATTAAATTTTTGTAATAAATAAATACAGAAATTTTTGGAATATTAATAAAAATCGAAGGAAATATAAGCATATTATCGATGTTAGAGTTGCATGACTCGTGAGGGAACTGCTTTAACCAATCGCAACGTCGGAATTCAAACCGCGGGAAATTAGCCCGCCAAGTGGGACTCGTCAAGTCTTATACCTGATTTTTCCATCAATTAAAATTAATATAATACATTGAAGAAATCGCTATTAAGCAAAAAATTCAATTTTTCGGTAAGATCTTAGAACGCTCACTTTATTGATTCTGATTTATAATTGGATGCTACACCAGATCGAAACTTATTTCTAAACAACTGATTATTCATCTTGATATAAGGTACTAACAGTAATTCACATTGCAAGAGCCAGCTAGAGTGTAATTCAAGTATCAACAAAACAGTCTCCGCTATTTATTTAACTCTTTTTACAAAATAGACAATTATATCGAGAAAATATACATTTTGGGCTTGGTAACATTGTTATATCGTCCATATAATCATCCTTCTGAAGAAGTATTTCTGTTGGTGGAATAAGTCTGTGAAGTTAAACGGGTGTTGCGGAGCATCGTTTTCACGTAGTAGGCGTCGGCATCAGGGTCATTCCTTTACAATCGAGAGCTATTTTCACGCCTAATGCGAAGAATCCGATACTCTTAACTACTGACCTGTAAAATTGATAATTATCCGTTAGGAAGCACTTAACGCGTGCCGGATACTACATCCACATCAATTATCCCATAAAATCATGCGCGCTCCAATAAATTTTTTGCGTAGATCCAAACGAAGCATCGCAATGTCATTTTCCACGATTTTTTAATCTTTTATTAACTTGTATGATAGAGGTGTATTATGTATGTTAAACGTTCTTTCAATCGACCTGGACCAACCAGTACGGGGATATGGTCGAGAGGTTAGAACACGGTTTTGGAGCAGGCACAGAAAAGTACGTTGTAGTTACAGTAGACTTGCCATTTAAATGGATCGTGATAGATATCCTTCATGATTCTCGGAACAGCTGGCATTTTCTTGTGGTTTTGTCGTCGCAAGGAAATCAGATATATTTAACTGGTTCGCACACGTTGATTGCAAAGCGCTCGAAAAATCCCAATGCACAGCGTATAGCCTCGGCAGTCATAAGAAAGGCAATGATCCCTCCTCCTCTAGAACTTCCGCCAGCGAGTATATACTTGCGACGCTATTCTTTGCTAGAGGCGTTCCGCGCGCTGATCGATAACCGAGTGTCGCGCGTTTAAATGTGTATCGTGATGGTGAACGCTCACTGGAACTCGTGTTATATTTACGCCGGTGTTAATAACTAATAATGTAATAAAAGACACTATTAAAGGAAAGATAAGAGTCTGGTAGGTCGAAGGCTTCTCGCGGAGTAAAGAATTTTTCGGAGAATTACTTACGAGCAGCTTCGGACAGGAGTAATGAACACCGATATATTTGACGTCAGCAAAAATAACTACTGGAACCCCACTGTCAGCTGGAGTTAAATACCCCGTGAAGCTCTAAGTCTTTTTGGAGCCAATCGGATTGTCAACTCCAAAGATGGGTGCTGGGAAGAGTCAATTTACTGACGAAGAATTGCAAGATTATCAAGTACTCATAATGCATTCTTTCGATATACCGCGGGAAAATTATATTTTATTTACTTCACATCTCTTCTTTCACAGGATCTAACATACTTTACGAAAAAGGAAGTGTTACAGTGAGTTGAAAGACTTGAAATATAGATTTTTTATTGATGTTTATTGTTTTATTAAAATAGAAAAATATTTTTCTAATAGCGCACATCAAAAGTTCAAAGCTTTGGCACCAGAGAAAGTAGGACACAACAGAAATGCGAAATTGCCAATGTCCAAGATTTTGCAGTATCCAGAGTTAAAAGTGAATCCCTTCGGCGATCGAATCTGTAAAGTATTCAGCTCTAGCCAGGATGGAGATTGTACGTTTGAAGACTTTCTCGATATGATGTCAGTCTTCAGTGATGCAGCTCCAAAGGCTGTTAAAGCGGAACATGCTTTTAGAATCTTTGGTATTTCACGTATTTTGCATATATCTTATAATTCGTATGCGCTCTACCAACTGTTCTTGGTCACTTAAAATGTTACTGTTTTAGACTTTGACGGCGATGACATGTTGGGTATTGGCGATTTGAGGCAAGTGGTCGACAGACTCACAGCACCCCAAAGATTAAGCGAAACAGATATGCAACAATTGTTGCAGTACATACTCGACGAAGCGGATCTCGACGACGATGGTGCTTTGAGCTTCGCTGAATTTGAGCACATCATCGAAAAGAGTAGTGATTTTTCTAAGTATGTTGCACTTTGCTCTAATTTGTGCCAATCTTCTATTTCACATTAAAAGGAACTTTATATAACTTTTTTCATCATTCTAGGAGCTTCCGTATACGTTTGTAAGACACGACACAGGGATACACTTAGAATTAGTCACCATAAGACTGATTATTAGCATTTAACAAAATTAACGATAAGAAAAGTAACTGGCTCTAATTTACACCATTATGATTGACGATAAAGGGAATTTATATTATAAGTTGAGAAAGTATGTGCCAACTTAATATGTCCGGGCCTAATGGAACACCAGCTAGAGATTATTTTTTGCAGGGTATTCAGGTAACTGCAACTTTTTACATAAACAGTACTATAGTTCAATAATATACTCGATGGCCTCTATATAAACCCACTTGCAATAATTTTGATACCGAAGTACACTAGTACCAATATTGTATAATAGGCTTTGTATTATTTGTAGGACAACTTTATCGTATCAGATTATCTATACACAGGATACTATATATAGATTTGTATTTCGTTTATCTAGTAGATTATTAATCTTCGCTAGGATTAACTATACTGCCAATATACATTTACGAACGTTTGGGCCTTACTGTTGATCTAGATATTTCGGGTGGGTGGTTCAATGGCGTTTAAGGATTTAGCAAAGTCTTTTTTCACCGTATATATTGAATACTGCTTTGCACAGAAACTATAGTACAGACTTCATACAGACCAAACACTCTCAATATAACGAATATAAAAATATTGTGATATCAGCATTCGGTATATATCCCTTAATCATGGAATTTCATTTTTCTTCGTATTCTTCTTCGATATATTTTAGTCGATATAAAACATTAGTTAAATCGTGATTGTGCAAATGAAGTTGTATATTAAGATTAGTAGCTGTAGGTAGCATTTATATGTGTAAACTTTGAGTTATCCTTGTTGTGTTTAATATATTCTATGGAATATTTCTGACTCTTGGTACGAATATATATATATATTAAAAATAAAGAACGAATCCAACTCCCACATTCTTCCATGATGTTTTATTAGAAAACATTTTTCTCACCGTGAGGAATCCATGTATATCATCAAAATGGTGTTTTGTAATAATTAATAACGAGCTCACGATTGAAGATATCCTCTGTAAGAGAAATTCTGGATTAATTCAGTTTTATAAATGTGTGCGACTCTTTCGGTAAACGAAATATACAACGTACGGTAACTTCATTCTCATAAATGTCCAACAGGTGATGTACGATACAATCACGCTAATAAATCCGATGCATATCAAAAGAATCCTGTTGAGTTTAGGTGTGGATGGACTATGCGTTTGATCCAAAACTATGAAGCCAATTCCACCTAGCGTAAAGAGGAAACTGGAGGCCAAACCTTCCATTATATATTGGCCATTCACACGATAAGGCATAAATGCAACCTATAGGATTTATTTCATTAGAGTTTGAAAACAATATGCATGGGCAAAGAACAGAGCGCATTCTTATTATATTTTTTGTACTCACAGGACGTGTATGCCCATGCTCATCGGTAGTAGACCCAACGCTGGGTGGTTCAACGATAACATCATATATTATACCTAAAAACAGTTAATTATTTAATCTTGCCCATTAGTTCTAATGGGATTCTTTAAAAAAACGTAGACGAAGAAACACGAAAGTACTGACCTCCAGTAACCAAGAAGTACGAGAGAAGTATAAGTGAAAATACTACCATAGCACTCGGTTTCACGCACCAGGACGGTCTCTTCAATTTTAAATTCGGTACTTCTAACACTAAGAACGGCACGCGATAAACATACTCCATGTTTCTTTAAAAAATTGAGCGTTATGTCCTAATGATTAATTAGAGGAATCAAGCACCGGTATTGTTGACGTCTGCTGCCAACTCACGACAACACGTGCAGCGCCTTTTGAAAGAGACTGTACTGCGGATATATCTCATTAAACGGCGCCACTGTCGTCGACTCTGCTTTTAGTCGTTCTCGTTTGAACCGTGTACAATTAATTTCTACAGTAAATTTATCATTCTCAAAAATTCATAAGTGTTATTTCCGAGTGCAGGAGCTCAGTAGCGTAATACTAAAGAATCTTTCGTTGAATAATTGAGTTATTAATTCTGTAGAAGAGTATCATTCACTACAGAAGTTATCGAAAACAATTTCGCGGGCGATTCGATGTCATTAAGTATCTAACGCCCCCAGGCGACATTCATCGTCACCGGACGTGCAGTGTCGATGAACTTGACGTCGAACACGTCCATTGCATAATGAAGAAGCAACACGAGAGCATCAAGTACATACTCGCATTCTCAGCACGATCTCAATATGAGAACGGTATAAGTTCGATTTGACGTGTGTGACGCATTATGGGGAAGTCTCAACGATTAGGTCGCATTTTCTGAAACGGTATAACTCTAGTTCTCGCGTAGCGCATGCGCAGACTGGATCAGCTGTTTTCGTCGGTATCTCTATATTCTCCCGACGACGAGACATTTTTTCGCGAATGCGTATTGGTGTTCTGCTCGTTGTGGCAAACGAGCGAGATGCGACCTGATGCGGCCTTGTGCCAAGAAATTGGGTGTGGGGTTGAAAAGTGGGCCGTTCGTCGCGTGCGAGTTGATACGACGCTTCGAATAGTAGAAGGAGGCAGCGGCGAGTGACACGATAACAGCGTCGCGCGGCTGATGAACCGGTACGCTCTTCTCGTATACCGGAAGTTTTTCGGTGTAATACCACGTCAGATTTTCGGTAGAGTTCTGTCGGTGTTGAATCGCCCTCCTGTGGTAGTAGTAGTGGTGTTCTGCTAGTGGTGTGCTACTGGTTAGACACGATATCTTTTCACGCGAAATTTCGCCAAGTGTGTGCTAGACCGTGAGACGGGTTTTTCTCATGCGATCAATAGGATGAGACTCTTTTGAAGATGAGGCTCTGTGTGATGTGCGTGTACTGGACGCTACTCCTCATTTCCGTCGTCTCCAGGTAATTGTTTTTTTCCAAGTCGACTACCACTGGCATTAAGTATGCATTTGACAGCTCTTACGAAGCTTACATAGTCACATGCGCCTGTGCGAAGCGCACGCTTTACTTTAATAATAGTACAACTCAACCACGTTTTTCTGCTACGTAGATCCCGTGTTTATTGACGCGATCCCGTTGGTCTTACGGCTAACGAGAACGTCCGTTTATGCACGCACTCATATCGATTTGTCTTCATTTACATCGGTTGAATAGTCACATATACATATTAGACGTATTCAGTGAACTTTTGCTTATTAGAGTAGGGCGATACTGTTTCGGAGTCTGACGAATAGATTTTTACAGAATACTATGATGGGTTCGCTCTAACTAATATAGTTGTCGTTTGGTTACAGTGCTCTTCTCTTTCTGATTGTGGCGACAGAGACCGCTCGAGCACGGAGACAAGATGTGTCATCTGAGAGCAACGGAGTCTACGCGACATACGACAATACAAGTTTAGACGCTGCAGGCAGCAATTTTATAGAGCCTCGTGGAGTTCCAACTTCGGATATGCGAATCCCATCGCCGTTCAAGCCCAGTTACAAGGAAGACTACAGAGAGGTAATATTTTGCTTGTTCAGCCTTTCGAATGATAATGTATTTCTGGCTTATTCATACTGAACTTTACATATTGAATGTTAATGCAGGAGGAACCTGGGACATCCGTTAACTTTGAGACTCTCACCAGTGACAAAGCAGAAACGGATAAAGAAATCGACATCCTTGCGGAGACCCTCACCCAACAACCCAACTTATCTCAGGGGTAAGTTTTATTTAGAATTTTCTGTTTCCGTGAAACAATCTACAGCAATCTTTTTGATCAATTTTGACGCAAAGTGATTTTTGTTGTTCGGAGCAAGTGGTCAGATAAATGCAATTCCCATGAAACATACTATGCTGGTCAGTTCTTTGGTACATTCTTCTTTAATCCGTATGCATAATATAATCGCTCATTGCGCATAAATTGACCGACAGTCAGGAATATCCCTGTTTCGGGCGGATATTAATAATCGTGTCTCTAGTCCACTCGAAATCCTCGTTGTAAGTTCAGGGCCGATTAAAATACGCGTTTGGGCGATTTATCGGGAAAAATTTGGCAACTATTCAAATGAGCCTTTGAGCATACCGTGCATTTTCTTAATATTTATGCGACATAATCGGAGACAGTCACGAGGCGGAGTACGAACTCTAAGAAGCGGGAGTCGCTTGCGGTTTCCGACAAGATTACTATGTGTATTCGTCATTGGTTAACTCTTAAATCTCAAATCAGTTCATTACTAAATTTCCACAAGTCATCGTTGTTTCGGTCAACAGATAAGCTTCGATACATAGATTCGTTTTCGCACAATGATCAAATTATCCGAACGATTTTATATTATTGATCTTCTAATGTTCTTAACGAGCTGTTGCAATAGGCGATTTTAATTGATCATCATTCCATATTTGTTAACGCGATTGCGTCATCATTCGGTTTCTAGAACTCGGTTGCCGTTAATGGCGCCATTCCGACGCCGGTTTGACGTGTTCCTGGCGTTGGCCCCTTTGCCCGTAACTCCGAGTAACAGAAAACGGGGATGAGCAGGATGTACGTTACACCGATAAGATTAAAGATACAATTCAAGTCGAAATACAGTGACGCGGCTTGATAACTTGGACACGTAATACTTTACGATTCCGTGATCCTTAGTACAGGTCGCTTTCTTATCACAAGCGCAACGAATGGTCTCGAATCATGAAATTTTTTTCGTTCCGCGTAAGAAACCCGATACGTTTTATACGTTTATGCTAATTCGAATTATTCAGAAGCTCAGGAGAAATGCGAGCACGAATTGTTCGGTAAGTGTTAGGTAGGATTAGAATTCTTAGGAGTTTCGTTTTGCGAAAGTATAGTAGCTCCAGGTATCGATCCGCTAATGTCGAAGCACAATGAGTAAGAATAAGCTCAATAGCTCAATTAGGTTGCTAGTAGAGATAGGATCAGTTTCAACGCAAGTACACATAGATCTCTATGATACAGCAAAATATTTTCTTCGTAAAAAGTAGAATTTGTACTTTGAAGTAAACTTGAACTTGAACCAGGTGAAGCATGCGACTGTCGGCAAGTAGTCCGTGAAACGAAACCAGCGGTTAGAACAGGGCTGCCCAACCCAAATTAATTGGTGGGCCAAGTAAAAATTATTTAAACTGAGGTGGGTCGCACGCATCAAAATAAAAGAACAAATTATTCAAAATATTTTATTACCTTACAATTAATGTCACGCTAATTTTTGTATTTTATTTGAGACTTTTTTAATATCAACCGATAATTTAGTCGACGTGCATCGTAGTTGATTTGTCATGTTTTTATCGAGTAACCTGCTGCGATACTTTGTTTTTATTAAGTTTAATTTGGAAAAAAATGATTAAAATTAAAATGATTAAAAATTAAATTAAATGATTAAAAAAAGATTAAATGATTAAAAATCATACTCGTAACTTCAAGTTTTCCGTTCATTCAAAGTTACTCGCCTGCAAATCGCCGCTCTATGCAAATCAGTGTAACGCCTCCGGTTGCTCGCGGTTGACGCGAAGCCAAACTCTGATATGTATGTATGTGTGTACGTATTGAAATTGATCCCATTTCCAGTGCTCATCGTTTGTCCGCTATTACGTTTGCTCGTCGTGAGCAGCACGTGCGATCAAGCGAATAAGCCGCTGGCATAACTTTTGCTTGACACAACTAGCTTGTTTTCCACTAGTCGTATTCCCGCCCTGTCAACGTCCGCGAGTAGCTCTCATACGCTAAATATGATCGCGCGTCTCCGGCTCGATTAAATTTAGCCGCGCGTTGCAAAGCACTTGTTCCTTTGAACGCAAAGGCCAATGTCAGGCACCCCTCGACACGTAGTTATAGTCCATTATCTGTTCCACTGTGGTTTACCTTTCGTTTTGCTCATATTTCTCGATATTAATTATACCTCGTTCACGATATATGGACACGTCGTTCCCATCGTGTTATCAGACGCCAGTTAAGTGACTCTTATCTCGCTTCAATCCTGTTATTATTTCAGTAGCAATTTGATCTCACATGAATTTTCTCGTTCCACTTCGCAAAAAGATGCAAACTTCCGAAATTATTTACAAATTAAAATGTACTGAAAAACGTGAATTTTATTTTCTCTATTTTCATTTGAACCTTCGTGTTTCGAAGTGAAATCTGCAATGGGATTGTTCGTAGTCGGAAGTCATTGCAGCGTGTCGTAACTTCAAAATGCAATTCTCTCGTTTTTCTGATTCTTTTTGTATAAAGCATTGCATAATGTCGCTTCAATTTACCACGCAATATTGGCAGTAAAGTCGCGGTAATTAACGTGCTAGGTGTATTTACAAGCACGTTACTGCAACAGGAGCAGGGACCTGGCCTACGCGACGAAATTCCTCGACAACTCTGATACACCCACGTATCCTATCCAGTCGCAGCTGCGTTCTATTCTTTATCTCGGTTTCCGAATAAATCTCACTGCATTTCTCGTGGGCCGTTTCCTTTGGCAGGCGAACTTCCGGGTGTCGAAACGAAGGAAATTTCACGAAATTAACCACATCGTGATTAGATATCTTTTCTACCAAAAATAGTAGGATCTTTCGATTCCTGTACAAAACGTGTCCTTTATCACGTGAAAATTCTTCGGATCAATATACAACGATTTTGGAATCTTTTTTTCACGAATTCCAAAGTCGGTGACGAATTCGTCGATGACCTTGCCATTCGAGCGAGGCGCTAATGCGCTCAGTCGATTGCATAACAGATTTGCTGAGATTGCGGCTAGCGAGCGAGAGAGTTGATAAGGATTACGTAAAACTGCTCGATATCGGATTTTTGGAATTCTCGATTCTTGGCCGGATAGGATGAATCGCGGAATTCTCTTTCATTCTGGAACGCTCTAGTTTTTGCTGAGGTACAGTTTTCAGTTCCAATGGCTTATCTGCCGGAGAAAAAAAAGGGGGGGGAGGGGATCTCGACGATAGGATAAAAAGAAAAGTTATGAACTACAGGGGTCAATGATCCTCTCATCTTCCGTAGTGGTTAGTAATAGTCTTCGCAATTCGCAAGGAATCCTGTATACCTGGATGAGGTTCTTGAGTCTCTTACGAAAATTAGAAAAGTTTCCCCTATCTGCTAGTGGGGCCACTCTTCTCCTCTTTTGCATTTTTCCCCCTGACTACTTCTCTGTCGCCATCTCCTTCGTTACGAGAATATTTCGACATCATTATTACTGTAGTTCATATCGATATAAATATTTATTGCGAGTCAAGCGAATATAGAATTGAATTCGAATGCTGGAGGTAGCAATTGTCGAGTAATAATCAGCGGAAAATTCGTAGAAACATTATAGTAAGGGATAGGCACGTCCTGTGAGTTCGTTAACTTGATACGTGAGCCGCAGTCGTCGTGTTCCCTTACGGGAAAATTAGAGGAGGGCCACGATAAGCTCTGAATTATTTCTCAGATATCTCATTCCCGTTTCGCTATCCAGCCGCGAGAACTGGGTTCGCGAAACCGCGGAAAATGAGCCGCCAGCTCTGGAAATTTAGACGGCTGCTTCCAGCGAGAAAAGATAGCATCGAAATTTATTTTACAGGCAACGGGTAGTTAGATGAGAATAAAAAAAAGAAAGATATCTATTCGAAGTGAATTGGTCAAAATTTCTTTTTATTCGCATTTATAAATACAGTGTTACATTACGTTATATTCAACATTTTCCATTCCACTTCCCTGAGAATGTTGTGAATCATTGGATCCTCCCCGCCCAAAATAACCGATCTGCGTAAAGTTTTATTCGCATTGCTGTAACAGCGAGCAGTACAGGAAAATGATAGTCAAAGTTAGAACCGCTTTTGTAGCCCAGGGGGACGTAGCCACTGACCCCACGAGTATCATAAACAGTCTCAACTTAGGCCATAATTCGCGCGGGTCGCGTTGCAGATAGCGTTTCTAGCTACATACTATTATCGATCAGCTTAACCACGTGGAGACAAAGGATTAGCATCAAACTACATAAATACATACATACATAGAAACTAGTACAACGATTGTTGGTCCGGATTGATGAGTGTTCAACCGAAATGAAATACATATAAATATAAATATCTCGAACTGTTCTCTCAGTCTCGACTCGTTTTATCTGGAGTTAGCGGAAGTCGACGGTAGCCCGGCATCATTTGCATTCGTTATGCGCGAGACAGCACGTGCTAAAGTCTCACGGTGCACGGACAAGAGTAGGAATGCTAGAGAGAAGCCGTGGCAAGTTGTTTGGGTGCGGGGTTACCACCACCGGTGGCTTTGACAGGGTCGCGGCTAGGTCGTCGGCGAAGCCTCTTCACCACTCTCGCATCGTTTCTTTTGACTGGAAACGCATTTAACCGTGCTTACGTGAGTCCGACTAAACAGCTTTCGCGACGGGTAAACAGCATTTGCTGGCGCAACCTTAAGCCGATAGAGAGGGCTGGCTGGCTCGTCGCTCGGGTGTCGCCGTGTTACATAAACCTCTTCTTTGCTTTGTCGAGTCCCTTCTACCATCGAGGGGATCCGATAGCTTGCGCGACGAAAACAATTTTTCTCACGATCTCAGTTAATCCCCTGAAAAATGTTTGACTCGTCTTTCACTAGAAATTCTTTTATAAATTTCATATGGACAAATTCATTTCGAAGACAATTTTCGTCTCAATTAAATTATTTATAGTTCGTTTTTTAACACTAGATTGTTTAAGGCAGTCATTTTGACTGTTCGGGAAATTTAAAATAATTAAATGACTTATTACTGAATTGAGTAAATTTCTTATATGATCAATTTAGTTCTGTATTGAAATAACATTTTTCATTTTTTTCGATTACCGTTACATGATAACCTACGAGTACATGTGCTTCTAGTTTTTACTACATTTACTAATAACGTGTTATGTAACTGTAAATAGTATACAAAATATTAAAAATTAATTTTAAATCAATTTCTTTACACATTAGTTATTCTTTCACAATGCACTATTTTTGACTGTTTTTAGGCAATATGTTAGAGGGAATTTTTGTCTCTATATTACGATTTCTAGTTTAGCGAATCAAACGAATGTAGTTTTAATCTCGCGGATGCCAATGAAATGTCGCATTGTCTCGCGGTAGCTGATATGCATAGTCTTCTATGTATAGGATTAGTGTACGTAACCGAAGCATCGGAGGATCGCGATGCCACTGGATCACGGTGTCAGTAGCGATACAATTCTCCACCGCTCAAATTAATCCACTTCGTTAAGTCATTCGCATACGTGCGACTCACGTTGACATACCTGCAGCTTGTTTTCTTAGTCTGTCGCACTGCAATTAGTCATTTCAGCTGAGCCAATAATACCGGGGCGGAAAAAAGGAGAATTCGAGAGAAAAGATACTCATGGTGAACGAGACCGGAAGTCTGGGCTTATTTACCAGGTAGATTTTCAGTCATTCGTTATTTTTTTTTCCTCAGAAAAAAATATTAAACAGCAGTGGAAAAAAATCATAACATTAAATGTTTTACGTTTAAGAGTTGGTGATAACGAACTGTGATAATTCTATTTGGCGGGTGATTATGTATTTAGTGAGATGATAATTAGACGAGGTATTATAGTAATTAGAGCAAATCGGACTCGCGATAAGACACCTAGTATTCATTGCAATCTAGGAAGTTTATTTTTCTTACTGATGCATTTGATTCTTCGAGACTCTTTCATTATCAAATTGCATTGATTATTTGTCCAAAACACCTGCAAACGTTTATACTGCGAGTATTAAACAATCGGCAAGTGACTAATGAAAGAAGACTGCAGTGTCGTAGACATCTTCTTTTTCTCTTTTTATTCTCTATTTACCGATCTTGTCCTCGCGATTGGCTTCGTTCCACGTTGCATCGATCGAATGCATTCTCCTTGAAATAATGCATCTGCCGCAGCCTCTGGATCACTATAATCCAACGAGATTTCAATGATTTGTTATAAACAATATCTACTAATCATCAGCAGAACTGAAATATTATTCTCCATTTTCCTACAATCTTCGACTTGTTCTATATCTTTCTTTTTGTTTGGCGGGCGTATTAATCGAAAAACAGATTGGTTCGACTGGAATATATGAGGTTCCGGGAACTGATGGAAACTGCGGGAGATGAGTTCGCGAAACATTGCCTGAGGGTTCTTGGCCATTCGAATGCGGTTGGAGGAAGGGGTTGTAAAGGCTAGTTGGATTTTCGGCAGTCTGCAACCCGGTGGATTCAGCTTTTGGCAAGCTGCCAATTGCACCACCCACAGTCGATCGCGATCGGGCGGAGTCTCATGCAAATCTTCCAAGTTACATTCTCCTCTTGGCGTTCGCCACTTTCAGTTGTGCATTCATTGTTCTCTTGTCGCCACGTTTTCAAGCGTCGACGTTGCTCCTCGATCGTTTTGAAATTTCCAACGAAATATCAAGTCCATTTCTAAATCACATTTCTTCATTTTCTTTACTCCGACGTTTACAAAAAGTTGAAACTATTATTTAGATATTTTCGGCAGTAACGTTTATATTTCAGTGCGACAGAGGAAACGTACCTTTTTTTTTAAAAAAAGAGATTCTCATATTTGAGGTATACAGTATACGGCAGTCTGAAAATTAGGTCGGGTATCACTTATTAATTTCTACCCTTATCGCGCCGCGGGCTCTTTCAGCAAGCGCAGACGCGTTTGCTTTTTTCCAATGTCCTGCTGTTTCGCAACGAGCGGGTTAAGGAGAGTATCAGGGGTGAATTTCCACCGACGAAAGAGCGGGACAGAGACTGAGGCTCGTTAGGGATGAAAGATTAATACAGCTTCCACGGTAGTTCTATTTTTGATTGGTTGCGATGAAGCTTCCAGTTCATGTCTCGCCTTTCTCCAGGAATGGATGCTGCATCCTACGACGCTAAACCCGGAAGTATTACCAATCACTAAAAATTCACTAAAAGGCAGACTAAAACCATACTAAATTAAACAGTATTACTGAATAGTAAATATATAGTCTATTAATAGTTCGCTTGTGATGTAATAATCGCTAGAATCGTAGTCAGAGAGATCTCACATAATTGAATCGAGATACAATCGAGAGGTCATATGGGTGAGACTTTACGTCGCAACGTGAACTAAGAAGCTTTATTTGCACGTGAGCTCTTATTGAATGCTAGTCGTGTCGCTGCAGTGGAACTGTGCGCGACAGTGATAACCGATGACGGTTCACGCTGCAGAGCAAAACTTCTCTTCGACTATCGTAAAGCTTCCGGTATAAAGTGACAGTATCTTCATTATACAATCGTATCGCGTGTACCTCATCCGATATCTAAGCTCCTTTACAATATTAACATTCCACTTTCGATCCGTATCCTGGTAGAATGTCTTACTCTTCTCCTTTAACGTCTCTCTATGCTGTATGAGCTCGCGTTCCGCAGAGATGTAAGCCTCACTCGAGACTCACTGTAAAAGTAGCTTCGAAATCGGTTGCTGGGCTGATTTCACGGATTTGCATTAAGTGTATGGGGAGTTGGGAGGAGAAATTCGAACAATTTTCGAGGTGAGTCCTCGCTACGCGGCGCTAAGGGAGGTTTGCTGCTGGAAAGTAGGTTGGAGGGAGTGGAGCTCGACAGAGCAGCGGCAGAGAAAGAGAGAGAGAGAGAGAGAGAGAGAGAGAGATAGAGGTAGTGGCAGTAGCAGAGACCCGAACGACGTCAGTCTCGCTCGAAACGAGCACGCGCGCGGACATTTATCGTACGTCTCGTTCACCCCTCTTTTCTTGAGCATCCCCCTTTTTTTTCATTGCGTTTCTTCGAGAAAAAGTGAAAGTGCCAGTCAACACCCAGCGAGTCTTTTTTCAATGAAATATCGTTGAAAAATCTGTTGAGAATTGCTGAGAGGAACCGAAGTGGGTGATTTTGGTTGAGAAGCTAGTCGAGGGTGAAAGTGTCGATTATTGCCATTCGGCGAAATTGCAAGTGACTCGTGGCGAAATCCGATGCTCAGCGTCGAACAAATGTCTCGCTTGGAATTGACAATGGGAACCACAGCGAGATAAAAGATACCTTCCGTAGTGTTTTCTTCCAAAGTGTATTCCTTCACTGTTCTCGCTAATTGTAAGTGATACCGGTGTCTCGTGGTACATAGTGAGGTATAATTGAGTGGTAGGTAAAAGTGTGACAATGGGAAATCTACCGGAGCAGTTGGATTTCGAGTTATTTTTTTTACAAAAAGGATCTTTGAGAACAATGATTGAATTTTATATATAGCGAGTATAGTTTTAAAACTCTCAAGGACGTTGATAAGAGCTGGAGAAATGACGACTCAAGCGTGATACATGTCTTCTATTAGTCTCTGACGACGTATCTCTCTGAGTTTTGATACCGCGGAATCTCTGAACTTTGCGAAGCCGGCTTTTCCCCAAGTCAGTCTTCCTGCGATTGTTTGTGTTCGCAGTGGCTCATTCCAAGCAACCAAAGCACTTGAGTCTATTATACGTAACGAGTATGCCTGGCGGTCATACGAAATGACCACTGTTCTAGATATTATAAATTGTAATTAAAATGATTTGTGTAAAGGTGTCTGCTAATTCAGACTGAATTACTCAGGGCAGTCGGTATCAGTATACATGTATATGGACTATTTGAATGTCGCGGCAACTTCACCCCATTGGCTAGTACAGTTACGCAAGCAACCAATAAGCTATCGGCGACAAACAGACACTTTAGTCGCTTATACAAGAGAAATGTATATAAGAGATAAGACAAGATATCCCCCTTTAGATTTTCTCAAAAGAGATTTCCATTATTTGCTACCAGTCGCGGTTGACCTTTCGCGGAGCCTTCTGCGTAATGGTCTTTGGAGAATTCTTGTCGGAATGCACCGAAGAATTCAATGGAAAATGTAGATAGTTAGTACTTGATAGAATTGCTGAACGTAAGACAGTGATCGGGAATTTCATTGATCGAAAACACAGTGTTTTTTTTGTCGCGTGGCCAGTAGCAATAATAAGAAACTAATAGCAATACCTTGACCTACCGGGGGAAGAGAAGACAAGGTCCCCTCTCGGATGAACTTGTTTGCTCGGTACTAATTGGAAATCTCTTTGTATCTTCCAATTTCCTTGCCAATATCTTCGCTGGCGATCAAAGATTAAACATTCTTTTAGCACGCGTGTAACACTTGTTCATCGAGCACGATATGTGTCAGAGTATTATTGCACGGATGATAACTACCGGTGAAAGTAGCTTGCGGAGTGATTAGTCTAACTGTATTACGGAATCTAGTTGTGGAAGTAATAAGAAGAGAAGCGTGAGCAACTGGCAGCTGCATAAATGCATTCGTGAGTTCATACATATAACGAATTACAAAATTGCGCGAATGTCACGTAAACAGTTATGCGGTATTAATTATTCTCTTATTGACATTAATTGTCGAAGGTAGATTTTGAAGAAGCTGTAATTGTTACAGTGTTGGAAGTTTGATGGAAAGTCGCTTAATGAAATTCTTGCACGAAACACGCTTCTCGATTACGATACGATCCCTTGATCAATCAATTTCGGATGCATAAATACGCGAGGGAGAGGTGGAAAAGTGAGAAATTCGAAATATTCGTCGATATTAATATACATATGTATATTGAAAGATCAAAGCAGGAGTCATTGCCCCGAGCTCGCTCGATACCTGGCACAATCCATTTGGATATTACTATTTGATAATTTTATTATGGATATTACCTTGGCGAGGTAAACTCTGAAAAACCTGTGTGCTTTGCAGGAAAGAATCTCTAGTAATAATAATTATCGTATATTTACCTTTTATTCAGATACCTATATAATTTGAATTTTAATCTTAATAATTACATTAGTTGAGGAAATTGGAGATTTAGTTCGCCAATGAATGAAATCGATTTTACTTAAAAAAAAAAAAAAAAACACGCGAGTACTATTGCTGGAGATTCGTTAAGCGAACACTGCAAAAGCCAGAGAGAATTACTCCGTCTTCCTCTGCACCTCAAATCAGGCCAGGCAAATCGATTAGCGAGCAGTCCGCAAGGAAACTTGGAGAATTGGCGCGAATTACGGCAATGCCGTTTTTTCGAGCAGTTGCCGGAAAAGACGAGTGGAGACTTAGTTTTGCGAGCAGTAGCATAGGTAGCTTCGAGAGCTTTGGGAGTTCGAGCACGACGCGTCAATTGCGAAAAAGGGTTCTACGAACTTTCCGGTAATTTCGTGTGGCAAGTTCGCTTCTCTTACTGCTTTTTCCAAGCTTTCTCTGTTCCCAGTGGGATTAATTGCCTTCGAACTGGCAAGTCTGCCTTCCTAAATGGGAAACACGCTGTGCAGAATGCATGTATGCGTTCCACTTTTCAAAGCTGCGACTTTTCCACCGATATCGATTTCGTGTAATAAATATTACTCTTCACGAAATATGGCGAACATCTTTTTGCGATTTCTGTTTGCGCTATTGCTCTGGGACGTTTGGAGGACACTGATGTCGCCCGTTCGCGTTAAACTACGCGTTTTAAGCCAAACTGGTTCGGGATCACAAGTTTCACTGAGGAGTTCGGTTTTTGGGCCATTAGACGTTGAATACTCGGTTATAATGCAACGAGTATGCCTAGCGGTCATCCGAAGTGACCGCTGTTCTAGATATTATAAATTGTAATTAAAATGATTTGTGCAAAGGTGTCTGCTAATTCAAACTGAATTACCTACTCAGAGCAGCCGGTATCAGTATACATAAATGGACTATTTGAATGCCGTGGCAACTTCACCCCATTGGCTAGTATACAGTTACGCAAGCAACCAATAAGCTATCGGCGACAGACACTTAAGCCGCTTATATATAAGATTTCTGTTTTTTTTTTGGAGGAAAAGAACTCTACTCGAAACTGCTGTATTTCTGGCAAAATCGAATATCTTATCCGTTTTTACTGCGCTTGTTTTTCACCCCAAATCGCAAGCTCAGGTTTTCTTCGCCTATTTTTCACGTCGGGCAGATAAAGTACTGTTACTGCAGCTTGTCCATGCAGCAATATATTCGCGTAGCTTTTTTCCCAGTAACCTACATTAGTCGAAACCCTTGTCACACGCTCAGTATAAATATGTAGTACATACTTATATAGCATCCAACCGAAGGAAAGAGGAAACATAGTACGAATTAAAAATCGCTGTTATACGAAAAGTTTCAAGAAGTTTAACATTGAGTTTCCGTTTTGCGTTTCTCCTCGGAAAAGCTGCTTACAGTTGTTTTCCTTGGAGTCTCGAAATAGCTTCCCAATTTGGACTTAAGTCTCGGCATCCAATAACAAACGAGTCACAGAAAACTTTGCTTTTAAGGCGGGTAGACACACATATTCTTCAACCCAGAAGATCAGATTTCATTCCACTTACAATTAGTCTCTCGACCGTTAGAATCAACAGATGGCGTATAGATGCTACTCGTACGATATATCTTACACACATCTCCTCGCCGAAATTGTTTTTGCAGCATTCGAGCTTTGATAGACCGCTCTTCCTCGATTTCCTCGTCTCTTTCGCTTCTCAGGATATTGCTGTCGTTTCGTCGCAAATCGACGCTTCAAACTCTAGTCAGCGCGGAAGCTATCGGGCTCAAAGTCTCAAGTTCCATTGTACGCATGTCCTCCGTGTTTTTCGTTCACGTGCAGCAACTACCATTGACGCAGAATTCCCGAGATAATTGTGGTCGGATGCGCAGTGCACTTAGCGCAGGAATTTCGGTAACGTTCTGCGGTGGCCACGTGGTACCTAATCAAATATCAATCGAGCAGATCCTGCGTGGCATTAATAATATGTTACTACGGAGATAGGTGGATTTCATGAAATTATTATAGGATTCATTTGACCTTGGAATCCACTCGGCGGTTTTTCTTGCGGATTTTCCAATGCGACTTCAATGCCTAACGAAAAAAAGTCTAAGGAATCGTTATCGAAACTGATGCTTGGACAGTTTTTGCTGCTTGAATTTGGAGATTATTCCAAATTGAAATATTCCATCGTTGACTGTTTCAATTATTTCCGCAGCAGAATACGAGCTCTCTCTCTCTCTCTCTCACTGTGCGAGAAATAATACGATTTTTCAACGTGCAGAGCGAGCCGATCTTCGACGAATTCACATTTGTCATGCCTGTTATGGTTCTCACCGGAGCGAGTTATACGGTAGAATAAACACGAAGCTGGGATTACTGTCTGACTGTGTCAGCGTTTTACACCCGGAGCCATTTTTCGAGTGTTTTGCATTTGGGCGAGCTCTCTCAGCGGAAATTCAGGGAATTAAAATTCGGGTAATGGAATTATACTTTGCAAGTCGAGTCAGGATTCTGTTAATCCGTCACCGTGAAGATAAGAAGTACATCGTCTCTTCAGCGTACAAATAAAATTCCAAGCCATTGTTCTCTTTATTTAGAAAATTGTATTTACTAACCAGGGACTCAAGATAATTAACGATCGGTCCAACAGTCCAATTACTCCTTGATATTGGCATTGAAACTGTTTATTGGCGAAAGATAAACTTCATTAGTTTTCTCAGAAGTATAATACATTTTGGACGGCTCGTAATTGTCGCCGTGAGCGTGTAGTAGGACTTAGGTTGATTAATGCTCGTACTCGAGTATTTACTGTGGTTAAATAGTTAACTGAGGTGCGGTGTGGTAGGAGAAACTTACTCAGAGGATTCTTTCGCGGACGGAATGCCGGCTAAAGTTAGATTAGTCACGTAGTGGCCGCGTTCTTCCACCTTTCGTCGTTTACCTTTGTTCCTCCCCTTATGTAGCTAGTTTAACTGCGATGAGAATTGATCCCTCGGCGCCTCGGCTTCTAATTCGCCTCTCAATTACGTAAAAACCGTGAAAAGTCACCGTTCGCGTTACCTTCGGTAATCTTACTCCGTACACTCTTACTCGCTTGTTCCATTAAAAGCCCTGGTCGATTAATTCGAGCGCAATTGAAATGTGAAACTGGTGAAACTTTGCACCGCTAACCGAATCAAGCTCAAATATTCGATTCAATTGGAACTATTCCAAATTTCGACAATAATTCGTTTCTTATGATACTCGATTTTAACACACGCAATTAACTCGAATTATGTACTCGTTAAAGTTATATGAATTGTAAATTACTTTCTTTTAAATTCGTTGAAATTGTAGATATAATTATCCATGAGTTTTTGTTTAGTATCGAAATTTTGCTTTGAATTTCGAAAATTGGAGTAAATTGGGAAAATTAGAAAGGTAATGGTTAAGGGTTGGTGCAACAGGAACCCGGGAGAATGGCGAATTAAGCGATGAGAAATCGGATTTAGCAAGTATGTATATGTATGTAGGTAGTCTGCAGCTTTCTCTACGCTACGGGGTCGGTCGGATCGTATCTTGATTCGTTCCACTGTGGGGCCGCACCCTCCAGCAGCATTAGCTCGCTTCGACACTCGCTTCGAATCAATTAAACTCGAGCGGCTCGAAATTGAGTCGCAGCATCGACAAATTTCCACCCTCTGGAGATAGAGTTCCACTATCGATCCGTTTGACGAAAAATGCTCGCTAACACTTAGAAAACGCTCCACGGATCTAGCTTCTTCCAAACTCATCCGGTAATCTTTGTTTCCTCTTCTTTTCGCCGAAAAATATTCGCGTCGCTTGGGAAAACTAATTTCCACGGTGCACCGTGCGAAAACAAGTCAATTATTTCACGCGATCCGTGCTGGCTGTTACCGGTTTTTTCTCTCGTCTACATCGTGCGTAAAGTAATTATTTGCATCGATGGATTCCGCTGGTTTTATTGAGCAGCATCGGCCGAACACTTGATATTAGTTTCTAACGCTTTTTCATGTCGAATGGAATTTTATTCCAACTCCGATGCCGCTGGTAATTCTCGCAATAAATGAAATTAGTTTCTTCTCTCTGTATCTCTCTTTCTCTCTGCGAAGTGCGTGTACATGCAGCTGCTGTTCGACCGTGAGCCGATGGAAAAATCAGAGACTTGAAAAATGACGATTGGCTAGAATACAGACTGACTAACTCCTCGAGATAACATTTTCACCGTTGGAACTGAAGAATTCGATGGCTTTGACGATTTGCAGTAAAGATAGCGGAGAACACGAAGCCAAGTGACCAAAGCGTAGTTCAGTTTTTCTTGAGCTCTGTGTCTTATCAGTTCGCAGAGGAGCAGCAGACAATACTTTATTGAAAGTTTTTCTCGCGAGAGACTGTATTTCCAAGGCACGAGTGCCAGTAAGAAGTTGGAGAATCGCCATGTAGATTTTTTTCTCGGATTTCATTTTACGTCCAAACGAATGAGCTCGTTTCGTAGTACTCGTAGTTCTCGTACTCTGACAAGATATTCTTCCATCCCCCTTCAAAGCAACCCTTCAATTTTTTCTCTCTTTCATTTCACTTATTAAGGTATTCCTTATTAAGGACAAGAAATAGCAGAATATAAGACGACGTTCTCTCTCGTGTTCTTAATTAATTTTATCCTCGCATATTATTATCAATTCTTACAATTTTTTCCTTCTGCGATCTTTAAACGAAGGGTTCTGAAATTTGCTCCTTTCGCAGTAGTATAAGTATCGACGACAAGAAATAATTCGCTGCATTATTTCCACCGTGAAACGTCCCAGCTTTCGTTAGAATCGAGAATTCTTGTCTACTGGAAATATTCACTAGAAAACTGTCGTCGTACGACGAAGTCTTATTTTTCTCTTGTTTTTCGCACCTTCTGTCTCATTATTTATCCACCAACCAGCGATCTTTCCTCGAGATTATCGCAGAAACCCGAGATTACTTGCCGCAGAGCTTTCCCGTGCGAGCAGAACGAGAAAATTGATCAAGAAAGCATCGTCGTCCATTCAATTCCAAACTATTGGAATCCCGATGTTTTTTTCCTTCTCCGAGAAGCGTCTCGAGAGATTAATTAAACGAGGAACCGTTGTGAGATATTCGTAGAAGCTGCGATGGATGAAACGATGTTCTTTGGGAAGAAGATATTCCCAAGACAATATCGCGATGACACAATAACTCTTTGAGAAAGGCGTCTCTAAGGTCGTCGATCCTGTCATTCAAAGCACAATTATCATAGCAGCTGAAGAAACATTCAGAATCCCAGCAATATCGTCGTGCTCACGCAATTTCCACGGTAATTGAAATTTCCGGGTCGCCACTTGAATCGGCTCAACATCGCCAACATCATAACTAATTGTAAGCTTCAACAATCTCGCGGATTCTCTCAATCTTCCGATCTCCTTTCGGACAAAAAAGGTAAACAGAGAGAGAGAGAGAGAGAGAGAGAAAGTTAGTAGCACCAGATTGTCTGCGGTTTATTAGCAGCGAGTACAGTAATTATTTCAGTCGAAGGAAGTTTTTATGCGAGGATGACAAAAAAAGTCCTAGTGATACTTGTTGATGAAGTACGTATCCAGGGCGAAGATGAGAGCAGCAAGTACAGCAAAAAATCCACTGGCTACCATTTGATCGCTGTATTGCTCCATATACTGAGAGATGAAATTATTCGGGAAATTGGTCCAGTCACGGATCAGCAGGAGACCAGCAGTGCAGCATAGAATAGCACCCACTGCGGAAAACATCAGCGCCTGGAAAATTGAAAATACTTTAACATTCGATATACATATACCGCTCGTTTGCAACCACTATATCCATTCATTGACCAGCTCGCCAGTGGTTTTCCCTTGGGCAATTACTCGCGGTCGTTGACCAGTCGTTTGATGAAAATCGAGGAAGAAATTGATTGCATTTACAAAAGAAAAATATCCCAGGTGAATTAATACGGTGTTAAAGAAGATGTTTAGAAGAAAGATATAGTATTCGATCGATTATTTCTTCCTAAGATTCGATTTTCATTGAAAGAACAGAAATAGAATACGTTAGTTTTAGGTTCTGAGTTCTAATGAGACGAAACTTACAGTCTTTTTTGGAACCTTTTCTCCCAGTAGATGACTGAGTATCAGAATCCCATTGATGAGAGTGTAACCACAAACTCCCACGTAAACTATTCCAACGTGGTTCATGTCATCCTGTTGAATCTTGTTGAAAGGATCGATAATTAATCCAGTTGAGATCACGCAGCATATCTGTAGCAAAGAATATCACATCAATTTCACAATTGAGTGTCTGTGATTTAACGTCGAATTAGGATACACGTTTCTCGTTACATATATCCGAGCAACTATCCAACTTGATCGAAGATAGTGAAACTCATAAAATTGTCGATCTTGTACGCGAGGATCATGACCCTGTTCTTAATGGAATTTCTGAGTAAGCTGTCTCAGCACGGTGCCCGTGATAGCTAACATGAATATCCTATTCTCGAAGAATAGCAGTCGCTCGCAGTCAGCTTAGAAATCCTTTCGACTATCGAATGGAAAATGTTCGATAAAACACAGCACTTCTTGTCGTTAAAACGTGTTAAAAGCGCGAAAGAATTTTCCTCGAAATATCGGAAAAGTTCAATTAGGATGGATCTTGTTCGACAGACCAGTGAAAGGATTTTGCAGAAGAATGGCGCTTCCTTTAAGTGTCCTTTCAGTCTAGAAACAAGATTTGGTCCCGCTGTAGCTTCTTCGTCAGACATCTTCGAATTTTTAGTCACCCGCGAAAGTTGTATCTTAATCTTTAGATCCCGATTTCACTACGTCTTTTAGACTCGCGACTCGAGTTGACTCGCAGCCACGATTTCGAAGAGTGCGAGCCTCTCAGCTATCGCAACAAGCCCTCGGCTAAACGTTGACTTGTATTAAGCTCAGCAAGTCCCCACTTCCTCGAACTTTAAGTGCACTTAATTCGCAATCGTGGACAAGGGTCGCTCCACATACTTTACGAGCTGCTGACCAATTTTCGGCGAATTCGCTAAAACAGTTAGAATTTAATTAAAATCGACTCATAACAACTTCTAATCTCTTCTCATCACACGGATCATGTATAAAATTATTAAAATGCAGTAATTGAATAAGAAAACAATGCATATAACCAAGAAATATAGCAAAGAATTAAATTAACGATTTTCTTAAATTAAAGAAGCCATCGAGGTTGTTTGCAATTCTTTCGCGAAGAAAGAAAGTCAAAGAAAATAGAATCGGATATCGTTGCAGGCAATCGCGTTTGCTTGAAGCTTGAGGGCCGCAGAAATTTCTAATTGGAGTCAATTCCCCTTGCTTGGAATATCAGCCTCCTCGAGTTACTATGCTGGAAGCGCGTGAAATTGTGACGACATTCGCCGAGTTTATCGCGGGGTCTACACCCACGTTCATCTTCCTTTCTGCCTCCGTTTAACCAACCAAGCCGCGCACTTGCGCCAGTAATAAACCATTTCTTCCACGGTAGCTTCCTTGAGAAAAATAAACCCCACGATACGTCTTCACCGATTGGGATCGTTATAATAAATTACGCCGATCGGTTGATCGCAGTTTTCGCCAAGTAAAGTAGATCTACTTTAGAGGAGGATTGATCGATTAGGCTCAGAGAGGTTCTACATTCTTTTTCTCCTCTCAATTTCCTTATTCCACTTTTCTACCTTTAACCTTGTGTTTGTTGTTCTCTTTGCCCAAGTTTCTTATCCGGAGGTGCCGTAGCTTCTTCCGATTTTCTTCCTCGTTCAAGCACTTGCCAATCCGCTCAAAAGTTGCTCGCACGGTGTTCCTCGCTAGATTGAGCGTGGGAGTGATATTCCTTGAATAATACATAGAACAAGTGGGTTTGCTAGTTCCATTTTCTTCTTCTTTCTTCTTGCTCTTCTTACTCTGGCGAAGGAAAATTAATTTGACGGTGGAACTCGCATCGAGAGGACCTTCTTAGCTTTACACTCGATTGTGAAATTTAATACTCTCTTAGTTAGATGTGTCGGTGGGGGGGGGGGGCGTTAATGCATTTTCTTTGAGCGACCAGCGCTAATATGATTAAAGCCAAGATACGCGAATCCGACTTCTATTCCAAAGAGACAAACATTTTAATACATCGGTACTCGGTACGCAGAGTTCCTCTCATTAAGCTAGCGGATATTCGACGAGGAATTTAACGACGGTGATTTAAGCCCCTCGCGCATCTTCGTCCCAAGAGAGCCTGCGGTTAGGATCCGCTGCATAAATAATGGATCCCGTATTTATTTCGACTTCCTGATGGCGTCGCTCGACTTTTCGACACGCTCCTATAAAATTCTCCTTGAATGCACGATCCCGCGGGAGCAGCTAGTAAAGAAAGCTGCATTGGAGGTAGAAAAAGAAGAAAAAGAAGACGGTGAAGATTCAGAAACATAATTGTATCTCTTTCGCGTTATATAACAAGTTTTCTTGTCAATGAGTTGCTCAGATTTACAACCTGGATTTTGACAGAGTTTTGTATCTAAATAAAGTGCAACGTACAGGAACAAAGGTTGCGGATAAGTAAGGGATAGACGAGGTCATTGGGATTAGTAGTTCTGTTGAGCTATCGGATTTAGTATCTAAGTACACTGTACATACAATTGCTAAATTTAGTCAAACAGATAATCTCATGATGCAACAATAATCTTTGGCGAATCATAAACCAGGATTCCTGCGTAAGCAGCACAAGGGGAAGTAGTTAGATTCAATTGAATCGCCACGGTTCGATCGGGAGTCTGTTATTTACCGTGTATTGTGACACGTTTGCTAAATTGACCGTGGGCGTGATATATGGTAAGAGAGAAAGAGAGAGAGAGAGAGTCTGAGATAAATTGTTGTTAGTGTCCAGGTTGTTAGTAGCCACTATTCTACGCAGACGACGAGGATCAGATAACGAATCTGATTGCGACTTGGAGAGACACCGCTTTCACGAGTTTAAAGGTGCTCGCGCGAAAAACGACCTCTCTGACGCGCTGAGCCTTATTGTGTTTCTTGCTCGAGACTAATTCACAAGGAAATTTCTGCGTGATCGAGTTACTCTTGGTTAATTATTCCTGCAAATTGGTGAACGTGGCACGTACAGTAATTTTGCACCCTGTGTTTACTTCGCGAATGCGTCTCCATTGTAGCAGTTTCTTCTGCAGGATTTGACATGGAAGATTGATCGTTGAATAGTCGTCAAACTAGCGTGGTACATACGCGACGATTTATACACGGTGAAAGCACCTGCCCTCGATAATAATTAGATCTTTCACTTTGCTTTACTGCTTGCGATCAGGACCCTCGTCCAATGATTATTATCGTCGGTCCTTCGTGATCTTATTTTCCCAATGTCCAATTAAATTCAACCGCTAATTAAGAAGAATAATCCGTAGAGAAGTGTTAAAGAAACAGAGAAATCAGAGGACGAATAATAACGAGGAACATAATTAGACAGGATCAATTTCAGTCGGTTAATCACGAGGAATATAGGAAAGTTCGTTAAAACGTTTTACGATTTAACACCGATAAGGAAATTGGTTTGAGCGCTTAATCAATGAACGCGTGTAGATAATGATAGTCGTCGAACGAATTCCTTGTCGAGTCGTCATTTTGTGAGGAACTCGTTGATCCTGCGAGTGATCATATTCAGAAATAAGAAAGAACTTTTGAAAAAGATCTCTTTCTTCGATAGTCTTATTCAACGACTGGGCCAATTTCCTTGTAAAATCGCGAGGATGATTCATTCAAGAATTTAAGCGGAATCGCAGCTGATCGCGTTATCAAGAAATCCCGGCTTAGCGCCGTCTAGTCTTATCTGCAAATTTTCCGAGTACTTAACCGGTGATTCACTGCTTGACACTTCTACGATTAGAGTTTTCTCTACTTTTATCTGCTTCTTTCATCAATGAACTTTCTTAAAGCTGTGTTTTCAGAGATTGTATTTTCCATTTTTTTTTTTTTTTTTTTTTTAATTCTTGTCGTTCTACGGTATAACGGAGCTTAATTTGATTATGCTACATTTCTACAGGAATTTGGAAGAATTTATAATTCTCGTTTATCAATGGTAGTTACTATTATCGTAATTAGCGAGTACATATACGTTAATTACGCCGTAGAATTTGGAATTCCTGCTGGAATTTACTTACGATCAGTGCGAATGGAGCCAAGGTTTCGGTGTCGCGAGAAATGATCTAATCGCATAAATTTCCAATTAATTTGGCATTGAGATGGACCACCCACTTGGCAAGCTCTCTTCTAATTCCCTCCCCATTTCTGTCGCAGACAAGAGATTGATTAAATCACTGTACTAATTTACATTTCTAGATGAATGAAGTTTAGTTTCCCCAGAATTATCTAATTCAAGGATTTACAATTATTCCTTATCTTTATCTAAAATTTTACTTGCGAAGCATTGTATACGTTCAAGACGAATCTGATAAAGAAGAAGAAGTTTAGTGAGTAGCGTTAGATCATTCGAATCAGCTTTTCAAGTTTTCGCAAGGATATCGTGAATATTGGAACTCCAAATAGACTTTTTCCTTTAAGAAGAATCCACTGGACCTCGGTTCCTTTTTCGCCGCATAAATTCTCCGTTGCTTCTACTTTGAATAACGGGATGAAAAGTGAAGCGAGATCGAGTTTGTGACTGCAGGAAGTTTCGCGCCTCGACGGAAGACTTAATTTGCCTGGGGAGCTTTTACTACATTTGTTCGGCTTGCTACCCCTGAAGCATTTTGCAAATTGGACGCTCCTTGCTCGTTGAAGAACATTTTTTTCGGGCCTCATTTCCTATTTCATTCGCTACGATAAAAAAGTTCTTCTTTCTTTCGTTCTTTGACGCCGGAGGAAATCATTGATTCTTATTCGTTAGCGCTATCTAATTCGTAGTAAGTACATTACTCTATTTGTTAGTATTTTTTTTTTTTTTAAAGATCTTTCACATAACACACTTGGTAAAAGTGAAAGTTTCTTGGAAATTGTTCTTTTCATCCTTCTCGATATAGTTTCAAATTTCGGAATTATTCGCCGAGATAGCATCCTGCGGAATGCGCAATAACGTCATCGGGATTGGTAGAATTTCGCGAGAGTTTGCTGCCGTCGACCCACTTTTCCTAGCGGGATCAATCGACTGCTGCGGAGATTTTGCGAACACGTGTCGCGGAATGAAAAACGTGCTAATCCTCGAAGCCTCAACCGTGCCAATTAATCAACATTACCTTTATGGTATGGCAATAAAAAGGGGAGCGTGAAAATCTGTCATTGGTTCGATGGCAATTCAACGGGACGAATAGCTCTATCAACTTGATACATGTATCTCTCTCGTGATCCGGGAGAGATCAGGAGATCTCGGTCTTCCAGGATTGACGCGCCAGAATTTGGGTATTTGTCCCCGGAAGTATCGATCAGATTTCTGAGAGGAATCGTAGCTTTTGCTAACCGATACCTTTCCTCTTTTTCGATCGTTATAATTACACTCCGGATCTTTATGCAAATATGAATTTTATTATTAATAGAAAATTGTATCGAGTGGTTTTTAAAACGTGCTCTCGACCTTTCTAGAGTTTATACATTGTAAGGAAAATTTCAAATTATGTTTTTAATAATTATTTATTTTTAATTTGTTGAGACTTGTAACATCAAATTCTGGCCATTTTGCAATGAAATCCGGAGTCTAGTTATAACCGAATCGGAATTGTATCGTTGCATTTGGTTCCTCGAAATTATTGTAAAGAAAAAAATAACAAAGTTCTAATCTCAAGGTGAAACGTACGATCAGAGAGTGTGCCATTGTTTATTCGCGGCACATTTTCGTCGGTTACATTGAACTACCTTGGCACGAGAGTCTCATAGCCAGCGACGATAAGCTCGGGCTTGAGACTCGAGCAATAATTTCACGGTTAATTAGGAGGATCCTTTAATCTACGTTTCGCTCGCATTACCATAAAGCTCGCGTGCATTTAATGCTGGCAACCGACCTCTCCTGAAAACTCGTCTCTCAGTGGATAATAGGACTCTGGCCCATTGTGTCGCATTATATAATGCCGAATATCGTGTAACCACTCGGTAGCTGCCTAATATTCTCCTGTCATCGTGCTAAGTCGATCGATCCCTCGACACGGCCAATTAACGCTTTAATTATTCGAGAACTGTCAATGACATATTTGAAGCTCCAATTTTCATACTTATTTCCATTGTGATCGATGTTATATAATTCGAAAAATTAGATCAATAAAATCTGGAAAATTCTAATGGGTAACTATACTAAATTCTAAACGATTAAAAATGTAAAACAACGTTATTTACTGATAAATAACAAATTGTGTAAAAAATCAATCTCATAAGAATGCTAAAAATTAGGATAATAAAATTGTGAAAATATCAATGGCTGACGATAATTAAGTCCAAGTGACTAAAAATATAAAATGACATTAATTATTGATAAATGACAAGTATAAAGAATCGACTGCACAATTGCGCAGGATAAAGATCCAGTAGTCTATTAAAGTGTTTGCGAAATTGTTTGCGGTGGACGAAGAGCAAAGGGAGGATCGGAAGGCGTGCCAAATGAGTAGATGAATCGATCGACGCGAGAGCGGGTCAAGAAACACCTGGAAAAGCTACTGTTTCTGTAGATTGCTAGGACACGCCTTAGAAGCGTGTCTGAGCGCAAGGAATGCAATTTTTGCGAGGCGACAATAGAGTTGGGATTCGCGTGGGCCAATGCCGCCGCGCCCAAGCTAAAGGGCCATGAGACCAAGAGAGGACCGCGACACGATACTTCCACGCGAATTCTTTCCGCTGCGGTGATTTATATCGGTCGACTTTCCTGTTCATTATATCCGAGAACGTGTCGCCGCTCATTCAAAGAACCGCGAACGCTTGCGAATGCTTGCGAAATCACAACGGTGAAATCGTAGAAGCCCCCGGGACGAACGAACTCTCACCCCGTGTCATTCGTTACGCTTCGCATACTAGAGTCAAACGAATTTTTCGATAAAACGAAAATTATTCCTCAAGTTTTCTTTTTTTCTATCATTTCTGCCAAGTGATGTAAATAATCCTACAGGAAATAGCCTATAATGAAATGTTGCGTTTATGGCGCGGTTTGAGAGCTCGCTGGATTCCTGTGCACTGGTTTGATATTGTAGAACGTTGTTGGGCGAACAAAAGAGATCGATAGATATCTTAGGAATATTTCCTCTCTTATGCGTTCCTTTGATCCTCAATTATTCTCTCCCAGATTAATTAACATCTCGCGATATAACTCGAACTTAGAAAGTGACCCTCGAATCTGCAGAGTTTCCATTCGGCGACTTTCATGTCGTTGGTGCCACACTCCTAGGTTTTTCTGTCATTCGAGATTTACGGCGCTCGTTAGGTCTACCGGCAACGAACGATGACAGGAAACGTCACTTAACGTTGGGGTCTCGGTGAAAACCTGAATGGACATATTCTGGAACCTTTTCTTCATGATCGCGCGAAAGGCCTTTCTCTCCCTCGGCGTTCTGTTAATATGCTTGAGCGATCCCAATAAACTGCGGAACCCAGCCAAAGTGACAGGAGTGCTTATACAGTCGCGAAACACCAGACTAATTTGATAAATGAGAACTCGTGTTTAATTAGACAGTTCTCCTGTTCCAGCATGTCTATTCCGCTTTCCACTCTTCCATCGACTACATTTTACTCTGTATCATGCATTTCCACCAAAGGAACTAAAGGAATAAATTATCCTAGCTACTTTGTTATTAGAGTCACATGCAATTAGTAATCCGCGTGTTTGATAAGTTTAGTTTCGATAGAGTTAGCTTTGTGTTTTCTTGTGTTTTCCGGATCGATCGGAATCGAGAGAACTTTACTTTGGCACTTTCTTTAACCGAGGAGCTTGTTAGAGTATCTTCTCTTATTTGTTCGAATTTCGCCAAGGCCAGTAGTTACCTCTGGAACCAGCACTAGAAAGGAGTCCTATTCGCGTTCCCTTCACTTTAGCGAAACGCGCTTTTATTTCCGATCTGTATTTTTAGTGTTCGAAGAGATATTCCGAGGGGTGGTTGCGGAGTACAGATAGAGAGAGCAATCGATCCGCGGCATCTGCGGCTACAAGAGGTTGGCCTGAAAAAACAGGACAGTCCGCGGTGACTATCTTCGGTGAAGTCTAGTTGCCTTTATCGGAATAGTAGTCACGAATGCAAAAAGCCGCCGATCGTTTCACGGTCTGGCGAGCGAGATTCAATGGAGCAAAAGCCTGTTCGCAAAGAAGTTAGACTGGTAACTTCATGGACAATCGCCTCTTCCATTATTAAGTTTTTCCTAATAATAGTATATTAACAGAATCAATGTCGTTCTTGCTGTTAAGCTTATTGTTAGCTAAGAGGAGTCTATTCTTCTTCTTTTTCTTCTTTGTAGAGTTCTAATCTTAATAGCATAATTCTTCGGCAAATTTTCGATCTCTTTCTTTTGCGAAACGAAGGGTCAGTAATAATTGAAGATCGTTGGTCGACCTAACCACTTTCTAATTATTCTCCCTAGCACCATTAAAGTCAAACTAGTAGCGGCTGCTTCGTAAGAGTGCTTTTTTCTCCCTGGTTGCCTTTTCTTCGCACCAGAAGCACCTCGAATTTGAGGCTCGAGGGTCGCGCAAACCACGCGCTCAACTCGTTCCTCCAACGCTTTTCCAGTCCTCTCGTCTCTTTTTCTTTTCTCGACCTCATTTCTCATCGCTTTTTCTCCATGCCCAGCCGACTTTTCCGTAATGCGCAGGTTTTCTTGTGTTTCAATATTTCATTTCCGGCGGGTTCCGCGAGAGGCGCTTAATTCGGGTTTCCGAAAGCTCGCGAAATGTTGAAACGGTTTTGAAAAAGGGTTTAATGCGACTTGTGTCCAATCTCAATCGTTGGAACTCTCGAGTTTAGTTCTTGAGCCCCCGATTGGTTTATTCGACACGTGACATTTATTTAGCAATTTTGACACCATGTTTCGAGCTGAACGCGTTAATCAACAGCCAATCAGTCGAAGACAAAGCGGCGTGCAGCGTATAGTCAACTTGTTATGAAAGCAGGATTATCTCGTGGAAGCAATTGATCGGCTAATCCAGCTGCTCCTAAATTTCTCCGCGTCCTTATAAGACTAGAACAAACGGAGTACTCCTTTAGCGTACACAGTACCTTGCGAGCTTTCCATCGAGGAGGATCTCTCCGGTAGCCTCGTGCCACGCGATCGAGTACTCGGTGATTCGTTAGATCGAACCAAGCTGTACCTCGCGTGCACCAAGTCCTATGCCGCGAACCGATCTCACCCGGGAACTTTTTTTCACCTGGAAAGAGGATGCCGCGATTCGTCCTCGTCTTCTTTGAGACCTGAGTCGAGTGTGTGCGATTCTACTTTTCCTCGAGACATCTCACGCGCTACACGTGCTATCACGTAAGAGGAATCTTGACGCAGAGCCAGAATATTCATGGCACTCGCACTTCTCCTGGCAAGCTCGCATCGCGACGTAACGAGAGGTTCATTGGCGGTTTTCAAACAAACTGTGCCCCGTTGACTGGCGAGAACAAAACATCGATCTCATTGTCAGTCAATTGGGCACATTTGCGTTGCCGATCAGCCACTGATCGAGATCCGAAACATAGGGAAGAAGAAAAAGAAAAAGAAAAAGAAGAAGAAGACAGTAAAGTTGACTGTTCTCTGAAGAAACTCAAGAAACAACTTCTACCGAAGCCATCTGAAAATCGAAAAGAAGAAGTGCTTCGCAAGCACAATTGTGGAAGTCGAAGAAGCACGTTCAAGGATCGTGAAGGACTTTCCGGAAGCTGGAATTGCAATAATAGTTTCGAATACAACGAAGAGTGAAACAGGCTGGTGGAAAAAAGATGGTGTGCAAAGTGGAAAGAGGAGCACGGCGGAATAAGACGATGGAAAAGTCGTGACCATCGAACGCAACTCGAACCAAGGAGATGGCCAAGGGGATCAAGGCCGAACGAGGATGTCCTCTGCATTGGGTCGACGACTCGGCTGGTCAACCTAGGCATCTACTTCACGCTGCAATTCTATACTTCACGGTAGTTGCCGCTCTCTGGTGTGTGCCCACCCAGCTATACGATCGGTGAGGATACATCGGACTTGTTCTTCCTCGTCGTGTTATTGCCAAGTATATAATTATCATTTAGTTTCCTATGGTTTTTACTATTTGCATCTCGCTCTATCAATTTCTCGCGACTGGCCTCCTAATAGGTATAATTAACCAGGGACTGGTCGTCTTTTCTAATTAACTAATATCCATCGTCGCTCGGTGTGTGGCACGTATGTCATGGGTAATTGCATATTACGCGTCTGGCTGACACACTTGTTACGAACAAAGTTAGAAAGTAGAGGTTTGCCGGTGTGCTCGCTCATTAAAGTATTTTATACCACAAGGAATTATGAGACATTTTTGATCCTCTTGTATGTTCTTGTGGAGGACAGTCGTCCTTTCTTGTTTCGCTTTCACGTACTTCTCGTGAGGTCTATTGACCCGTTTGCGGGAATTTATTAGCCCGCCGCGAATGAGATAGTCGTAGAAAGCGTCGTTGGTAAATTCTAAAAACTGATTAGCCTCATAATGGTGAAGCAAATGAATGGAAAAATGTATATATGTATATATGTATAATTGTATCATTTCAGGATTTCGGAAACTGGACAAGCAGTAGTTTTGACCTTAGTCGACACGGCTGCAGCTGAGCTGCAAAGTCTTGCCGAACCAAAGATTGCTCCAGAGTTCCGCGCGAGATCAGTCTCGAAGAATGCGTCGATTATAACGAACAACGTGATCAGAGAAGCCGAGGAATTGCCGGATATTCCTCCGAGCACTCAGATCCCCTCTCCACCAGTGGTCGATGAGACTACGGAAAAACCGAACGACACGGAAGCCTTGGAAGATGAGGTTCTTTTGGTTCAAAAATCTATCGTTGAAGAAGTGCCCGAAGTAGTAGTGGTGGTTCGGGCTGAGCAAAAAGTTGCGACGGATGCTCCAGATTTTCGGATTGAGGAAGACGTGGTACCAATATTTCAGGAAGATGTACCCAAGGTGGAAGAGGTATATACGCCGGCACCTGAGCTCAATGACACTGCGGCTAGAGCTCAGTTAGTCGGTGGTACGAGAGACGAAGGGGCAGCTGTGATACTCGATGGTATTGTTACCGCGGGACCTACCGATCCTCACGAGGACATACCTTCTTTCAGCGAGTGGGCACAGAAGAGACTCGAGGAAGCGGAGAAGAAGAAAAGTAAGTAGGCGAAGAAACTGATTAATATTTCTTCTTTTTTTTTTTAAATACTTTTTCTATTGTAATAATTAATATCCGTGTTTGTGTCTAATTGTTTACAGCTTATCCAAATGCATCGGTACAGAACCCAGGTGGACCAGGTCGAGGAGTGGGCGGCATGAAGATACGTTCGAAAAATTATGCATCTCCGGATTGTGGTGCAAAGATAGTTGCCGCGAATCCAGAAACGCAGAGTGCGCGCAGTGTTTTGGCTTCCTCGCGTGACGAGTATATGCTGAACACGTGCACTTCGCGTATTTGGTTCGTCGTAGAGCTTTGCGAAGCTATCCAGGCGAAAAAGATCGAACTGGCGAACTTTGAATTGTTCAGCTCAACGCCGAAGGATTTCTCCGTCTTTGTGAGCGATCGCTTTCCTACAAGAGAGTGGAGCCCAGTGGGTCAATTCACCGCAAAAGACGTTAAGGATATTCAAAGTTTTCCTTTGCATCCCCATTTGTTCGGGAAATTTATCAAAGTCGAACTCCACAGCCATTACGGGTCGGAGCACTTTTGTCCGATCTCGTTGTTTCGCGCGTACGGTACCAGCGAGTTCGAGGTTCTTGAGACCGAGACAGAGAATCAGGCATTGACAGAAACCACACCGGAAGTCGACGATGATGAAGATAGCGACGAAGAAGAATTGTTGGATGTTGAGAGTGGTGGCGAACCGCCAAGGAATCTCTTCGGCAGTGCTAGAGACGCGGTTTTGAGTATCGTGAAGAAAGCTGCTGAAGTTTTGGTGAAATCGAGCGATCTTACTGGCAACAATATCACTGAGATACAGCAGAGCATAGACAGCGGTAATATTCTCAAGAATTCGTACGCAACTTGTACCACGCCCAGATACACGATCCTTTGCGGTAACTGTTCCGATCAGAAGTTCGCAAAGGTATTCCAATTGGTGAGCTGTTGCGAACAGGAGCTGGACGAATTACTGAAGATTGGCTTTGTCAATGATACCCTGCGGCGTAGTCGGCTCTGCAATCTTCACGGTGTTGAGATCGACGCACTTTCGAAGAAGGATGAAGGAGACGACACCTTGGAGATTGACGACGTTAACGGAACTTGCAAAGCCCGTACGAATTTCGTGCCGGAGAAGAGTCTTCAAGCGACTTTTCTCACGTCCGTCTTTAAGTCCGAGTATATCGTTGCTCTCTGCAACGTCCTTGCCACGAAAGAGAGGAAAGTAGTTATGAATACGAGCAACGAGATTCAATCTAACAGTTCGGAAGATGCCAGTAAGGAAGACTTGCTGTCAACGTCGAAAACGACAGCGACACCTCACACTATTGAGGTAACTGGATCGCTTCATCAGGTTCCTGCAACTTGTGCGTCGGATCAAAATTTGCCAGGTTGCAGATCGACATCCTCGAAAGAAACGAGACGCCGTACACAGGAATCTCACAATCAGGAAGCGGAAGACACGATCAGCACAGGACAGGTCGAGAGTTCTCCGAACCAGGAGAATCTAGCTACGCAGAAACCAAGAAAAAATTTGGGAAAAGAGGACATTAAAAAGGAATCAATAGTTCCTGTTACCGAGTCGAGCAAAGAAACGATAGAAGAGACGATGCAAGCAGAAGTTCTCACCACGATTCCACCGACCACTAATATTCCAACACCAAGCTTCAAAATAGTGGAGGAACCCTCGACATTAGGTAGTTCTGTCGAGTCTACGTCTCAGACAACTCCGCCGGATCGGATGGCGGCCATTGACATTCAGGAATCAACGAACGACAGTACTGGTCTGGACGTAGACGGTTTGGAGCCACCGCAGCAGCCCAAGGTAGAGAAAGTCGAGCAGCTCGAGCAAGAAATGAAACAAGCAAAAGTAGAACTAGGAGAACAGGAAATGAAGCTACCACCGCAAGACGCTCTGAATTTCGACTCGTTATTGTCGGATTTGAAGGATTTCGAGGGTGATACTATACATCTGCAGAATGGGCAAGCTGCGAGTGCTGCATCTACTGCTCAGCCAACAACGAGTTCGACACCTCAAAAAGAGTCAGTATTCCTGAGACTGTCTAATAGAATTAAGGTCAGTAAATTGGTACTTTACTGTTTTTCGATTCTATTCAATTGTTGCTTCGAATCATTTTTATTCAATGAGCGAATTATTTTCTTGCAGACTTTAGAGAGGAACATGTCTCTGAGCGGGCAGTACTTGGAAGAGCTTAGTCGTCGGTACAAGAAGCAAGTGGAAGAAATGCAACGTTCATTGGAACGCGCGGTCTCTGCGATGAGCGAGGAATCGCGTAAGGGAGAAGAGCGAGACGCTAAGAGGCTCGAAGAAATTGCGGCATTGCGAGAAGAAATCACTGTCTTATCGAGATCCGTGGAGAGTTTAATTTACGACCGAGACAGCTGGCGTGCCAGGTTGTCGGTAGTCGGACAACACGCGTTTCTTATTTGCCTCGAAGTGATCATAATAATTTTCATTTTGTGCTACTGCCGGAAATCAAGCGACATCGCGATAGAAACTGAGTCCGAGACGAAGAAAGCAGTGACACGTCGCAAGAGTGCGGAGAATTTCGGAACGACGAAGAAGACAAAGAAAAGGCGACCGAGTGAGATTGCATCGCACATTAGAGGCACGTATCACGAGCTGATGATCGAGGAAAAGTGCCATGAGAGTAAGAAAGAGAAGAAGCGAAAGCGAAGGAAAGAGGCAATAATTTCCCAGAAATCGATCATTAATACTGAATCGAGGCGAGAAATAATTGATTATAAAAATGTGTTAGACGTCATTCCTGGTGGCACAAGCTTACCTTCGAGAAGAGCTTCGTCCATCGAGCCACCAAAGAGTCACGAGCTTCAGGTGAACACTTT
This sequence comes from Trypoxylon attenuatum, assembly GCA_963989405.1. Lineage (NCBI taxonomy): Eukaryota > Metazoa > Arthropoda > Insecta > Hymenoptera > Crabronidae > Trypoxylon > Trypoxylon attenuatum. The sequence goes on along the minus strand of OZ022493.1, from coordinate 11,069,690 downwards.
GTACAGAAGACCAGAATCTGCACCCGAAACGAACATCACTTGGTCCACTCTCCCAGAGGATCATTTCTGCAAGATAGAACGTATCGTTCGATTGAGCATAGAAGACATAGAGACAAGCTCGGAAAAGGAGTCAACTAACAGTCAGCACATGGAAGATTCAAGTAACAGTAGGGACTCTCATATGACAGTGGATACAGCGATTCGTTCGAATTCCAAAGAAAGTACCGCAGAATCATCAAAGCAGCCTCCTGTTAAAAGCGGGGGGATTTTAAAGAGTGCGAAGCTCAGTTCACCCTCGTTTATGAAGACAGCTTTAGGCTCGCGAAAAAAGCGTAAGCTGTTTTCCACCGAAGAAAAGTGCGAAAGTCCGAGTTCGACGGGTGGACACAATAATAATGAGGCCTCGTCGCAGCCTAGTCTGAGTACTCTAGAAAAATTGTCGGAGACGTTAGGTAGTGTTAATGGGAGTGCGACGAACGGTTTAATGGAGGATAGTGACGAGTCGAGAAGTAGTAGTGCAACGCCAACCTCAGGGAAGAAAGAGAAACGGAGCACTGGGTTGAAAAAGATGGTGAGAAAGCTTTTCTGATTGAAGTAGACTCGCTGGTGTTGCAGCGAGGCCCGCGCACTCTCTCTCTCACACACACACATACTTTCACCATGCGGAAGCTTAAAAGAAGCGCGTAGGTTGCTCGCGCTATATGCTAAGAGACTGCTAAATCGAAGTAGATGTGATTGCGCAAGGATTCCATAGTAAAGCACAAGGTAATTGAACTTGAGAGGTGGGGGGGGGATATCTGTTGTTGAGCTAGTTTACACAGGATACATTGGATCCTAGTGTGTTTGAAGAAAAGGCAGCATAATATGTCTTTTTTCCCAAGGATATTTCTCTAAATATTTTCAGTGCCGTCGTTGACCCCTTTCACAGGAGTATACATCGTGGACAATGCAAAGAGCGACGACATGTGGGCGAAGCGATGCTTTCAACGAACACTTCGTGAAGTTTCTTCACACTGTTTTTTTTTCCTTTTTTTTATTATTATTATTATTATTTTATAAAAGCAAATACGATTACGAGAATCCCGAAACAACCCGACATTTTTTATAAAGCGCGATTGATGTATGTTCCGGAGCTGTATGCTTGGTGTGCGTGTGTTTCTATGAAGAATGGGGGAGTAATAATAGTGTAAACGAGGAGAAGTGAAATTGGAATTGTCGCCAAAGAGATGAAGCCATATAAAAATCGGGAAAGAGATAATTACATCTCAGGTATATATATTTAACGCTGAAGAGACTCGAAATGTTTTTCTTCCAGCAGAAGTGTTACGTGCGACATTAGAAGCAAGTGATAAAACAAATCGCCGAGACACGCGAGGGGTCAACAACGAACAAGAAGATGAAAGCGTCGGAAATGTTGTTAAAAAGTTTAATTCGCGTTTAGAGTTTTCTCGCTCATTGGACTTTATTCATTTACCTCTTCTTACGATAATCATTGTATTCTACGCTATTTATTCTTTAGTTTCCAGATCTTCCAAGTATCTAGTACTTACGATATCGCGCATCTGTTTTTATTTTTTCGCTCGCATATTCGTCTTCCAAGTACATAAACGGAATACATACATCGGTAGCATCTAGTATCTAGTATCTCATCGATGTTGATTTCGTTCCTTCTCTTTTTCGTGCCGCGATAGACTGTCGCACGATAGAATAGTAGCAGAGTTCCGCGTCTCATCAGGAAAATCGTACACTGTGATAATGATGCTGCTAAGTTCGAGGGAGGGTGCGAGAGAGACAAAATTACCATCACACTTACCAGAAATAGTGTCTTGTTAGCATTTGACTGTTAATCTACTCGAGCGTCGATTGACGAGATAAGCTAAAGATATTAAGGGCGACTAAAACTCTATTGGAAACGTGTCCTATTACTTAATGTGCATTTAAAGATTATGGAATAATAAGTATTCGAGTAAGGTGTAATTATGTATAGGTTGATATTCCCAGGTCTCTCCAATAGTGGAGAATCTTCATCGCGTTCTTTTAGATATACTAGATGTATAGTCATTACGTCCGTATTAACAAATCACTACACATTCATGTTAGACGAACTTCGTCAAATTAAATCGAATTGTATTTCGATAAAGAAAAAGCTCTTACTTTTAGAAGTTTGTTTATCATGGACTGGTAGTGACATCATGATCGATGTCATCATAGTCCGTTTCGTTTTACAGATTTTTATTTCATACTTTCGTTCTTTGCCCGTAGAATATAAGGCTCCGTAGAAACCTGTGACTCATCCGCAGAATTCTACGATCTTAGTGATTTACTAAATCCGATAACGTGACAGAGTGTAATTGTATATATATTAAGTGAACATATGGAATATGTTGATAATCGTAAATGAATTTAGTGAAGCGTCATGATACACGGTCATTGTAGATATTCATGTAGATATCCATGTCTATGTAGATGCAGATCACTATATTTACGTGATGTGTTTAGATAGACCATCTGAACGATAATTCATTTTTCTGATTGTTTTCGAATAATTCTCGCGTGACGTTTCCTCGCGTCAGAGGGAGATAATGATAATTTTTGGCAACCCTTTTTTTTTTAACTAATCGCCGCGGGAAAATATCCCATGGATTAAGATATTAGAAGAAGAAACTGGATGAGCCGCAGCTTCTCCGGCACTTTATCGCTAGTCGCTTTTAAGCCGATCGCAAAGAATCACACGCGCATAAATCATTCTTCAACGATTAACTTGTAACGAGCGCTTGAAGACGAAACGGAAATTCAGTTTTGTTTAGAGACTTGTTATAAATACTATATATATCTTCGATCTTGCTTAAACGAAACAACTCGGAGCTTCAAGTGCTCGCGAATGTAGATGGATGAACTATTGTATATAGAACTATTGTATATTCCAGTTAAGAAATTGGTGAATTCCAATTAAGGCTGTTGCTGCATAATTATTCAGCACGCTTCATTTTTTATACGCCCCAGCTTGAGAGAAAGATAAAAGTTGTGTTAGCCTTTTGTTCATGTATATCGAAAATCAGCGAAATGAAGAAAATATTCTTAATCATGATCCACGGTCAAATCAGAATAAATTCTCTCTCTTGCGATAGTTGTCTCGAGAAATTAAACTAGTCAGGAATTGGCTAATGTGTTATAATTGAGTTTTTCCACATAGCACATTTTTCTAATCCCATTGTCTTCGCGTAATTCTATCTATCTACGCGAGAATGACGAACGAATATAACGCGAAATCGATTGATTTTCGCGCCAATAAGAGCTTTAAATTGTACGACATCGATTCAATTATCGTTTCTATCGACGTAAGGATTTCAATTCGCGAAAGGATTTAGTGGAGAAAAAGTATCAAAGTTGACCTTCATTATCGATTAATCGTTTTTCTACTAGTACTCCTATGATCGAAATTAATTAGCTTCAGCGATTTATCGTCACGGTGATTATTCGAGTCGCAAACCTACGAGCGATTAGGCGCGGCCCTATAGCGTTTAGACGACTATCTTTTATATGTACATTGTAATTACGCTTGCTTGAATGTCGTTTGATGTGCGTAAATGATTATCGGCGAACGATCAATGGCGCTGGATATTTTGTCAATTACACTCGATAAATTTGGTGTCAAGGCTCAAGCCTCAAAAGTAGGATCTAAATCATCAAAATTTTCTTCACGCTCATTTTTCGGCCCTAATCCATCAGTTGTCCTATTATACATATATGTATTTCGGACTGAATATTATTCTAGTCTGTTCAAATGCTACAATTTCACACGAATAGACTGCTCTAGATCATCAATCAGTACAGTTTGTGCTTTGAGTTTCCAGCCTATCGAAAGAGTCCCGTCGTACAAGGAATTAAGTTTGTAACGCTGTTTCTGTATTTTCATGTTTACTATCACAGTAGATACGTTGTTTCGTTCGGAAGTGGTGTGTTTGCGAAAATGAATGAAATGTGGAAGAAATAAAGTTGCCAAAAGACTTGCTGTGAAAATTCCATTCTGCATCTATTGCGAGTATGCATTTTCTTTTTTCAAAGGGAAAAGAAGAAGAAGAAGAAGAAGACTTTTGGTATTTATATTTATAAAATCTTTTATTTTGACTTGCGCAAAGGTATCACAATGTGTATAATGATTATGAGGTTTCTAAGCTTTCGAGAAATGAAGATAAATCGAAGGAGTCATTGGCTGTGAATAATTTCCGCGCAGTGGCTTGTTCATTTAAACTTGTCGCTGCAATCTTCAGTTCATTTTTCCATCTTGCAGGTTCATCCTTCTTCACGGAACATATAAGTATCTCATTTACTTCATCTTGGATAGTTGAGCATACCGTAGATTTGAATATCGACTTTAATTCATCTTTTGTTCGTTCTTTAAGAACTTTATCACGGCTAACTAGATTCAAGATGAATAGGCCACCATCGAGCAGAGAGTCAGCGACTGCTTTTAACACAGGCATCTCAAGGAATTGCTTCGGTGGACAACTCATTCCAACAGTGCTATCTTTACTGTCGACGTCGAATAAAATTGCTTTGTATTTGTTGCCTTTTGCAGAAGCTTCCTGAACAAACCGAATCCCATCCGCAATTTCAACTTTCATTCTACTGTCGAGGATCAAACCAAAGTGTTCCGTAGCCACCTTTAACATTGCTTCGTCTATTTCAACCGCAGTGATTCTCAACTGTAAACAGGAATTAATTTCTAATTGCTGTATATTGTAATTCATCTTTAATTTTGTTTCGGAACTAACCGCTGACCGTGTTTTTCAAAGATGGACAAATTATCCTCTCGGATGCTACCCCGGTTTTCAAGGATGCAAAAATCGTTGGCTTTAAATTTTGTACCGTACCTTTGGGAAACAATGGTAGAGAAACGTACAAAGACTTCCACCTCCAAGGCCTACGATCATAATTTCATCTTCTTCTCTATTGTCTATTGCTGCATTTACGCCGATGCTCATGTAAACGTGATGTTCACAAGCGAGGAAACCTGGATCAATGATCTTCTTCGTTTTTCCGCGCCTTGATTTTGCTAAAAATTTAATCATTCGAATATTAAATTGTATCAAATTGAATCGTGGAACAGTGAGATTCAATAAGAACCTTGCTTGAGTCTTGCTTCACTTTGAATTACGTATGGATTGTTGAGGAAGATAAGCCGACGGAATTGATGGACATCATTGTCAACTTCTTCGATGACAAAGGGCCCGCTAAGGTCACTCTTCCCTTCGTAGCAAATGTGACGAACCCCGACATCCCCGCCAAGAGAGAGAAACGGTATGTCTGTCTTCGCTGGAAGATCTTCAGGTGCAAAGTTGCGAACACAGTCTTGCAATTCATTCTTAACTGCGTCCCAATTCTCAAATTTGTGCTCGCGACGCAGAGTAACAATCGTTAATCGATCTTTTCCAGCGCTGTTTAATACTTGTTGGCGACCTTCTTTCGTTGCAAACAGCCAATCAGTCTCCCTTAAAACGAATTGTACATAGAATTGCAACTTGCAAGGAATTTGATCGATTTTCTATGAATTTTAACTCACTTTCCTTGTGGGACAATAAATGCAGCGTACGATTTCACTCGAGGTTTTGCTTGATCAACAACGTATACAGTGTATCGTGGATGTTTGTCGCCAGGACGATGAAGATCGAGTGATATTTCTCCAATATCCGCGACACTGCGCTTCTGGAGACTGTTACAAACAAGCGCGGATTGCTGAGCGGATAATATAGCGGATAACAGGTCATCTGTAGTATTTAATCTCTCGGGTGGTCCGTTCACTAAACCGATCTCTAGCACCTATTGAGATTAGAAATCTTCTGTAAAAAATAAGCGCAGCAACTTGAATGATCCGATTACTTTGAGAATACGTATCTGATGTACATTCTATAGTCAACGTACCGTTTGTGTCAGATTTACGAACTTGGTCGCGATTACTATAAAAACTGGAATCGAGCTACCTTCTTCTTCTCGGGATTTCGCTTCCGCTTCGTGACATCGACATATTCGTAGCATGAATCCTGCGGTTGGAAAATAGGAGAGTATCTTCCTTAAAATATGCTCTTGTAACAGCGATACGCAAATATATCGTCCAGCATTACGTAAGATTCTTGTGAGTTCCTAAAATATAAAATTTAAAATTTGATACACGTCATTAGTGTTATCGTTTCCTCGTTGGTCATTAGTTTACACGATCCTCACACTAAAGTATTTGTCAATGGCGATTAAGGTTTCTTCCTTGGTATCTGGCATTAAAGCATCCAACGTGCCTTTATCCAATATAACTCCAAACTTCCCATCTGGATACGTCGTTTGCGTAGCATCCATTTGTTCATAAATTAATTCTGGCCTCACGCCAGCGTTAATATCTCTCATTTGCTTTATGACAATATGAGATATATCAATGTTAGTGATATTCTTGTAACCAACATCGTAGAGCGACATACCGAGGGTAGAATTACCGCATCCGACAATAAGGATTTCATCCTTTATCTTGATATATTTGAGAAGAATTTCACAGAGCTCCGGATACTCTCCATACCTAAGTAATATATTTACAGTACAAATCCGAATGAAGGTTAGGGTTACTTTCGTATCTCTGCTAGAAAACTTACCATTCGAAACTCTTCTTTCCACGTTTCTTGAAAAAGGTATTCCAGTATTCGGTGTGACTAAATTCTTCGTGTGCTTTCGGCAGCAAATTCATATTTTCCCGTTACTTCCCAAGGGAATTCGTAAACACCACTGTTATTCCGTTTCTGATCAACTGTGATTCAGGTCAATTAAGGTTAGGATACTCAGCTGGACACGTTTCACCGCACGTGAATCGAGTTTGTACAGCGCCTTTCACAGGTTACAGCAGGAAGCGATGGAGTTTAGTATAATACTCATAATATTATGAGGGATGAGAAACACAGACTCGTCGAACTGTCAACTAATATTTTGGGAAATTGATTTTGTGTGATTAATTTTGCATTAGTATCATCGGCGATTATCTTAAGAAGAATTATAACTTTTGTATTTATTATTATCTTCAATGCGCGGTCTCTCTCTCTCTCTCTCTCTCTCTATCTACAACTCATATTTCTTGTCTCTATTCTCAGGAGATTTACGGGACATCGTTGATGTGCGCCTGAATAATGTAGAGCCGGCGCGAATCAACGAGGCCGATAAAACCACGCGGAATAATTGCTTGCATAGCAATAATCTTCCCTCTTTACGATCCTCTACGATGAGACTATCGATCGGGCAATCTCCCCTGCAAAAAGCGTTGGGAAATAGTGGCGAATGAAGATCCTTTAAGAAAAGTAAGTTTCCAACAATATCACCCATTCTTTCAAAAATATTAAGTTGCTACATAATTATTTTTATACATCAAAATAAAAGCAAATATTTTCTTTTCCGAGGGACAAATCTACGATTTTGGCTATGGTCGGAGTACGAGCGATTGAGATATGCTGCAATACAATATTCTACGATCCAACAGTCGCAAATTGGTACTTACAGGATTCCACAGTTGAAATTTTCTTACAACTACTTCTTCCACTGCGTTTTTATTAAGTTAGTTAGTGCGGTTGTTAATCATTTATTATATGTATATTAGATATAAGACAGGCGTTAGTTTTAATTAACGCGAATCACATATATTTATTGTACAAATAAATGTAAAACGATTGAATGCATAATAAAGTACGTATTATCAATATAACAATGGAATTATTATTTATAAACCAATTCCCAGTCACTATCCATTGCAATCCTACTGCAAAATTCCTGCGAAAACGTAAAGTTCAAAAATTCGTTAAAATTGCAATTTCCAACTCTCTGATGACGTCGTTGATGACGTCAGTATCAGGACTTTCGTGCCACCTCTTCATGGGTTATGTGTTCCTGTTACCAAAGTGCAAAATTTCGAAGAAATTTTTCAAACATTTGAAATTTTCGCGGTCTAAAATTTTAAAATTCCCGCGCTTGGTGACGTCATCGCTGACGTCACTACCAGGACTTTCGTGCCACCTCTTCATGGGTTATGTGTTCCTGTTACCAAGGTGCAAAATTCCGAAGAAATTTTTCAAACACTTGAAATTTTCGCGGTGTGAAATTTTGAAATTCCCGCGCTTGGTGACGTCATCGCTGACGTCACTACCAGGGCTATCCTGCCACCTCTTCATGGGTTATGTGTTCCTGTTACCAAAGTGCAAAATTCCCAAGAAATTTTTCAAACACTTGAAATTTTCGCGGTCTGAAATTTTGAAATTCCCGCGCTTGGTGACGTCATCGCTGACGTCACTACCAGGGCTATCCTGCCACCTCTTCATGGGTTATGTGTTCCTGTTAGGAAAGTGCAAAATTTCGAAGAAATTTTTCAAACATTTGAAATTTTCGTGGTTCAAAATTTTGAAATTCCCGCGCTTGGTGACGTCATAACACAGGAAAAACTTTGACATTCGTTTTTCTTCTTTAGTTTTTTGGTTTGCGGACTTTCGAAATTTCAGACTTTGATAATTCTATTCATCATTTTTGGGTTTGTATCAGGATTTGTGGAATTGTGGGGTGTAAAATGAGTACACATTGTATTTCCTTAATATTTTGTTTATTTATTACTCCAGTTTACATGAGTTATACTGATACATTAAATATTACAAGAATAATCATTAAAACTATCGCTGAACTTGTAACCGTATGTACACCGGAAATGAGTGGAATAAGTCAGATCAAGTAATCCGTACCGTTGCACTTTGAAAAAATCAATGGGCAGGAAAGATTTTCGAAACCATGGGGACCGTGAGATGTGAGATTCTCTGCGTAGCCCACTTTTAAAGTTGCGGATCTCAGCTGTAGTCGAATACCGTAGTTTTGAATATTTGGATCCTGAAACAGTGACAAAAAACAAATATGTTAAGTGTAGTGTTTCTAGAGAAGAGTCGGAGAAAGTAAGAAAGTGCAATAAAGTATAGAAGATTCCACTTACATCATGTAATATCGCGAACTGCTCCTGAACTGGTTAGTGAGAAGAACAGGAAGCGTGCTCTCGCGTTCATGTTGTATTTTGGTCTCGCCTGCAAGAATGACACCAGTGGCAACGCACGAATTCTGGAAAAAAAAGTCATTAGGTTCTTAGTAGATTGCACAAATTGACTGGCGATATCTGATTCTTCGCAATTAAAATACTCGCCCTTTCATAACTTCGGTAGCGCACGGCTTCGTTTCGGTGTAAACTTGTCTCGAATAAGGCCTTGCGCATTTTTAATCTGCACCTGATCTCGGTCGCGTATCTCGCGATCGCATGAAATTCCGCTGCTAGTAGCTTGAGTAATAAAACGCGTGAAGAAGTGCGTTTGCCGCAAATACGTATCGTGGCGGCATCATCGATTCCAGTAACGAAGCACCTTGTTGCGACTCGCCTTGCACGAGTATTACTCGTGACTCCGACTAGAACAAAAAATGAATCTCCTAACAAAGATAAATTTCATCTTTAAAGAAAAAAGAAATTACCATCAATTTCTTTTTCCAAGATAAAATTCTAACCGGAACTGTAAAGGTGCAATTTAGCATTGGGTTTAAAAAATTCATTTCAAGAATCGTAGATTGCCACTGTATACGTATAAAGTGAGCGGGTGAAATTCACGCTAGACAATTGTCCATGATACACAAAGTATCGAACTGTAAGTCCACACTCTATTTACTATAATTCGAAGTACACACATATTCGTATTCCCTTGTCGCAGGACGAAGGAGACTATATAGAAATCGATTCGCCAAGTGGTTTATTTGCGATACGAGCGTATTGTCGCTCGACGGAAATCGCTGTGCGAGGAGGGTGTACTCTGCAAGTGCGCATAACGATAATGGAGATTACGAGGCCGCTTGATTTCCATCGTAGCGCGTGCCTTCGCAATATGATTAAAAGAAGCAGATTATCGGATGGCCTGACCAGTGGGTATCGGAGAAAGGGTGGTGCGCTTGGAACGATCACTTATCGGACTTTATTAATTTCCTTGATGGGTCTAGCCGCAAGTGACAGATTGTACGCGGCCGCACTTTGCCCTCGATCGAATAGAATAACGCCTTCGAGCCGTTACCGCAAAATTGGAGCGCACCTTTGGTCTTTCTTCTTAACCACTAACTTAATTAGTCGCTTTTCTAAATTCTCGACTTTGGAAACATTGCTTTATTTTATAAATATATACTTTATAAAAATAAATCCTTGATCAATGGTAGGAATTATAATATATACAATTGTAATATTGCAAAAACTTGTACTTTTTGCCTTCGGAATAGATACAACATCTGTCTTCTTGTACTTGGCTCGAGACAAGACTCCTTGTCTCTTGATTTAGCTTTTAAAAAATAGATAAAAATGACTATTAAAATTAATAGAAGTTATAGCGATTTAACGATCGAATAAGCGGACAAGAATTTGACAGGTAACAACTTCACTGGCTTCGCGAAGCTGGTCCGTTGGCAGCTGCGAGTAATGAGCCTCGTTGTCCTTCGAAGAGGGTCCGACTCTTTCGTCTTCCTATAACTCATCGAACCACTCTTGATTGCGTAATTGCGATTACGCGTAAAGAGTTCCGCAGGTGTATCAACGACACACGACTTTACAATTATCTCGTAATTTTATCAATTATAATGATTACCCTTAGTCGGTTCAGCTGAATCTACTCGAGACGAGACACTATAGGACATTGCTGAAACAGTTCGTGAGAATCACTAGATTTTCACGGGAGAATGAACGCAATGAGTAGAGAAGTCGAAGTATCGAGGTTTAATTCTAATAAAAGGGACTCTCGCAAAGGCACTCGTCCCACGAGTCTCTCCATAGCAAACCAAATAATTGCTTTGCGCGAAGGGTTCGTCCGTTGTGGAAACACTGTCGCAGTGGAAGAACATTCGAGGGGTGGGAAATTTGTGCGACAATCGTTTCGCCTCGCGAGGATTGATTCTAACCCTAGGGTCAGCTTTGACAAACACTCGACTAAAAGTATAATCTATAAAAATGATTTCGTACCTAAATAATTCAATACAATTATTAATATTCCATTTAAATCGATATAATTTAATTACAATTGATTGTCAGGGAATGAGGGATGAATTTTTTCGATATCCTGCTTTTACAAAGTGTTAAGTGACTCTAGTGGAAGACACTGGTCGTGTTGGGTGATCGATCGTACGTTGAAATCTACCATGAATTATAGATCGCCGGCTGCATCGACGACGTTCTGGTCAGATAAAAGGCGTAATAAGTTTTGCCGCCGGTACAGAAGCAAACATCGGTTGGCACGCGAGCCTCGCGTCATCGATACGCGCGATCCAGGATAATGACACCGTCATGAGATCGCGCGACACCGACCCGTTATGTGCTTGTTACACTTGCTCTGAATTTTAAATAGCACGAAATGGTCAGAGTGTACCGTGTATCCGTTGTTCTAGTACAATTCCTATCCCCTATTCACCCTCGAATTAACTTTAATTACAATGTAAAAAGCATCTACCAATTTCTCAGTTAATCGAAGAATAGCTTAAAAATCATAATTCGAATATGAATATAATAATTAAAGAGAACTTTAAAACTAGAAAATGATCATCGATCAGGAACAGTATATTTAATATTAAAAAATCGATTAGTATTAGGGAAAAATTTTGTGATTTGTGGATTCCGTTAATTAGGATCATTTTCTTTAAAATTCAGGGAAGCGAAGTCTCGAGTTGAATCGGCCCCAATGAAAGCAGTGTAAAGCATGGTAAAGCAAGCGCGCAATCGTTTCGTGCACAAATATCACGAATATCAACCGGGCGGTCTCGCATTTCCTATGGGCTCTCCCCTCCTCTTTTTCTCTCTGATTCCTAATCGACTGCACGATTGTAACGGAGAGTCGCGCCATTGTTTACTCTCCTTTTGCACACGGTTTTCGCGTGATATTCACCGAATGCGCAACGTTCTCTTGGAAATTCTCCACCACAGGGCACGTAATTCGCGTATAAATTTTCCTTTTGTTTTTATTGCCAGAAGATAAGGGGTAACGGGATCGCGCGATAGAACCGTGCTCCGAGGGTTTATTGAACAAATCTTCCTTCGTGAAATCGCAGATTACGATTTGCCACGAGGAAATTCTCCATGCAACCTCGCTTTGAATACTCAATTCTTTTTTCTAGATAAATTCCATTGTTTGTGAAATTATTCGTAGCAACTTCGATCGAAGCTCGACTTTCCATGCGTTGAAATTCCCAAGTGGATCTATTTCCTACGCGTTTAAAGCTCAACTAAAATGAAAGAATCATGTACCTGCAAAAAGATCATCGTTAATTCGAATAAAACAATTCTAATGAAAATGGACTAAATGAGACTCGATGTTACACTGGGATACATTCTCTCGAATTCTGTTTCCGCTTGGAATCCTCTGCCAATTGTCGAATGAAGGGTCACGAAACCCGGAGAGACTCGAGTTTGCTCCGCTTTGTCAAGCGATTCCGCGTGTGTATCCAACTGCGGTAGGATGATACACACCTCGTGAGTAAACGCGACACGATTATTTGCCGTGTCATGCCACCATGCTCGATTACGTGTGCTCTTCGATCAGTATCATTGTCCGAGTCTTCACCCCTCATCATCCTTCGTTCACCCGCCTTTCTCCATGTACACGAATCGCGCACGCGCGCGCGGTCTTTCTCACCGAGTATCCGGCCAATTTTCACCTGTACATCGCAACGTGTCTGTTCTTGGTCTCTCCTCCAATTAACAAGTCGCGTAATTGCCGCGGGATATCGGTGTCCCAACAAAGGTCCGCTATCCAGCGATCGAGGGGAAGCAATTCCGCAAATGTGCGCCCTGAAAAATCGAGTATAATCAGCGATTAGCGATAAAGCTACTTGTGCCGAGTACTTGGCGCTACTTCACGCAGGATTACATGCGCACATTTGAAGATTGTGATCGCTTGGGTTCCTTACTCGAATCCTACGGCTTTATCAAGGAACTCTGTAAAGGCTCGATAACGAATTCTGGATGGCACCGGGCACGTGCACCACACCACGAACGCTTGCTCGTCAGCAGGTGCACCGATATAAAATAAACTCGAGAGAGCTGCTGCTGCTGCTGCTGCTTGCTCCTGCCGCTTCTCTTGTTGACTGGCTGCCTGGTTGGCTGCCAAGTTGCGATCTGTAGCACGCGAATCGCGCGCGCGCGCGCGCCCGTGCGGAATGTGCGTATCGCATGGATTTTTTGCTTGAATCCTGTGCCAAGTACCCTTACCAGGTCCATCTGCTGTTACGTACGTAACATGGATTTTCCTCCGATTTTTACTTGACAGTTTTTTTCTTCTTCGAACTCCCTAGATTTCTTTCCTCAACCTTTTAGGTACGGCTGAATTCTGCGTGTGGATATTTCCCTGGATGGCAGGGTCTGATACTGCCGTTTTAAAAACAAAGACTGTATATTCTGTCTGTTTATTGTTAATACTGTTGTAAATCGATGTAAAGACAAAAGAAGTTCAGAGAGATGGCATACACGAAAGCCACTATAGTGGCGCGTCGTCCTGAAAGATGATATCCACGAAAGCGACTTTTTGCAAAAATTGTATAAACCACCAGTGAATCCTTGCGAAATCATTCGCAGAATTGTAGATCTATCGTTTCGCTTTTGACCGCGAAACTTTTTCCTTTACGTCAGTTTCCGGTTAATTGGGAGCTCGCCGATAAAGATCGCGTAAGTCTGTAGCGAGCGTTTGGAGGGTTACGTTTAATTACAGTGTCGAACGTCGACGAAGAACAAACTGCGACTGGCGAAGAGATAAGTGAAATCGCGAATCTTGCAGGATAGTAGCGCGGTAATGAAGCTCCTGCTGCTCCTTTGCCAAGCGATTATTTTACGCATTTTTTACACTTTCGCGAGCTCGCGTGTTACCAACCTTGGCCCGTTGAGAATTCATGCGCGAGATTTCGGACGTTTAGAGCCAATTTCACGAAGCCAACTTCACGCGACATCCTGTTTCTTTCCGTTCCCTTTGCATCGCACCCGTTATCATTACTATCATTACTGCCGCGTATCCAACCACAAATCTTTCGCGCGAACGCGCAATCTCATCTGCCCTTGCTTCGTTTCCTGCATACGGACCGCTGGCGTGTTCTTTCAGCAATTTACTGCGTAACTCTCTTCCAGCAGCTTTTTTTCGGCGCACCCTGCACACGACAATTTCGGACGACACCGGGACTTTTATCGGCCGATAATTGAGACCGAAGAGCGCTGCTCGCACGACTTAAGTGTACAAATTTGCTTGGTATACTTAAAGCAGGTTTGTCAAAATCCACCAGATGGCGAACTTACTATTACGATATATTCTTCTGAGTAATGCGTCCAGTGGAATAGAATTAGTCACGAAAGATACAACCTGACGATTCTATTGTTAAAAGATATCAATCTTCTTTTACCTTGATTGAGAGTGAAGTCGCATGGACATAAGTTCCTCTGTTCTAGAGTTTCACCTGCTTCGGTAGCAGGTAGATTCTCAGCTTCCGCCCCTCTCGATTCTGCCTGGTCACCGTCAACTTTGTTGCTACGGACTCTTTTTCTCGGAAACGATCCATCGAAGGAGTCTTCGAAGCAAGTGTCGAACGTTAGACGATGCTTTTTATCAACTCCTCGGGCGACGCCGACGCGACCAACCATTAAAGCAATTTTCGTCCGGTTCTTTTTCCAACTGGTTTTACAGCTTTATTAATCTTATCCGAAGGTTTCGAGCCAATGTCTGCACGAATACGCGGGACATAGGAAGTGGTAGCGAGAGAATGAGAGAGCCGCAGAAAAAGGCTGCTCGACAGGATTGCACGTTTTTGAGGGAGATTTAATTGCGGATAACACACGTCGACGATCGGCCACGATAACTCTTATGACACACACGTCCCAAGCAAGAACTGTGCCGGCGTGTGTCACACGGAAGGCACTCTCTTGCTCTCTCTCTCTCTCTCTCTCTCTCTCGAATATTGCCAATTAAATTTTCTGCCACACGGTTGCCGTAATTGTAACAGGTGCCGTTTGTTCGACGACACTGTTTTTCCTGGCAATTCTTTTTTCTTTTTTTTTTCGACCATCCCAAGCCTCTTTAATTATTTCGATACGAATCGTTCGTTGGATGCTGCTTGCTCGGTGTCCACTACCGAAATCGGGAGTATTGAACTCGCGTGCGACGAGGTCTTCTTCCGGGGTGGAGGCGCGTGCAGCCACGATCTCGGGTTGATCTTTTTAAATTGCGGGATAATTGGCGAGAGCTCTACACGGGAGCACAATGTTACGAGATTGCGCCCTGTCGCTCTTCTGCCGCTCGTTACTTTAAGCGCTTCCAAGGAAGCCTCGCGCAATTCGTCTGCCGTTGGAGTTTCATGGAATTATGTTGTTTTGGGTGATTTACCACCGCCCCAAGATATCTTCGAGCAATCTCTGCCACAACTTAAATTATCTTCTTCCTCATTGTAATTTTCCTTATGATTCTCTGTCCCTTTAGCGCGTTACCTTTGGAACGAATAAAACCAGTGCCACCAAATAGGATCGTAATTTGTAGACGCAAGGATTACCGATCGCGAGACATTCAACGGGAACCGCAATTACGGAGGGTCCTTGCTGCGGTGAAATCGGATCGGCAGGATTTACTGCCTCGAAACGCGCACGGCTTGACAGGATTCGAAGAGTGTAATCGCACGATGAAATATCTCTGCGCGACGCGCAACTACAAATGCTCGGGTTGAGGCATTTATCGGCATCGAAGGCTGCGATTTGACGCGGTGATACGCGTTTCACGGTGCAATCAGCCTGTCGATGGGAGCCGATGCTCGAGCGCGCGATCGTGTACTTAATTGAGATTCACCCGACTTGCAATTAGAGCTGGACCAACGTAACAGCCAGCGAGCAGTCTTTTCGGTTTGCCAATTCCCTACTCATCTTCCCCATTGATCCCTTTTGATTTATATCGAGTTACCTTGCCAGTGCAAACTGCAAAACACAATCTATACTACACATTATGTATACACGAAAGATTTAAATTATTCGGCAAGTTGATGAGGTAATAATTGCTGATTGTCGATGAGAAGAGGATGAAACTGAGAAGAGAGAGAGAGAGAGAGAGAGGAGGGTCTGATCGCAGTCTCAGCGGGCAAGGAACCGGTACCGGAAACCGGCAGCGTGCCGCTCGTGCATCTTGCAGGAGAAAATCACGGCTAAGTGCATCGTTGTCGTGCCTGCATGAATTGTGGGCCCAGCGGGCCCTACGCAAGAAGCAGGGTTCCTTGACCGCAGGAGGAAGCGCTCGCGCGAGATCTGTATCGTCGCCGCTTAAAAATGTAGCCCGGTTACCTTCGAGATGTCTCAGGTACCAAAAAATTGCTAATGCATTGCCTTGAGTGTTGCTATTATAAACGAATTAGTAAAAGTGAGGTCGAATACCTGCGGAATGAGAGTCAAGTGAATGGAGAATCCTCATGAGAGGATTTGAGGAATGCTAGAAACAGATCTAAGAATAGAAATGGGACTTTTATTGAAGAAGGGTTCGAGATCGTTTGTACCAATCTACTCACTTGGGTTCGAATGATCGTTCCAAGCTACAATATGGATTTCATTGGTCGCGTTTGGGTAGGGTTCGCCGACCGACGCTCCCTTTTTCCCTTTTTCCCTTTTGCCCTTGCTCGAGAGAAGTCCCTGGGCAGCGGGCGCGCGCATTGCGGAAGATCGGATTTGTCAGATACCCGAGAAGAGGGTGGTGGTATGTCCCCTGAGCGACAGAGCGAGCGGCAAGAGAGAGAAAGAGAAAGAGAGAGAGAGAGAAACAGAAGCGAATGGTGGGGCCAGTAATCTTAAGTGGAGGGCACCCGGCTGGCAAAGGGCCCTCGGGGCCCTTAACAGCGCAGCAGCTGTTTTCGGGTGCGATGACACTTGCGCATGCCTGGAGCACCAAGGGAACTCGAAAAAGAAAAAGGGGGTTGAGGGAGAAGGGCCCAGACCACTCTGGCAACGCCGACACGCCGCGATACGCCGCGAGCCGTCTCGCAAAAACCGCAGAAGGCCGGGACTCAATGGGCACGTGCCCTTACGAGTCAATTCACTTGGTCGGCTATTCGTGGACCGGCCGCTTCCTCTGCACTTCCTTTGCCTCACTTCCTGTATCCTTTCTGCCTTCGGCTTTACGCTTCCTTCGGTCTTCACTGCGCTGAACTCTTCGACGATATCCTGCCAACCTACCGATTCGTATCTTCTATCGTGTCATCTAGATACACACTTCCAACGTGGTCTACATCTTTCGAGCAGTGCTGGAAACATACCATTATCTTTTCATCAATAAAATCCAGAAGGATGAGATTAAATCTAGATCATCTTATTTACCGCGATAACTTGTATCATTGAAGTTTATTGACCCATCCAGCTCGCATTTAATAACTCGTTTGCCTTCGCCGTTTCTTTTCCTGAAACGGCTGTCCAGGCGACTTCGTGCTGAATTATTTAGCAGTCCAGATACGACAAGTTTGAATGGTGATCCAGCGATCTGGCTGACACCACTACCGATAAAAAGAACCGTTCCAGGAATTTCCCGTGGGGGTTGGTGCGGTGGTGCCAATGGTACCCTTCCCGTTCGCGGTGGCCTTTCCGTGGCGTGTGTCTTCCTGGCTGCTCGTAACCCCCGGGTGGGTAGTTTTATTTACACTCGGTGTCGTGTTACGGACTCGTGCACGCCCCGAGAAGCGCCACTTATCTTTACAGCTCACCCGTACACGCGCGCACGCCCCGGACCGCGGACCTCGAGTAGATCGCTATCTGCGCGCACAACGCGAATTACGCTTTTCCACTGCTCATCACCGATGACCCACTTCATTAGAGAGTCGAACGTATGTATAACGATTCTCAGGCACAGACCTTATAGCATGCAGCTCTTGCGTCCTATGTCCTCTCTGTTCTTCAAACGCACATTCAAGAGCAACCTTCTTGCATTTTGGTCCCTCGGCGTACAGGTTTCTTCGGAGAAGCAAGAAGTTAAAGACCCCGCAGAGGTTTTATCGGCCGGAGAGCACCGCATTCTTCATGATCGCGTGTGTGCCGGTACCGGTTGCACGCAACG
The DNA here is from genome assembly GCA_963989405.1 of Trypoxylon attenuatum. NCBI lineage: Eukaryota > Metazoa > Arthropoda > Insecta > Hymenoptera > Crabronidae > Trypoxylon > Trypoxylon attenuatum. The sequence continues at coordinate 11,051,574 of OZ022493.1, read as the reverse complement.
TGCCACGCGAAACGATAAATTTATGTACCCACCCGATACCGGGTAGCAAATGCCGGATTATCTGCCGACAGATGAGTCGAACAGGGGGGGGAAAAAAATCGAATGCATGAAGGAACCAGGACGAAAAAGCGAACGAGGAAGTCACGAAGAGATTTTGCTTTATTTCACCGTTCACCGAAGGAATTATGTGTACATCGAAGAATTATTTTCACCCTTGAATTTTACGAGGGAAATACTAAATGAAATTTGTTAAAGCGAAACTCATAAGATATTCTTCGAGTTTGAGATAGTATTGAGGATTAATTAAAAAAAAAAAAATAATTTTTACTCGTACATAGAACGACGAGAGACTGAGGGCCCGAGTTTTTAAGAGTGTCCGATTACGAGGGCATTTACCCTATTAGCGAGTAGTCGGTTGTAGTTGGAGGCGCTTACGGGAGGCAGACGTATTCATCGTAGCACGTCAGGCTGGCTGCAGGCCGGCTTTAGATACAAGGGGATAAGGGATTAGGCATCGTTCGAGGGGCTTTGCAGGAACGGGGCCCTTCCAGGAAGCCCAAACCTCGGCAGGTTTTTCGGGTGCAGGTGGTTTGCCAGCATGTGAACGTATGAATAGAAGGCGAACGGGTGGATCCACACACGGTGAATGTACTCTCTTTCGACTCTCCCGTGCAGCACACTCTCTCATACTCTCTCTCTCTTATCTATTTGCTTCCTCGATCTTGATCTATCGTATTTCCCTCCAACTTACCTCCAATTTAGACTAAAAATTTCTAAGAATTATTCGATATCAAAATTTTTGGCAGAAGCTATTATCGATTCTCGATGAAATTACGATTTTGGTTTAAACGATGAATGTGGAATGGAGATTGCGAAGTGGTCAGGTATGAGCGCGGCTTTAAGCACTGGTGCCCGCGAGCCAACTGCCGCGTTTTTGGGCCCCTGTCAGAGTGGGAGAAGGTGAGGAGGAGGCAGGAGCCACGCGCCAGGGCCTTATGGCCTCCACGGGGGTAATTAATACCCCAGACAGGGTGTAACCGATACTCAACGCCCCCGCGTTCCTCGCTCCTCGGGCCCAACTTCCCTCGTCTCTTTCCGAACGCTTCGTCCTTCCTCCTTTTTAATCGGTCGCGATGAGGTAAATGGCCCGGTAATCGTACCTCTGCCCATCAATTCGATACGGTTTCTTTCTCCCTGAGACGCTAAACGGAACGGCCCAATGATCGTTTCAATTATGCGGACACCTACACCAAATGATTTGTCAATCCGTTGCGTAGAATTCGCTGGAGACTCATAAAAAAATTCTCCTTCTTCCAAGAATATTCGAATTGTATTTGAGTTCATCGGAGACTCAATGATACAAGGGGACTTCCAAGAATATTTCAATTCTATCAGAATTCGTATTCGAAATAATTGGTCAATCCACCTATAGGATTCCACCGATCGCCATTAATCTCGTGCGACTTACAGGAACGTTGAAATTCCATTTAACATGGTTGACTGTAATTTTGGATGATGATGCGTGGTAGGATGAATTTCGTCGATGTATAATCGCGATGATCGAGGCAATTAAAGCAACTGATTGAGAACCACTGCGGACCGTTCAACCCGAAGAGGACGAGAAGGAACTGAAGGGCCCAGGGACTGACGCAGAGGGTCTTATTAAACGGTGGTAATAGCGGTAATAATAAGAATTACAATAATCTCGGTGGTCAGGAGGCCATGTTCCGGACGCGCAAAGTGATTTAGGTACTCATAAGTGGCCAGTCTAAGGATGATGACTCCATCGAAGGCGCACTACGCGGCTCAAATTAGTTTCACTTTCGCGATGATGTCCAGCGAAAACCGGCCGGCTATTAAATCGATCCACCGTCGCGTCGCCCTGGTAATTAATATTCTAATTAGGATCCCAATCCAAACTGCATGCATTACGTTATCCCCCTTCTTGGCGAATGAACGTAGCTCGCGAAAGATTTGACGATTATGAAGATTGCTCGTGGAAGTAGGGCCACGTTTTATCATGACATTATCTTATTAGTTATTGAGCAAGAAGGTCACTAACCCATGATTCAATCTGTTAATAAACTCTCAGTCCGCCATGTTTGTTCGCGGTTATACCCGTGGTGCCCCAGTAATTAAGAACGTATTGACTCCTGAAATTAAAATGGGGTACCATTTTTAATGAGGCTCGTCGCAATTGAACATAATTCGTTGCATTAATCTTTTCCGGTAATGGAATCCACTTGTGAGACACCGATCAATATTCCTGGCATGGAGACACCCCGTAATCCCCAGAGTTATTCCAGTGATGTTACGAAGCAGGCTATGCTAATTTCGAATGAAGATTGATAATGCAAATGTCATTGAATATAGCTGATTATACCGTATAATAAATGTCGCCTTCTCTTGCTTCTTCTTTTCAGTTCTACCCTAATTATCCACAAACTGTCTTGAAAATTGCTTCAAATTTCCTGCCGCCTAATAATTCCATTAATAATAATTTCATTGATCGCTCGTTAGTATATCTGAATTCCAATCAGTTTTGCTGTTGTTAGATTCGAATTTCAGAAACACATAAGAAAAGTGTGATACAAATGCAATTGTTTCGGGGTCTGGAGAGGAATAATATCGCCGGAGGAAGATTTCAATTACGGCATCGTGTATCATTATTAGTCCCGTTTGCCTTTTGCTGGGCCGAAAAACAGGAATACGGACTCTGTTGGAGCGAGCATTAAGAAAACTGTAGCGTGTAGTACACGATGGTCCTTAAACCAATAGTGGGTCACCTATATCATCGGCACACCGTGAGCACGTTCCTCATTACCGGAAATATCGAATATGGTCCTGCCTCGACACATAACGCATGGCCTCTCGTTCGCTCCATGGATTTCGCTAGCAGTTTCCTTGTATTCGCGTCGATAAATTAAGTCTCACGTTCGCCGTTCTCGTGATACATACCTTTATGGAACACGAAATTGCTTTCTCTCTCTCTCTCTCTCTTTCCCTGGTAAGCTATCTGCTTTCGGCGCAGCTGATAGCGGAGCCCGCTCGCTTGTCATCGATGGTATTCGACGGATTCGCGGTGCCCGTTAATCTCATTAACATCGTGGCGACCCTCTTTCTCCCCTACTCCGTGAACAAGGGCGTCGGAAAAAAGAACAGGACGGTATTTTTAGAGTAATTCTGTAACTCTATACAAGTAGAATATATAAGTAAGAGTCACGGGTTTCTTTCAGAGTCTGCGAAAAGACCCGAGCAATCTAGAAAAAAATAGAAATCGTATGAAATTTATAGTTGAAGCACATTATTATTCATTTTTCATGTTCGAGTATGCAGTTTCAGTACGAACGCGGGTAAATATAGGTCTGAAAAAAATCAGGGGCATTCTCTGATTCACATCGTATATCCATACATACAAAAAGCAGTTTATCGTGGGGAAGGTTCAGGAATTCGACTGCAAAGGCTGGCTTCGACGCTTCCCAGGGCTTCATGAGTTTATATATATAAAAAAAGGGGGAGTAGGTCAGATCCTAAGGAATCGCGGTCGATCGATACGGGGTTGTAGGGTGCGGTAATCAGGCATTGTTAACGGCGGTCAACTCGAGGCGCAACATAATTTAATGCAAACGAGACCATTGAGGCTGGAAGCAGCAAGCACCAGAAGGCAGCGAGAGAGCCACGGGATGACTGTTCACGCCTGTCACAATATTTTACGACGCAATGCCCGCGATCTTCGCTCGGGGGTCAGAACCCATTGTATCTCTCCGTGCCGTCCCAATTTATGTCGCTTTAACAGACCCCGGTGCGCTTTTCAGTAAGAGGCCTATGGAAAACTTGTGAATAACCGTGAAACCGAGACCCAACCACACGTAAATCAGGCGACAAAGTGTTGCTTCTACTTACCGAGGACAAGTGAAAACCTTGCGATCCGAGGAGAACCCCCCCACCCGAGAATTATACAGTTTCGCGCCCCCAATCCGTTTGCCTTCTGTGGATAGCTTCGAGGGGATACCAACGACCTGTTTCTGTTTTGTCGAGGTTAAATATCGCGATCTAAGCAACTGGTGACGCCTCCTGAGGATTATTGGATAAGTGCAGCCAGCTCGAAGGAATTCAGGAGGGTTCTTTCAGTCTCGCTGACTTTCAGAGGGTGTCAACTACGAGCTCGAAAATTTCTATCGATTAAAAACGTCTTAAGCGATGAATTAAAGTTTTCAATGATTGATTAATCTATTTTTTCTTCCACTTTAGAGATATTTCTTTTTTTATTAGGTTAAAATAAAACAAAACAGTTGTTCGAAATTTTTGAGGCATCGGTTTAAAGTTATTTCGAGCCGGGAAAAGTTAAAGAGAACCGAAGCAGTGACTGTCTCATAACTCGAGATTAAATCGCAATACGAACACTCTATCGAGCGGCGAGCAGTTTGCAAATTTATCGGGATTCCAGCGGTTTAAATTTGCCGAGCCCTTTCCTGCTGCTGGCACGATAAACCGAGGAGGGTGACAGTGCTAATAAACTCTTGGGCAAAGCTCGGGGTATCCCAACAAATTAGTACGTCTCAACGTATATTAGGAATATATGCAGATCTTCCGGTGGTGGTTTAATTGAAACGAAATCCACGATTTACACCTGCTTTACGCGCGCGTCTCTACGATGCACATAGAAAAGATCCAGATTCGATCCAGAAAGATACACGAAGCAACCGACACATGTTTCACTGGAATTCATACCGAGATACGATTTCGATGCCTGTAAAATTTATCGCAGCTGATGCACCGTTATATCGTATTACCGGTGGTCCAAATAAATCGCATCCCAAAAGCATTAATCGATCGCTATAAATCACGCTCTCCTCGAGACCGATTCCCCATCGGACTTCTTTATCCTAATTGTTGAATTATCTGTCATCAGGCTGAATTCCGAAAGATCCCTATCAGCTTCGACTCCACGGAATCTTTCATCTTGACTGCTACGGAGAATCGCATTTTCATCGCAAATTGTCCTTGTTTATTGCTGCACTAATTTCTTCCCAACTCAATTGTTATTTCTGTTTGCAGCAATTTTTTCCTCGGAGCAACTTTTTTTCTGTCTGAGCTCTTGTGGACTGACGAGCTACAACCGGCCACGAAATTCATTATTTTCGGCTGTAGGAACTCGGCTCGGGATTTAATGCTCGAAAGAGAGCAAAAGGACGGAGTTAACAAAGTTGAAACGCTGTGCGGCGGAACGAAACGAAAGAAGACGAAGCCTGAGCCTCCTGAGGTTAAATGCTCGCGTGTTCACTCGGTTTGTTTATGGTATCGGTGATTAAAATGCAAACGTTTGTTCCTGGACACCCTCCTCGCACACTGGCGTCGACTGACATTCGGCAACTTTTCGCGCGCGCATGCGCAGCCTGTTCTTGGTAATTGTAACATGACTCGCTGCGCGGCGAATTAAATCGGAACAATGCGACTCTTCTTGTATATGCTAATAGAACTTTCTCCTCCAGTATTATCTTCCCGATAATCCTTTCATTCCCAAACGATACCTCACTTTGACTCTTACCGAATTCTAGCACAAAAAATGATTTATGAAAGCGTGCAATTCGCGCGGCAGTATAGCCGGACGCGATAACGAGAGTCGGAAAGAGGTTAAATAAATTGTAATTACTATTGGGTTGGTCAGAAGAGGCGCGTGCCAGCTCGCGTTAGCCCTTCGTTCTTAAATGCGCAATTAACCCTACTAACGAGTCTGGCGAACGATCCTGCCACCCTTGCTCCCTTTGTCGATCTTTTTTGTACTCTGTGCCACTGAAAAACGAAGCCGTAAAGTTTCGCTCGAGATCGGTTCCAATTTGGCTCTTCCCAATACTCATCCTTACGTAAGCTACGTACACTATACTAGAAAGCCCGACGGTCATACGAAATGACCGTTGTTCTAGATATTATAAATTGTAATTAAAATGATTTGTGCAAAGGTATCTGCTAATTCAAACTGAATTACTCAGGGCAGGTGGTATCGGTATACTTCACCCTATTGGCAAGTACAGTTACGCAAGCAACCAATAAGCTATCGGCGACAAACAGACACTTTAGCCGTTTATATATAAGATTCTCTTACGACGATAATTTTTGCTTCTCGAATCCTTACCGATTCTCGATAACAAACAAATAAGAAATCGATCGAGTCAAGTTTTGATCCGTCGATTAATTCTCCTGTATTCTTTCATAAATAGCTCTTAATTGGGAATTGTATCGATCGCGAAACGCGATGGACTTATCGAACCTGGCGTAAGGATCTTTTTCGCAAGGTTCCGCTTGGCTTGCAGGGTACGAGAAGCAGGTGGTGTTATTCCATATCCGTCGGGAAGAGAGCGGCGCGAGGGCGGCGAGGAGAAGCAGCGCGATGCGTTCAGGACTTTCACCGTTTAATGAGACGTGTAACGAGTGACACGCCGATTTTAAAGCACAGCCTAACGAGTAAGCAAAAAATCCTTTGGCTGATCGGCATTACTCTTAGAACGATTATTTATTAATTAAGAGCATGCTCGACCACGTGGAGACTTTCGCCGGTTTTTGGGCCCGATAAAGGAACCGGCCGGCAACGAGAGACAGAGACGAATGATCCAGTTTCGCCTCGTGATACGCCGCGAGCGAGACTTATCGCCGGTAGATCGCGCTGTCGATGGATTTACGACGATTAATGTTTTATTCTCATTAATTCGATGAAATTTTCTGCTTGCGCTAAATTAATCCACTTCATTCTAATTTCTCATCTGCGAGATGCCACTGCGCAATAATCTATCGTAAGAAAGTTTCGAAATATTTGGAATTAATTTAAATCCATAGAATTAAGTACTTGAAGGGGATCGAAAAGAAATCGTGTAAGCGTTTAATAAGCACTGATTTACATCGACCAAGAGATATCTACTGCGAGTGGTCATATACCGTAGCAGACAATTAATCCTGATAATTATTCCGATAACCGCTATTATTTCTGAGGAAGTGATTTGTCGACTGGTAAGTTTGCGTTATCGCAGTTGTCGCTATCGAATGAGAGGTAGACGCGTGCGCACGCGCCTTTCCTCGTGGGCCCTCGTGGGCCTTATCACGGGCCACGTTTTACACCTGCCTCTTCGTGGCTCCTTCATTTATTACCTTCATTACCCGCGGCCACCGACGCCCTCTGCCGCAGCAATGCATTAATCTTCGCGAAGCCCCGCCGATATTTCACTCAACCCTCTCCTCGTCATCCTTATCACGCGTCTCAATACCTCCTTTGCTCAACGCCTTCCGTTAATTAGATTCTCCTTCGTTATCCCTCTGATTAATCCTAACTCTTCTTATTTCGATCTTAAGATCCCTCTATCAAATCGTAATTCTTTTTCTAGAATGTGGAAAAAAATAGAAACGGTACGAAAATTATTGTGTCACACTATTATTCATCTTTCTTGGTCGAGTATGTAGTTTCAGTACGAAGCAGGGTAAAAGTACGTTGCTGAAAAAAAATCAGAGACTCTCTGTTACGTATGTACCATTAATAGAATTATCCGTAAGGAATAATTTTAAAAAGTGTAGAACACTCAGCTCGGAAGAATTTCTATGAACGATCTGCCCTGCGTTGAACGAGGCAATTAAAGTACCCGAGCGCTGATTGTGCGCGTAAGAGTCGAAGATTCCGGGTAAAATTCAGCAAGGTTTCCCCTCTTAATTCCTGCCCATTGGGCGGAGGTTACTGGTTCGAAAGTGCGTTCCGCCGAGAGAACCGCAATCTTTTCCCTATTCTTCCTGGTTCGGCTCATCTGGACCAGTGGGAAATTAATGACCGGCGGGAGCGTTCCGTTCGAAGTAAAATAACGAGCGCATAGGTATTCCACGAAAATTTCCTCGTAAAGTCCTCTGGTTCCTGGTAGACCGAGTGATGCGTCTAGCTTTCTCACGTTAACGCGATTACCACCGACACTAACTTCAAACTAACTTCGAACTAACTTCAACGCACCTCACACTAATCGTCAAATTAGTCAATCCACAATTACTAGCAATCGTATCACACATTGAAATTGCGTTATGAGCACGTGCGAAAAATGTTTGATTCAATTCCTCGGTTGAAAAGATCGAACTGGTTGAATTACAAATAAGATAAGATTGTTACGATGAAGAAGGGGTAGAGGGATACCGCCGATAATTGAATGGTATTGTTCCGAGGCACGCTGAACGTGGTCGATTAACGATCGACTACCGTTACGCGCTGCCGAGCTCATTAACAGAGCACAATGATCAGGTTGCGCGCGTAAAATCGCTCGTGTGTGTCGTACGAGCGAATTAAGCCACGAGTGGCCCAATTACAACCAGCCTTTTTTTTTTTTCTTTTATTACAGCAATTGAAAGCAGTGAAATTGTAGAATTTCTTCGGATACAGTTATTAAGATAGGGTGTCTCAATGAATTTCCTTTGACTGCCGGTTTCTCGATGAGAATTAAAGGCTTTTGTTCGCCGAATGGGTCTCGATCGTAAGGAGTAACGTGGTGTAATAATCCAGGAAGAATTTAGTCGACGGTGGGAGGGGTCGGTGAGCCAGTCTTCTGCCTCCTGGTCACCGTCGCTACGTTCGGGGAATTTAATGCATGCGTGGAACGCCAGCGAAACGCATCCGTGGATGCAAAATCGACGGTGCGTGCGATTTATTAAATTATACAGAGCGAACACGATGCACGCGCGAGATATCGCCGATCTTCGATCGAATTTCTTTCGATTTTTTTCTCCTCGAACCGATCATTCCTCTCTCTCTCTCTCTCTTTCTCTGTGCCATTTCTCCATTCTCGTCTTTCCAATATCCTTTCCCTTTTCACGTCGAGCGTCTGGCTCATTATTTCTCCCTTCTGTAGCCTCTTGAATTTTTCCAAGCGTCCCAGCTTCGTTCTACGAAAAAAATTCTGCCCTTCAAAGTTGAATTTCTTTGTAATTACGTCGGAAGTCTAAGTAATTTTCACATATCATCAGGAGGAACTTTTCTTAATCACTCCCTTTTCACCACTTCATTATATCGGTTTCAATCGATTATATTTAAATGCAAACTTTTTTAGGTGTAGACTAGACTTGTTTTAATTTTTTCTCCGCTCTGTTAATTCTGTTTCTTTAATCTGGTAACTTTATAATAAATTATTATCATTATTATTATTATTTCTGGAATACAATAAAAATGCAACAATGAGGCGAATCGTAGATGTAGTTTTTTCGTTTAGTTCCTCGGTTCCTTTTCGCGATGCTTATCGGAGCGATAAAAGATGCACCTTTCCGATTTCACGGCTCTCCCGCGTGCCGGAGGATCAGAGCGCTCAGTTTTGAGAGCCTAATTGCGCCGTAAGATATTCGCGAGGCGCCTAATTCGCGTACGAACACCCATCAACCCATCCTATGGTCTCCAGGGCGCGTGCGATGCTGCGGCGAAAAGATAATCACTCGCGTGAAATTCAATTTCATCGGCGGATTATGAATAATTTTACGAGCTTCGCTCTAATTGAATTCGACACCTTGTGCCGCGGGGAATAACGAGCCGAGTAATTAGATGCTTGCACGCCGCACTGCGAGCATAATCGTACATGGGTGAGACGAAAACACTGTAGTAGTAGTGCTCGTAAACCTCGGTTATGAACACCCAACGTCAGTCCAAGTCGCGATCCAGGTATGGTCATGGCTCGTAAGATGCCGCGAATTTCGCGGAAACTCTACCCGATTATGCGAACCGACAGCTTCCTCGAAACCAACCCGCATTGATTTCCGATCTTGATCTTCCACGAAACCAACCATCGCAACGTCGTAGAATCTCAATGATACAAATTGAAATTGAAAAAAATCCAAATCTCTCTTGATCGCAATCTACTTTTATTATACTTATTTCATCCTTTATCTCGCAATTATTTATCACAGAGATGTGGAAAAGAAATCTCTGTAGATGCAAAGAAGTGGATCAAGAAAGTTGTTTTAATTTCGAGTATATTACCGGTCACGTTCCGGGTTAAGCGAGCAAGTATCTTCTCAGCTTTCAGAAACAATTTGTCCAATGGGCACGTAATGAGAAGGCTCGCGAGGACGTCGAGGACGCTCGAGTGCAAAGGGTTAACGATCCAGACTTTCGATACGTGCCGTAACGGGTCGCGTGAACGAGCACCACCTTGCTTGCCGATAATCGCGTAAAGTAAATATTGTCTTACGCGTCTCTGAACTTCCTCGATGCGAGGCATCTCTCTCTACCTTTCCTTGCGCACTGCGTCACATTCGACGACGAGTATACGCGAATCCTCTTTGCGGATTAACCAGAACATCCCGCTCGAAATTAACTAGGTTATATTCCGGAGGGCAGGTATTAAAAATTTGATTGGGTCATTAAGGGTTTTATTGCCTCGCGGCATCAGAGACAAAGTAAGAGACAAGTGGGGAGGGTCCAATAATTAAACGATTCACTCCCCGTAATTCGAGTAATAAATAAATGTAGCGGAAGAACTTGGTGATTCGATTCTGTGCCATTGATCACTCGCATCTTGATACAATAATTTTGTTAATTGATCGAGTGATCGAGGAATTCTGCGATTTCAAATCCCTTGTGAAAATTATTCTTCTTCGATGAAAATTGATCTTTGTGAGAGAAATGATGGTAAAAAATCAAGTGGATAGTTTGAAGTTAGTATTAAATATAGTGAAGATTTTTGATTGACCCTTGGGGGTTGATTGGATGACAATTAACGATCGACTTTTTGATCGAGACGCTTTCTTGGCTGGCCTTTAATCAAAGCCACGTCCCGATCGATCATTTTCCATGAGCCGCGGGCGAGGGTCTCGTTTCAAAATCCACCTGACGTTCTGTCGATGTCTGTTGCGATCGAGAATCGATTCTGCTGATCGAGGTTCTTTTAATTATTATCGGAACTATTTCGCCAATAACGAGAGCTCGATCAATTCCATTGTCACTCTCTCGATCAAATTACAAGGTAAAAATGAGAAGTAAGAATTGTGAAGAAAATCTTTCTCGGAAATCTTGGATCTCAGTGACGGTGAGTTTAGATTGTCAGGTCTATGGTAGATAAATATTAATTCGGATCGTTGATAATTGACCCTGGAACGAGTGATAGACTCTTTCAAAGACACGATGGATTCGGAGATCTATTCACAATTGGAGAACAGAGTTTACACGCGAGACTGAAATATTTGAAAGAAGAGTCGAAGTTAAAGAATTACTGATGTGCATCGGGAGAGGATCCAGTTCGAGGGATTCTCGTTTAAGAAGGAAAATAGAGCGATGGGATAGATGTAGCATGAACGATTAGCATGAGAAGAGCTAATCTAATCGTCGATTTTCATTTTAATGCTGTGTACCCGGAATATACCTTTGGGATTCGTTAGTCCCTTCGAGGCCATGGATCTTTGTTTAGCAACCCCAAGACTCGCTTTTCACTCGACGAAGGACCTATAAGAAAATCCACCTGAAACCCGTAAAATTCCTCGAGTCCGTTTATGCTAATTAAAGTCCTTTTTCGTCTCGGATTCCTCTTTCTACTTTCTATTCGATTTCTCAATGACCTCTCTAATTGCGTTGTAATTCTCACTAATTGCAAAGAAACCACTAAATGTGCAGTTTCCAATTTGGTGCATTAGAATTTTCTTAAAATTCTTCGAGATACTTTAAAAGACAATCGTCCTATTTTTCTTCCAAAAATTCTCTCAAGAATCTGCATAGAATTTTCAAGCTTTATTGTGACAATTGTTTTGTCTCTTTTCTCTCGTAATATAAGAATTTTATTCTTCTATTATTTTCCTCGTAATTCCTCTTCTCACTTGGTCCGTTTAATTAGCATACATCAAATTAACGTGGCATCTTCGAACTTCATTATTTCCCGGCGAGTTTCACTCGTTAATGTGCCAGTTCACTTTTCGGGATCGAGGAACTTTGGCATTGTCGATAAATTTCGACGGCAGACTTGCCGCTGATACGGTAAGTAGGCCACTTTATATATTTATGTAGCTTAATTAAGAAATTTGCATGGAAATTAAGCGGCTGATTATTTGAATTGGAGGTGAAATTATTTATTGACACGATTATCTGATTCCAGTCAATGGAGGATTCTTGTGCTAATCAACTTTCAATCTCTTTGCCAATCTTAACTGTCAATTAGGTAATCGTTTCGGTTATACAATATACAATAACATATGTACAATATAATATGATAATTAACATATATTAACATATATATAATCCAATATACCTGTATTAATAATAAAAAAAAACGATTCGCTGGAATTTTCGTGTTTCTCGACAGGACAGGTTCGAGTCAGCCAAAATTTCCTTTTACGGACTCGTCAATTTTTGTGAAGAAAGAAAGAAAGAAAGAAAGTGCCACAATCATCATTATAAAAATTCGATCCGTATTCGTCACGAATATCCAGTGACATTATATGGAAATATCGGAGGACTTCACTTTGTTGCAAAAATTCCGTGAACGGCACCTTCCGCATTGAAACCACATTTTCAGGCTACCACTTGCACCTGCTGCGTTTCGAGATCCTACCGGGCTCTCTCGAATCGTTCTACTCCTGTTTATGCTGCATTTTTAGTAATACCTCCACTTTGTGGCATCTGTCCCACGTAATCGCTAATAAACGCCTGGGATTATTAAGATCGCGTCGTCATTTACGCCTGTGGTGCAATTTTTCACGGATCTCACCAACGTATTCTTAAACGTGTTATTAACTTGTTGCAACTTTGTGCCGGAGACTGGGTCAAATTTTATTACCCAATTTGTAGCACATAGTGCGAGCCATTAATAAAATGGAGAGAAAAACCTCCCACAATAATAATTTCATTCTCACGGGAATGAAATTTTTGTAATTCGATTTTCAACGAAGACAACAAAATTACTGTATCAACGTTGTTGAGTTTGTGTAAGGATTTTGTGGAAAGATTTTATTTGAAAATAAAATATTCCATTTCTATGAGAATTGAGATTTTATAGTTTGACTTTGAGGAAACAGTGGTGAGTTTGTGTAGGGGTCATGGGGAAGGCGCGTGCGAGAGAGGTGAGTATTGACTGCACCTGCTCGAAGCTTTAAATCCGAGCCAACAACCTCGTTTCTGCGATTTCTTTGGTCACCTTGGCTGAAAATTGCTATACATTGAAGTCCCTATGAAAAATAATCTATGACGTTACTTCATCTTTAATTGCAGCATTTATTAAACTACCCTTTTTCTCGTCCAATTTTTGCAACTCGAATGTTTCACAGACGAAGCTAACAGCCTCGAGACTGCGTGTTTCTAAATCGCGTGTTCATTCCAAATGCTCTTGGGAACCAATAAAGCGTTCGTCAATTGTTCCATCGAAAGTTGAAAGTTCATGGAAATCGCCGATCCACATTACCGCGAATCGTGTCTCATTAATTCGCGAGTGAAATTCTCGCAGAGAATGTTTCTTCTCACCGAAGAAATATCGCTACTTTCTTATTCACAAAAATTGCCTATTGTCGCTTGGTAATCGAGAAATGATAGATTAGATTTAACAAATTTATATCAGGCGATTTGTTCGACACAAGATGGTTTCCCTGAAAGCGATAAGGGGTAAAGTGTTCGCGCGAAGAGTGTTCCCTTGGGAGCATTCGTGAAGAGTGCTCGACGACTAGTCGGCGAGTTCTTTCGTTGAGAAGGCTTTTTAATTCGCTCCTGACTGATCGCGTCGATAGACGTCGGGCAAATTGTCCCTCTAGGAATAGAACACGATGGATACTCGACTTTTTAATCGAATAATCCTGCGAAGTGAACTTTTAAGGCAGTGAAAAAAAATATTGCGATAGAGTTTCGAAGTAAAATTAAAATAAAAATTGAAGGTAAAATGAGGTAGAACGCAGATTTGATATTCGTTAGGAAATGTAGGAAGCAATTGCTTTAAGGAACTCAACGGATATTCTCTCGAAGTTTCTCAAGCCTATTCTCCACGTTTCTGACTTTTACGAGAGTTAATTACCACTGTAGTGAATCTCTAAATATTCAGCCAGTGGTCAAGCAGTAGCTCGTAACACTCGATCGTGTTCTTCGTCAAAATTCACTTGACCGAAGGATATTGTTCCGGCTCGTGCATTTCCGTATGCATTACCGTGCGATATTTAGCGGAGGTTGACGCCAACTGGATAAGTCGCTCGGAGGTATGCAGGTGAGAAAAAAGACTGGGAGATGAAAGGGTTCATCGGGGTAATAGATTATCGACGATCACTACTCGCCCTCGGGGGTCGATACTGATCGCAGGGTTGCTTCCTCGGAAGGATAAGCGATGAAAGCGCGTCGTGAATTGCGAATTATTCTCTCCGATATCATCTTCTTCTCCTTCTTCTTCTTCTTCTTCTTTTTAACTCAACGCTTCTGCGTCAACAGTGACTCGAGAATTACGAGGTAGGAATTTTTGCAATGTTTCACTGGCAAAAGTCGATTTTAGATTAATCTTCTATTCGCAATTATTCCTTCAATCCGTTCTAATTAATTCGAGTATAAATTTGTAAAGAGATTTTGCAAATATTCCCTCTTGGAGAATTGATGTTTCTCAGGCGATTAACAAAATTGCGAGGGGTTGGTCAGCTACTATGTTCGTCCAGCCCATCCCCAGGGAAATGATTCGTATCTGCGCCATTCGCAACAAAGTTTAAGGTGGCGAAACAGCCACTTTTTCAATGTAGCAAAGCTTACATGCGAGGGGAATAGGGTAATCGACGGCACCGATCGACAAACAGGCGAGAGGATAAAGTTATTTGAAGTATCTCGTAAAAAGAGGTATTAGAGAGAAAAGGAGGAGGAGAATATAAGGGTGCGAGGTCGCTGAACGCGTTGGGAATCCTATAGAAATCGCGCCGGATAATTGGCCAATTTGCAATTCGCGTATCGAGATGGGGCCCGCTGTTTGGCGCATCGCCGATTCGAACCGATAACACTGGGAAGATAATCGCGTGGGCCAGCGATTTCTATCGGAATCCTTAAATTTATAGGGTGCTTCGATAAAAGCTGCCGTGAGACACTTTGTCCAAGAGGTCGATGCTCGATCCACCTGCGCATTTTTTTTTTCTTTTTCTTTTACTTTCACCAAATAATCCATTTCGAAATCCTACTCAAATAAGAAAGATATCTATAGAACTCTCGGTTAAACGCAATACAATTAACGCAAAGAAGATTTTAATTCAGGAGTAAATCTCAAACCTAATTAAACTCCTGTTTATTTTATTTTCATTTTATTTCTTGTATAAATTTATTTCAATTTATTCCGGTTCTTGATTATTTCTTTGGCAAATCAAATATGTGTTTAGGAAGAATTGTGCCAATTGCAAATTGTCTGTTGTTTTCACATTTGATTGCATATAATTGGTGAAGTGAATTTTTCCACAATATCTCTTTACGAAGACCACCTTGTGGCGGCGTGCGTCAAGGTGACTGAACGGCACTGCCGAAAGGAGACTCGGCATGACCAAGAGAATTACAACAGGCCCATGAGCCACAGCGGACCGTTTACAAAGCGTACCTAACGAGTCACGATAAAAAGCTCTCGACGAGTTTACGCAGTACAGCTGCGAATTAACTGTCGCGTAAAAACTGGACAATTCAGCGATTTTTCAATTATCAACAATTAATTTTTCGAATAGTAAGAATGGGACGCAACGACTATTATAGGTTCTAGCGGATGTTTGAACGGTGGTTTGACCAAAGGGTGACTCGCTTGTCAAAGAGCAATTAATCACAAAACTCGCGATCGCAGATTTCCTCGTGCGATTAATTCTACGTTGCTCTTATTTTCGCCAACATGATAAATAGCGCTTCTGCGTGGCGCTTCGCGAAATTCGATAATCGATCGAGGAATTAGAGAAATGCGAGAATCTTTTGGTAGAAGTTGATCAAGAAATTCTCACAAGGTTATTGAACTCGAAATGAATCTTACTTGAAAAATTTGCGTCGATCGTAATTAGCGGAATTTATACGCATTTATTTTCGCAGAGGGTTCTGATTTGTATATTCAACAAAATCGGCACTAAATATTTGTATATCGGTTAGTGGAAGTAGTACGTTTAGTGCATCCTTCATTTACAAGGATTTCCTTGTGATTGTGTAAAAAGCATATTCTTGTTCGAGCGATCTATATACGTTAATTATTTAACTACCATGTCAGAAGCCGTGACCTAGACTTTTATTGTTGTTCCTAAGATATCCAAGCAAACGACTTTCCGTCAGAGATATACAAAGTAGTTCGTGCAATTTGCGAGCTTAGACAAAATATTCGCGAGCAAAAATGCAAAATACATGGCTTCTGATTTTCACCGGTAAATCGTTGATAAACAGTGACTATCTAACCTGGAAAATTGGAGCGTTGTTAAATATTCTTGCGGTCACTGAATCACGAAAGCATGAACCATTGAGTTCATGAATACTCAATGCTACATTCCTTTGCATAATCGTAAAAGTTCGTGCTAGATTCTCACTATCGACTCGAGCAACTTACCTTCTCTATACATATTCTCTTTCTTCAACACTTTTCACCTGTTTCTGATTTATCGGCCAATTTCAAGGTAATCATTATCCAAAAGGATATTATAGGAAAAACAATTTATTTCTCGATCAATATCATCATCTTTAGCAATAATAAACTTATTTTTTGGTTTTTACCGAATAACACAAATCTTCTGCCACAGGCACTCTATTTCTCACTTTGCATGCGTGCGAATTTTCGGTCTTCATGCACACCTTAGAGTATAATACATAAGTCTATATCTAGCGATATGTCGGTCACGCTGTCTAATCGATGCATTAATCCTAAGTTTCATCGCGCGAGACCATCGTCCGACAAACGAATCTCGTCTTCCGTTGAAGAAAAAAATATTAAATCCCTTTTTTGAGATCGCATACAGTTATCGAAAAAAAGGTGAGACTGAAAAATTTGCAGAGATTTATTTTTACAGGATTGTTTTACGCTAAGAGAATTATACGTTCCGAGGATATAGATTTTATTTTGGTCGACGGTTGTCTCAATGCGATTTGGTCAATTCTTAAATCGTATACTTATAATAACTCGGCAGATTAGATCTAATGGTATGATACAATCCGGTACGTATTGTACGAGAACAATAGCCTCTCGGATGAGCGTTCGCGTAGCTCGCGATCGAATTACCATGATTTTTTCAGGGGATTTTGAATTTTGAAGTAAAGAGATTGAAATTCTATTTTCGCGAGGCGATCGCTCATCGTTAGGGTTGGTTCGACTAATTCTATCTTTGGTCCTCTAGCCGCTATGATTCTTCGCCAGACATCGAATTCCAGGAGAATTCTTCCCCCTTCCCTCCTCTTTTCATCCGGAGGGAAATATTTACACGAGAGTAATACCACTCCAATTGCAAGAATTTTTCACTCGTCTTTTTTTTTATTCTAGTCCACGACGAGATTCGACCATTTCGAACGTGCGTTTCTTTCGTTGCAGAGCTGCGATGCGAATTTTATTGTCGACGAAGCGAGAGGGATCTTTCCCCCTCCCGATTTGTTAATTCCTCCAATTTTACCTATACGCGTTGTTTCGTCTGCCAGCTCTGAGGCTCGAGGTGGAGCAGGTTCGAAAAGGTTCATAGATTTTTCGAAAAACAAAGAGAGAGAGAGAGAGAGAGAGAAAGAGAAAAGTAAAAAAAGAATGAAAGAATTTAAAGCCAGCTTTGTTTCGTTGGCGTGCAGAAAAAATACAGTGCGCTTCGTAGAAATAATTCCTTCATCGTGGTAGTCTTTCCTCAAGAAAGAGAGAGAGAGAGAGAGAGAGTGAGAGATTCGTTTCCAGTTCTCCCGTATTAATAGAAAAATAATCACATTCATCCAGGAAATAACTTGTTGAATTCACGATCGAATACTCCGCGTATGTACCTCGAATGTCTCAACTATTTCCCGCGAATAATCATCGATCTCAATATTGGATCGATCTGCTGAAACGTGGGTGACTTTGGCTTCGACGGACTATGACACGTGATAGATAATTAGTACTATACGTTCAGAGCAATCAAACGCATGTAACAGTTACGATACACGCATTTGTTTCCTGCAGCTTCGACGGCTATATGTAAGTACGATAGCGATAATAATCGGTAGTCAATAAATACGGCTCGGACAAACGATAAGACCGAAAGAAAAGGCACATTTAGGCACTCTCTGTACATTCCCCACGTCCACGCTAATCAATCATATTCCTCGGCTCGATTTCCGAGCGAATTGATTTTATGGTAACATTGCACAAATTTCTCCAGGAAAAACACGGGGTCGAACTAAAAAGCTCTCAAAAGTTTGTTGCTATCGAGAGAGAACTATGTATCGTATGTATATGTGATACATCGAAAACT
Source organism: Trypoxylon attenuatum (assembly GCA_963989405.1). Lineage (NCBI taxonomy): Eukaryota > Metazoa > Arthropoda > Insecta > Hymenoptera > Crabronidae > Trypoxylon > Trypoxylon attenuatum. Next base: position 11,033,208 of record OZ022493.1, on the reverse strand, counting down.
ACGTGGACGTAAGTTAAGAAATAGTGTGCGTGTGTACGATATTTCTTTGCCTTCGGCTTACTAATTCACGTACGCGGTTTCAAATTCAATAATAATTCTCACTCCAATTAATCTACCAATTTTCAACTAACGCGCGTACGCACTCTGCGTCTAATAGCTTCATATAATATGTATATCTATAAATATATATATATATTTATATATGTACACACACGTACACACGAGAAGTACAGAAATAATGGACGGTTCGAGACACGAAGGATCCCCGGTTCAAAATAGGATCGAAATCACTGAAATCACTGACAGTCCAAAATCCCACGAATGAATCGTACAAATTCTGAAAATTTCTTTTAGAAATTAGAAGAAAGAAAAACAGATAATTGGACGTCATCTCGTGAGATTTGATCGTTCGAAGTGAGCAGTGATTTGATCAAACCCTTGTACACGGGGATAGCGTCAAGTTATCTTTGACTGATACCGTGGAGTTTCAGGAATTAAATGATTCTCGTACTCCACGATGGAAGAATGGAGCGTGGCTCAGCTGCTACCGGGTACCGAAATGGCGTGGTAGGCGGGGGTAGTTTGCTGTGGTACACTTGGTGGGGGTGGTGGTACTTGAAGCGAGCGATAATCGAGGGCTGGTGCCGCGGGGTGCTGGCCTTCGCGATGCCTGCGCAGGTCTACTTTCCTTTGGAACGCCTTGTCGCAAAGCCCACACTGGAACGGTTTGTATCCTGTGTGCTTGCGCATGTGCGTAATCAGGTTGCTACTCTGCGAAAAGGCCTTCCCACAGACAACACACTTGTGAGGTTTCTCCCCTGAAACACAAAGTCGAAATTCTTTTTACTTTCACCATTGGAAATATGATTAATCAAGGATCAGAAATTTGGCCAGTCTGATCAGGTGGCCACTTGCACTACTGACAATCGAATTAAATGTATGTACATACGTATAGCGATAAGCAACGAGACTACTAGTCTGAGTAATTGTGAACGAGTGCATCCTGGCCGATCGCCCATGGAAAAATGCAACACTCTCGAACATCACGAGCCAAGGTTAACTAAACGCAGCTGAGTCAACCTATAAATCGTCGATTTCTCGCAATGTCGCAAGATCCTCCACACACAATTCCTCTGCGTCAATCGACGGCGTCAGTCGCGAAGCGCGACGTCGACTAACGACGTTTTATTCGATTCTAATCGAGCTCCAGTGATCGTCGTTGGAAAATTGACGAAATTGGAGAACCTCGGAGAACGGTCCCTGATACCTATCCTCTTAAGCTAATGAATTGCCTTTTTTTTTAGAAAAAAGAAAAAAGTAAAATCAAATATAACGGATGTATGCTGAATTATTATTCGATATGAAATTGTTTATTTTATACCTTAACTCGTGGAAGAGGACGATTTCACGATTAAAAGTTCCTCGAAAGTCAAATATTTGCCCGCTTGAGGGAATCGATCGTGAGGAGGAGGAGGAGGAGGAGGAGGAAACGATCTCGCGAGGCAGATCCTGCCGATTGATAAAATGAAAAACTCTAGCTCGAAAAGCTCCCTCGTCTAACGATGGTCAAGAGATAGTACGCGCAAACATTGAATTTCTCTCTCGCTCTCTCTTTCTTTTTCCCTCTCCCTTTCTCTCTCGGCTCCTTTTTCCATCACTTTTTCTCCACTTTTTCTCGGCCCTGTCCCTCGAAATTCCGCCGGGCAAACGCGCTTTTGCGATCGCGAACTTCCGATAGAAACCTAAGGCGCTGTCGTTAAGATTCCATCGACAAGAAATTATTAATTTTGAGCCAACATGAACTCGACTGTTTTTTTTTTACTTGGACAAATGTGCTCGAAAAATGTGCTTCACGAAAGACACTTTGATCGAGGGACCAAAAAAGAAGAACAATAATGAATCGTCATCCTACTTTCGTTCTCTATTTTTAAATCCTATTTTTTTAAACGTACTATTCTCCTTCGTTCTAATGACAGATATTTAAGAAAAATGCAATTTATTTTCTTCAAATTTATGAAAGAATATCGCTGAGTCAAATGATTGGAAAAGATTGAATTATAACGCAGAAGAATTGGATTAACTAAGTGGTAGAAGAAAGAACGTAACGTCGACTGATGAGAGTGACGATTTGACCCGAATCGTTCTATGGACATTGAGAGGCGACTCGCTCGACACCGATCGATCTTTCCCAATTCCGTCGACTCGCCTAGGGAACGCGCGACGTCTCACCTGTGTACGCATCACACGCAGGTGCGTTCTCTCGTAAACAGACTTCCACAGGTGCACCGTAAACCCGATTCGCTCTAGGAGCTTCGTCTATATACTATTTATATGCTTACGATCCACTAGAAACTCTCCTGTAATCTCTGCATACTTTACGCAATCTAATTAATCCCAGGGATCGTTTGACTTGCCGTTAATCAGTGCGTAAGAAATCACATTCGTCGAGAGATAAGACATTGTTTGTTCTTAATCAGTAATTATACTTATAAAAGTAGGATCATAAGAATTCGATTGCAAGTGATACCTTCGAGAAGGAACTTGAAAAGTCTCAATCTCAAGTGACGCGACTTCCTCCTAACGAGTGTAGGGAGAAACTGTTAGAAAGCGGGTTCGACTAGCGCGAGTCCTTTCAATTCCCGACGAATGGAGGTACCGTCCAGCGGAAGAATTCCACTTTGCATACTAGAAGAGAGGGTGCATTGTGCCGGAAGTATAATGGCCTCGGCTCGAGCCGCTTTGTCACGATCTCCCGTTCTTTCATAGTCAAGAGAAAATGTCACGCTACCGGAACCTCTACTTGCTCCTCTTGGCCCGATTAATTTTGCAATCGCTCGTTGCAGAACCAAAGAGTACATCCTTTACCGAATGTTCCTCGTAAATTTCTAAATTAAATAAAAATCATTCTTAAAAACAATTCTCCGAGACTTTTTCAATAAATTCACGTGTGTTTTGTTTTATTAAGATTCAAGAATGAGAGTCAGGTGAATATAATTAAATTGGCACACCCATCATTGGTAAAGATAACGAATGAGCGCAGCAGTCAACGAGACGCGTCTCGCGAGCGAGTCAGATTCGCAATCACGATTCCATCGAATTTCCAATCTTAATGTTTACTCAAATGTTCGGTGAGCGTCAATTAGCTTGGTAATTAACGTTATCGAATTATCAAGTCGCGAGTGTTTCCTAGTTGATGTTGCGAATCCAGAGAGAAACATTCTTTCGAAAGGTTTCTCTTTCTACCGAATAAAGAATGAAGGGAAAAGAGAGAGAGAGAGAAAAAAAAGGGCTGTTGAATATTCGCTAACGTTTACGTTATCATCTTCGAAAGGTTACAGTTATTACCTACTGGCAGGGTGATCGCTAGTGTAAAGCCGTCGACGGTAGCGCTTCTGTTGGATGGCTTCGGGACGACTGAAAATAACAGTCTAAATCCACGTGGAAATCATCGTGGTCGCGCGCACTTATCCTGACACTGCATCATTACCGGTGAACGTACAGTTTCGTTTGCATACATATACGTTGACGAAGAAGAATAGCAGCGCATTAAAGAGTAACCGTCGCTTTCCAGGATACCCTGAGCTCTTCATAAAACCCCCGACGCGTCACAAAGTGTAACTGCATTATTGATGAACGGTCTAACGAAGCGTGGAAAGATTATTGATTAAAAAGTTAATGAAATACAGTAAAAGATGATTTCTTAGGAATTGATTAAAATAGGTAAAACTAAAAGGAATCCTCATTATTAATTCTTTTTAATTAGGGATATTATTCGGATTTTATTATTTCCGATATTTAATTAATAATTAGGAATTATTGAAAGACTCGAAGAAATAAGGGACGAAGACGTGTCATTCTGAACGAGTTAGAAAGAAAACTAGGGAGAAAGAGAGAAAGAGAGAAAGCTGGTCTCGTTGGTTGACCATATCGATCGATCGAAGCTCTCATTACCAAGCCCTTACCAGCGAGCTTAAATATTTACCGGTCGAAGCGTTTACTTCGCGACCGATTTTAATGATAGGCCTGGCTACTTCGTGGCCCTATCGCTTGGCAGGGCTCGTAAGGCGACTTCATCTCCCGTGTAGTTGTGTCTCCAGTTGCCTGTATGTTTTCGGTAGCTTAATTATGCAGCGAGCGCTTAATGAAGCCGAGGTAATAGCCTTCTTGCCCTGAGGATTATCGAGTCCCGTCGCGAGATCGATTTCGCGTTAGCCTCGCGACGACGAGTCGTTAAAAGCCTCTGGAAAGACTTAACCCGCCTCCTGAGAATCCGCTCGCGGACGACCCTTCAAATATTTAGTATTTGACTACTTCCACTGCTACTTTCCATTTCCACGCGTAAAGACCTTCTCAATGATTTCCTTCGATATTATGGTGCTTACAGAATACAACGTTACGTTCACGTTTTTACCTCTCGTTTTGAAGGGTTATCGTGCAGCAGGAAATGGTTCTTCCGTGGTCTATAATACGAGAGAATTCCGGTGATCGTGGATCGCGATGGAGAATTGCGAGCGAATGAAAGTAATCGAAGAGGATCTGAACGAAAGAGCGAAATAGAAACGTGCAGTTTTGAAGAGTTAAGGAAAATACTGGTCAATTCTGGTTATCGACAATTGTATTGTTCTGGGGATGGTAACTATCCCTTAGGATCGCATGATGGCTAGTCCCAGAAACCCGGTTATCTTTGCAAGAAATATCAGGAAGGCTTCTGAATTTCTTAATGAATAATTCAAGATTTCATCCCCTTAGTTCTTTAGGGTATACTCGAATAACAGGAAAATTCGCGAGTTTTTCGACTGAACAGTTTGGAAAATGTTAGTGATTCCCGACGAATCCGGTGTCCGAGAGTGTGTGTGCCGAAAGGGATATAAAAGTTGTAGCTGGGTGGATTCGATTCTGGTGGGCGTTTGCAAAGAACCAAGAAGAGGGTGGCTACCCTGAGTGCTTGCCTAGTGGCGATGAAGTCTGCCATCTCTCCCACGACAATTATTTATGCCGACGAGGGAGCTAAGCATCAACCAATCGCGAGCTTCTTTACGCGACACTTTGAATCGCAATCATTAAGCGTGGGTGGTGCAAAATTATCTACCACTTTAGAGAAGTGACATTGAATTTTTAATAAATTCCCCGCCGATAGTCACGATCTTTGTCGATCGTTTTTTCTTTTTTTTTAAAAAAAAGAGAAATTTCTTTAGGCAATATACCGATCTAACCGACCGATAAGAAATAAATTGGGCACTTATTTTTAAAGCTCGTTGTCGTTCTATTTCTCGTACCTCGAGACCTCGGCAGTGTTAATTTCGCGAGCACTTAAAACACAGCGCATCACGTAATCCACCAGACGCTTCGTTTCGCGCTGCTCGTCAGTGAGCTCTTATGTAAGTCAACCCTGGGTTGCGCACTTGCGCCGTTGAAAGGGGAATCGCGAGCGCGCAAGGAATCGCTGGCGATGCGCCAGCTTTTCAAACCGCTGCTCTTGCTTTGATAAACGCGGCCTTGCGTCGATATAATTGCTGGCAATTCTTCTCCAATTACCACAACAGACCCACAAAGATGCAACTGCCAAACGCGTTTTTCTTACCTCTCTACTCGAACCCACGCATTCGTCAAGAATTATCGTTATTACTTATCTACGCGAGATTGTTGCGACAAACTCATTTTTACCGATCGAACCAATTTGTCTTACGATGCTTTTAGACCCGAAGGTAACGTAATTGGCACCTGAGAAAGACTTAAGCGAAAGACTATCGTCGTTGGAATTTCGAGGATAGTTTCGATGGAAGAACGAATCGCGAGACTAGCGTTCGCAAAAGAAAGAAGAAGAAGAAGAAGCGAGGACGAAAGAGGAAGGAAAGGAATGGATTCTTCGGCGTGTGTGCTTTCAGAGACCCTCGTCAGTGGCCAGTGCTAATTAGAAAGGGACACGAGGCAGGCACGTGTCGGACCGGAAGCTCGCTTAGAGCGCGACAAACAGTCTGTTTCCCATCGCTTCTTCCGGCGCTTATTCGCTCGCTCACTACCGATTAAATCGCCACTAAAACCTACCACCCTTATCTCGAGCATCTCTGAGCGGCCTTTTCTAATTTCCCATCTACCTCTGTTCCGCGAGCCGTGACTCGTTTCTGTTCACGGTACTAAGAGCGACATAGAAGAAATTCAACGATTACCAGTGAAAATTTCGACTGGTTAAAAAGTCGATCGTTCATAGGCGAGAATGAAATCACGTGAGATTTTGCTTCCGGATGATCGACAGCTGATGGATGGTGTTGAAATATCACAATTAATAAGTAGCATAAGGCCCAAGTGTTCTTTTCCGACGCTGATCGGAGGTTCGCCTTCTGACAAATTACGACTGGCCAAGCGTGTAATCTCTCTTGCATACGTTTAAGCAAACCCATGACAGTTCGAGATAAACGCGAAACCTGTTATTACTAATGACATCGCGTACCGACCACAGTTTTCTCTCGATACCGGCGTATTCCCGTTACGCTTCGCGCTTCTGCCCGCGGATTCGAAGGTTTCCCTCTCCACTGCTGCGGTATTAAAAATACAGATTTGCATATTTTATTGGCGGGGACGAGTAAGCGAGAGGGAAAGAGAGAGAGAGAGAGAGAGAGAGAAGAAGATAAAAATCCTGCGCGCGGCGAATAACTAATGTATTTAATACACGAGAGGGTAATAGTATCGATTTGCGAGCCGACCACACGGGCTGTGCGTGATTCACTTGCATATGACCCTGGAAGGGCAGATAATATATGCGTGCGAGTGACAATCGGGGATGCACCCTGTCCAGGATGCACTCCGTTGCATTAATGTTACCGAGTGCCATCCGAAAGGTGCGGCTGCTATGTTTTTTTCCGATTTCATTTCATTTCATCTATTCCCTCGGACAAAACTCTTCTTTAGACGTTAAAAAAAGTCCTTACATAGCAATCCTCGATAAAACGATGAAGAAAAGTAGATAAAGTCGAGTGAGAAAGTTCGTGCTAACCATTTGATCTCGACACTGACTTTTGGTCACTCGTTAACAGCATTTCTCCTCAGGTGTTTTTTTTTTGTTCACAGCGACAGTGTTAAGCTGACTGTCGAAGATTCAAGGTCTTGTTAGGCTAACTACGAGCTGACGTGGCTCTCAGGCGACGATGCAAGTTTATCGGGGGAGGAAAAAGAAAGAAAAAAGAAAGAAAAAAAAAAGTTGGCGATCGGATGGGCAGCTTTCTCAGGTGGTGTCTTCTCGCTGGGTGCCCGAGCATTTCGCCGATCGCGCGACAACAACGCGCCACCCTGAATAATGCAGCGAGTGGACGAGGACGCCGACAACGAGGCAGACCACATCAATAATTCGTGAATCGCCCACTGTATAACCCCCGCCTCATCCCTCGCCAGTAAACTAAACCACCTTCTCTTACGCGACGACACTCAACGATATTCTCCCGCGACAAACTTTTCTCGCGACCACGCGCTTCGTCCCGACGCCTCGAGAAATCTCTGGGAAAAACACCGCGACGCCAACTTTGATCGATAAGCTTCTCGACCAAGGGCAATCGAGGAAGTGCCATAGACAATTTTCTAGGGAGGAACTTTCGAATTCGTGCTGCGAAGTATTTAACAACGCTGAAGATACTTCCCAAAGAGGGTGGATTATAAATGTTCCTCTCGTTTGCAAATGCATTTTTTTTTTTTTATCGCTAGTAAGCGTAAATGAAACTTATTCTTAGAATCACGCTGGGGAAGAGAACTTACCGGTGTGAATGTAAGTGTGTTTCTTCATGTCGGACTTTTGGTGAAACCTTTTCCCACAGTACTGACAAGGGTACGGCCTCGTGTCCGAGTGGATCAGAAGGTGGGTGCTCAAAGTGCTGGAGCGTTTAAATGCTTTTCCACACTGCTTACACTGAAACAAGAAGAAAAAGCCCGTCTCTGTTAGTACGAAGAAAATGATAAGGATCAGTGAAAAAGCGTTGCGATCTTTGAGGGAACAGTTTTGTTGGAAATGGAACGAATGGAGGTTAAACATGGCGAATTGGACGTAAGAGTCTGGCGAAAGTAGCAGGGATGAAGAAAGAGGAGAGAAGTCCGTCGGGCGCCGGGACGCTCCTGGCGCACCTGTGTTCACGAAACGTCGTTTTTTCACCGCACGAACTCATTGTCGCGCGCGGGCGCCAGTCTTGACAATGCTGCCCATCCTAGGCGTGTCTCTGGCGACAATGTGTGTGAGTGCATGCGTGGAATATTATTACGTGCTGGCGTATGTACACCGCCGTTGACGAGGACTTTACGACTCAACATGATTCACGGCCCTACGCGATCGATAGCCCTTTTTTCCTCTCGTGATCATATTCCACTTGAATTCGATTCGCGACATTAAAGAAGATCGTCCGAGGAAAGAGTCGAATTGCATTCGAAAAGCGAGAAAAAATATGAATAATTTTAAACCCGATTGTGAATTGTATAACGTTTCTTAAGGATATTAATTTTTATATCTCAGATTTTATTCCGAATGATTTATTGAAACTTTGTTTAAAACGAAACAGGAACGTATGATAATATATCGAAGGAAATTGTATAAGTTGGTGTCGCGACGTGTCGAATCGAGAACCAGACGCAGAAGTGCGCAACCCTAAGGAGTCACCAGTGGAAAAGCAAAATCGAGAAGAAGGGGACGTTTTGTCGTTTGACGAACACGGGGTAACAAGAGCGCAGAACACGACGGAATCTGAAAAAACGCGACAGGCTGGATGTAACGTCGAGGTAAGCCTAATATGAGGAGCAGAGCTTTTTGTCGGGTGGCGAGAGCGCGCTGTTAATCGCAAGAAAATTGGAAGAAGCGCGCCGTCGCGAGCGTTCTTTTCTCAATGCGATCGCGAAACCGAGGACTTTTACGGGCTCTTTGGGAGCCATTACACGTTCAACTCGGGCTCCCAAAGGGACGCGCGAACGGGTTTCGGTCCTACGGTTCTTTAATGTCCTCCAAATGCAGCATGTGGCGCATCACGCGGTGCATTCGGGATCGTGGCACTTACGCGATGCATCTCTCGCCAGTGGTAAGAGCGTGCAAAAATCTTCTAAAGTTTGAACGCCTCGTTACGAGTCTCATTATATCTTGGCAATTTTACCGTCCGTTACGGCGACTTCGTTATAACTTATTGGTAGCCGCACACGGCTATTGGCGTTCTCAGGATTTTAATAAAGACAACGATCATCGGGAGAGGGTGCACGCGAACCGCCCAACAGTCATCTCGGAAACAGTCATCTGCTGTTTCTTCCCAAGAATTTTACTGTATCTCTCTCTCAATTATTCAGCCCCATCAGCTGACGTTGAAGATCCCGTTACGAAATTAATTACTTCCGCCATGGCGAGTGGCGAATCGGACATTGTGAATACCAAAGGCGCAGGTGTAATTGTTGCCTGACAAAGAGCGTCCGTTGGCTGTTCGATACCAAGGGCCGTTCCGAGGCTTGTCGAGACAAAGGTAAAGTCCCGAGGGATTAACTGTAATTATGTCCCAACGACGATTCTGCGAGGGCGGCCGCGAAGACCAAGGCGGCTGGTGTAGCTTTTTGTCTCGTAGCACCGCCGGAAATGGACCTTTCCATCCAGTCACAATGCTACTACCCACCACTCCCAATGGCTAGTACACTCTCTTTCCCACAGGTCTTCTTCCTCTTTAGAAAAGCTCTCGCACAGCTACCAACTCCTTTTACGAGAGTTAACCATTTTTTTTATTTTTTTTATTTTTCTTTCATTCTTTTCCAACTCGACTCCCGCTCACCGATCCTCACCGATTTGTTCCTGGTCAAAGCGACGGCCGCAATTGTCGCGCGAGCGGTTTCTCGACGCTCTTGGCGATATCGATTTCGGAGAAAATCGCGGCACAGGAAGATCGGGTTTCGTGTTGTGGGGATCACGCCGGCTGAAAAGTGCCGCGTGGCCCAGATCTCCTAATATGTAGGAGCGCGCGACGCGGTACTCTGCGCGAGAGAGTCACCGCGGGTCTCCCATTCAATCCCGGGTAATTGCGGCATTGGCTTTTGTCGAGTTCCGATATTCGTCAAACGCTTGACCCGGTTCTCTTGGCTGGCGATGTTCGCGAGCGCTCACGCACTTAAGGGCACTTACGACACTGAGAAATTCCCATCGCGTGACACCCGTACACTGTTCGTACGTCCTACCTTTCCCTCTTTCTCTTCTTTACCCCGTTCAATTTTTGGCCCCGATTCCGATTGATTTCTTTTCTCTCGTCCCGTGGGAATGTAATCCCTTTTTCACCGATTCGATCCGAATCATTTTCTAAAGCTTACAGTCACGTACACTGTGTTTCGATTGTTCGTTTAGAAATTTGCAACAGATCGTTGAAGAGGAAATGATTTTGAAGAGGGATCGATTCGATTTTTAAAGGGCAGAATCCTTGTTCACTGCCGACGATCGTTGATCGTCTGACGAAGCTCGAGTATATGTACCTCGACTTTACGAGCAGAAAGCGCTCGCCGTGAATGTTTGTCGACCTCGTAAAATCGTGTTTGGCGCTCGATACGAGAAGAATGCCTCGTGAAAGCGTCAGATTTCCGCGAGCGATATCGACACTCTTCCCCGAAAGCCCATTTGCGCTTCGCACTTTTTCGGAGGCTTAATTTACTCGACTGCATTAACGTAATAAGAGGATCCTTCGGTTATTTATCCGTCGCGCAATCGGCTTAATAACAGAATAGGAAAATACGAATGGAACATTCGACCGATTCTCAAAAATTGAAGAAAAGTGAGATCCGAAGAAAACCGAAGGTCGAAATCTCACCTGAAAGGTCCTTTCGTTCGAAGAGGGCGGCGTCAGAGGGGAATGATGAATCTGCTTGGTGATCATAGGGGTCGACGAAGGACTCTTCGAAGAAGGTACTTTCGTTTCTCTAGCCTCCCTCTCGCACACTGATCCAGGTGACCAGATTTCGCTTTTCCTCCCTATGCTCGAGGAGACATCACTTGGTTTTGTGCTCAAATTCAACGGCACTTCCTCCTCTGAAAGCCAAAAACAAAACGATCTAAAGATCATTTTTCACAATTACAAGCTCCTTTCTCCACTAACGATAAATAAACATTTATCAACTACATATAGTCAACATTTATTCACGCGGGAACTTACGCATGTCAGTCGAACACTAATTCTTAGAAGAGTTTCGCAAAGTCGCCGACAAATTTATCTCGAGTCAAGCTACAATCGCGCGGTTATCTTTGTAAGCGAAAGGTGCACATGCTTCGATAATCGTGCAGTGGTGCGCGCGCTATCCAAATCGAGACGACGCCTTTGGAAAGGTATATATTCATAATTGGTCTAACAGTCAGCCCACTATCGTCGGTGATAACGATAAACATAAGCACCGACGATAACCAAGCGAGCAAGTGCCAACTGAACCCGATCGATAATGCCTACTTAGACGTAATTGCTCGTCAAGCGACCTATTTTTAACCCCTTCCTCCAATGAGCCCTGCTAGTAATTTCCTGCGATTGACGTCAGTGTCTTAAACGCGAATATCAGAGTTTTTCAAATTCAGTGGATAAGATTGTAGAAGATTGAGTGGAAGAAAACAAACAAAAGGAATTCTCACCAAATTTGACCTTCTCCGAGGAACATCTTCTTGGTGAGGCGGCTCTGCTCGGACTGAGAGGTTCCGGATGAATAGGCGAGCAATTAGCGAGCGGTGTCGTTTGTTGAGGAGGGATCCTCGACGGTGGCAGCAGGAGGCTAACGTGACGTGCCCACCATGCGGCCCCCGTACTCCCGTATCCACCGTACATCAAACCACAGTGCATCTCTGAAACACAGCCACATTCCACAAATCCTTTTTCCACTCGGATTCTTCCAGCTTTTCTCCCGCATGCGACATCTGAACGATATTATCCGCTCGCTCGAGTGTAATAAATCCCAAACAGCGAAGCTTAAGTGTTAAAACTTCCTATTGACATTGGATCAATGTCAATAAGAAACTCGAGGGATTCGATCTAAAGACCACGAATCGCTTGAATAAGATTCTAAATAATATAAAAATTCTCGAATCTAATATTTCATCCCTTTTAAAGATTCAATTTCGAATTGAATATTATATTAAAAACAAGAAGATATTTTTATTGGATTAATTTAAGAAAAATTGTGTAATATAATAAATGTAGGATGGATATAAATTAGTCCAATGAGATTGAGAATTGAATGAAGACATTGAATCTTAAGTTTTATCCCCCCCCTTTGAGGATTAAATTCCATTCGCAATGGGTTAATAAAGATAATGAACTCACCACGCGCTGCATTTCCAGCGGCAATGGGTAGATTCTGAAGTCTCAAGTCAGGATTGTACCCGGACACGAGGGTGAAGGCACTGAAGCGATCGGGTGTCGGTAAGCAGAGGGTGCCAGTTGGATTCGCGGATGGGACCACGGCGGTCGCTGCTGTTCCCGGTGCTCCTGGACTCCAAGGTGAGGGTGGCATGGTCACGCTTGGACTGCTCGGTGGTGAAAGGGTTGCCGGGGGTGAGAGTGCTCCTGCCGGTACTCCCACCGCACTGCAGTGAAGCTCGGGCTTCATGTACCAAGTTCGTGGTACTGCTTCTGTATTCAAAAAATTTACATATTTTTTATTCCTTAATTCGTCTCCTTCTTACAACTAATACATTAATGATTACTAGACTGCGGATTTATATGCAAATATACATTTTATTATTGGTAGAAAATTATATGGGGTCGTTTTGGTAACGCGTAATTCAGCTTTCTGAAGTTTATACATCGCAAGAAGAACTTTTAAATTGTTTTTTTCAATAATTATCTGTAATTTGTAGAGACTCGTGATATCAAATTTTGGCTATTTTGCATAAAAATTCGCAGTCTAGTGATTACTAATTAAATTTGGAATAATTCAAGAGAACATTAATGTTGCATTGGATTTTAAACTATATGGTTAAATCAATGAGTTTTGGATAACAATCGATCTTAATACGTTTGAGATGAATAAATTTATCCAATTCGGGAGTATGTCGAAACGACGTTAGGATTATACAGGATTATAACAATCCTGTAAAAAGCTTCGGAAAGAGAAATAGAATTCAGAAGTGAATATTCACTAAAACGCGGTTTACGAGTAGCAGATAAGCGTTTGAGGAAGTAGTAAAAAATACTCGCCAATGTCTATGACGTTCTAATAGCAGGAGACAATGTAAGATTCTATTTTCAAGTAAACGCAGTATGTATATCGATTTTAAAATGAATATGCCGTCGTAGCTCATCCCACTGACGATTACAGTGTCTCCACCACGTCACGTGTACGTTTCCTGAATAAACCGTCGAGTCTCTCGCAATTTCTCCAAATGAACACTTTACAATCGTGAGGAGGTTTACGTTCCACAAAGAAATCTCCCCGGTGGTATTCACTGCCAATTTACCACGCGAGTCATTTCCATGAACTTGCAATTTCCCAGTTAAATGCCGTTTAAATATTCATCTCAATGCTACTCTCGAAATGCACTAGAAATTTCTATTCTTCGCGAAATAATTCACTCTAGACACAAATTATTCTATCCTCTTTGAGTTACGTTTGAACATTCGTGAAAGGAAAAATAAAGAAACGTCGAGTGAGTCATTGGTTCGAGACGACGCAATCGGTAAAACACGCTTGAATTCGAGCGAATATTCCGATGTCCAGCGATTAATCCCCGTTTGTTCTACTTAACCGCGATCTCGCCTCGCGATGCATTATTCGACGCGACTACAATATCGGATTCGTCGGATTCGAGAAAATCACGAGCACGTGTACGCTCGTGAATTATAGATCGTCGGTGATCCCAATCGCGCGTTTGCACGCGGCGTGATTCGGGACGAGCCAACTGTCGCAGGACGATAGTCCTGTCCCGATAAAGTTTCTCCCTAGAGTCTCCCTTTTCCCTCAAAACAAAAAAAAAAAAAAAAAGACCTGTCGCCAAATGAATTTTTGCATAAGATCGCTTCGACGATCGAGATCCGATCTACGATGTAAACACGAGGATTTTAGTGGCAAGTCTGGAAATACTGAAAATATTTCTACCCGATCTGATGGTACGAAAAAGCTTGCTTTTTAGATACGAACGTTCGTTGGTGAAAAAAAAGTAAAAAGTAACCTGAGGTTTGAGCGAGAAAGCCAGCGATGAACTATGATTTTCCTGAGCCGCGAGCGACTTTTTCGATTGACGAGCGAAAAAGCTAGCAACGATTAAGCGCGCCAGGTAGAAAGGGTAATTTAGATTCGCAGATTCCGCGGAAAGCTGACGATGTCGCGGTGGTGAAGCCTGCCCTTAATGGGGGATCCGGATCACGCTATGTAACTGTAACTATGAGCGAATAAATCATGGCGAGCTTTATTTAAAGACTACACCATTATCATGTCGCGCGCGTGTGTGTGCTACCAAGCGCACGCTAAATCGTCACCCTGACTATTATTTTACGCCGTGCATCAGAGGAAACGGTGCAAAGCTACTTGGAAGAGAAATTTCGCTGGAAAACTCATCCCATAAATTATTCTTTTTCACGGTGATTCTAATCAGTGGCAAAGAAATGAAGAAAAATCGTATTCCAATGAAAAAGTCAACTTTTCTTAAGATCGTTCAATCGGAGTCAAAGAAACGATGATATTTTCGCGGGAAAATGGATTGCGAAGAATCCGGCGAGCAAAGTTCGCTGGAAAATAAGTAGGAACGAGTGAATCACTAGATTCGTGGATAGCGATCACACTCGTGAACAAGCACGCATAAATACGAGCTGGCAATAATCGCTGCTCGTTGTTTGAATAAATCTGTATGTGGGATTCGAGATATGCCCGACGGCCTTGTTTTCCATAGATAGGGACTCGCAGCGCTTCGCTTTTCTACCGAGGCTTTTTTTCCGTCTCGTATCATTTCCTTCCAATGTCTTCTTTCTTATTTATATTTATCTTTTATTTCCCTACGATTTTTTTCTAATCCAAAATCCCATCATCGTAAAAATTACTTTGCGAAAGTTTGACAATTTCATTCGAGACTAGATCCAAGAGAATATCGTTGTGACAACTGGCTCGATTTTGATATATCACTGCTCTGTCTCGGATTATCGCTGTTATTCTCTGACAGTGAAAAGAAGTTCTTCTTGTCAGTCAGTGTCGCATGGAATAAATCACATTCGTCATTTCTCCCCTTTCTCCCTCGATCTTCTTCTCGCCCCCCCGTTTACCGATATATATTTCACAAAGGTGGTTCGCGCGAAGAACAACAGAAATCTTTGTCGATGAAACCTATTGATCTAATATTTGCCCACTTGCGCTTACTCAAATTCTTTTGTGCTCCGCGTCCTCGTCGTCGCGAGCCACGTTTGTCTCGAGGATAAATGTTTTGTATCGAGCCAGTTGATTTTTTTTTTTTTTTTTTCAAATTCTTCTCCGTCTCAGTGGATCAGTTTCACCAATCAACCGAGTTATTACGAATTACTTCGACTCGATCGAATAAACTATAATTAGCAGTCTATTCAATCGAGACAAACATTGCGCGAAGTTTTCTTTGTAATATTGTGCGAGATCCAGCGCATTGAGAAACAATAGCTATCCACGAATAAGTAGTGGGCCCACTCTGTCGCGACTTGTTTGCTTCGGATTAATTACGCGGATGTGTTTTGCGGAGGGATTTCGAGCGCAGTTTCGACGGTTTGGTTAGTGTCTGGAAGCTATTAAGTGGATAAATAGATCGATCGATTCGACGTCACGATTGCGTAACGCTTCTGAATCATCGGTGGACTAACCGAACGAGAGAAAGGTATGTGGATGGTCGTGAGATTTAACGTCTTATCTCCGACAAAGACCTCTCCGTTTCTCTCTCTTTCTCTCTTGAAATCATCCTGATCCTGATCTCGAATTCTTCTCGGAGATCTTCGCGACTACGACCAGCTCCTAAACACCTGGCACCGACCGTAAAAACGGATCATCTTTTTGACATCATCATCTTCGAATCGCACCGAAAAACTCTCTCGAGAAGCTTCCGTCGAAAGCAAAGATGAGAAAAGGAATCGCGAGGCAAACGAGAAAAGCTGTGACACGAATGTATCACGGGAAAGAAGACGAGAGAGCAGTATTGACGCGACGAGTCCTTGGTCGATTAAAAAGTGTGTGAACAAGTGTCAGCCCCTTCCCAATGTGCTCTTTAATGAATTTCTGGGCCGACAGCTCGCGAAGGAACCAGGAACGAAAACAGTGCTCTAGCGAAATCTGGCACTCACGATGCGACAAATTGTCCAAACATTAATTCCACTCTTCTCTCTTTCTCTTTCGTTCTCGTAACTCTGTGTCTTCCGAGGATTCTCCCAATATATCCCCGGAATTTAAAGAGATCACGGAATAGCGTCATTCGACCGAGCACGCTTCTCCGCGTGTCTCGTGCTATTTTCGCAACTAATCTGTCCGCCAGACGCCGCCGATAATGAACCGGTCATGCGGATAATGAAAGGAACTCAAATGACGCAATCCCGAGGATCGTTCCGATTTAGTGATGCGTTGACACTCAAGATCGTTGATGGTCGCGCGTTGACTTATGAATGGAAAAGTTTCCGTGAATATCGATAACATATAGAAGAAGAAGAGCTATTGGTTTCATTCAACTCTGTGTTACTTCGATAAGTCTGCTTTTGGAAGATTTTTGTTTACCCTGGTGTGACCCAGAAAATACCGCGAGTGTATATTTTCTTCGAGATAATCGAACGACAACATTAGCCACGGGCCAAGAGTAACAGCTGCTTTTCACGAGCTCTTCTGCGCAGTGATCGAAAGAGTCACACTCTCCGGAAAATTTCGATTGGAATCCTTTGGATACATTGTCAGAAACTCACCACACATTACTGCTACGTCTCGATATCTCTCTGTGCTCTTCTAAAGCACACGGTTGTAGTTCATCGAGGCACTCGTTCCGTGTGGTTTCACTCCTGGTCCCGTTGGTCCGGCACTAATCGCGATAGATTGTACACACGGACTCCCGGGAATCCTCGCGGTCGAAGAAGTCACCGCTGTCACCGATAGATGTTTATACATACACGGCTTAGAACACGTGACTCGATGACAGACGATGTAAACCGTAAACCAATCTTCCCAAGTATCCCGGGTTTAAGATTGATCCTTGAAATTGTTCGTTGGTCGTAAGATGACCGATGAACTTTTCAAAGGTGACGTTGCGTGATGACACTGTTAAAGAGTGTTGCGCGAAGAAGAAGCTCTTCTCGTGGCGTCCTGACTAAGAGCAGGACCCTGACTGACCCCGGTGTGGCCGAGGAGGGTACGCGCGGTCTCACGTAGCGCTCGACTCACTGCACTCGACTCACCGGAGCTTCCCCTTACCTGTCCTCTCTGACTATCCAGCTCTCTCACTCTCTCTCTCTCTCCCTTGTGGATTTCTCTGTTCTCACCTGCGCCGGCTCGTGCCTCTCTGCTACCTGGAGGCCACGCCTCTCGCAACAGACCCGGCACCCTTCTGGTGGGGCGGACACAGAGGCTTCCTCGCTTAGCTTTAGCTTATTGTTAGATATCGCTTTTATCAATTGCCTTCGTATTCTTTCATTCGCAATCTCTTATTTCTCGATCCTCGTAACGCGTTCTCGATAAACGAAGCTTCGTTTCGATCGATTCAATTTTGATCCAAGAGACTCGTCCAAAATCTGACTTGAGTCCTCGGTTTTGATTAAACGTAAGATGTATCTTGGAACGTAAAATCCTACGTGTGATCCAGAGATTATAAGTATCGAGACTTTCTAATAAAATTCTGAAAGGTATTGTTGTGTCTCTTTGGATCATTTTGTATCGCGTGTCTCGAAGGTTTCTAAATCTTTAACGGATAGTCAACCGCGAGGAGAATTGAAAACGTTGAAAAAAAGTTTCAAGAAGAATATCGTGAACTACTTTTGATCGATGAGTCAAATTTTCATGGATTCCTCTTTCTCCGATAAGGTGATTCGAGCATCAAGATTGAAAGCTCCATCTTAACGTGCGGCAAATCCGCTGCGCGACCCGGGGATTCCAGGTTCGCGAGACGCCAATAGGCGAGAGTGTTGCGCGCGCAGGTTGTACGAGCGCGGGTAAGCTTGATTCGGTGATACAACTGCGAGGAAGGAGAATCTTAACTGCGGCTGCGCCACGGACCAGCTGATTATTGGTCGAACCTCCTAGAAGCGGGCACACCCTCACCTATCAGAAGTCGTTCTAGTCGAATCTAAATCGAGCTGCCTCCAATCGGTAACCTTGGCGCGATCCGTTTGATTAGAGGGCACACAGTGCCGCGGGATGTAGGTCAGGAGAATACTCAACGTAGGATCCCATCCGACCAAATCTCACTTTTGATACAAGATTCAATCTTCCTGTACTCAAATTTTACCGTGCAATTTCGCATAATTAAATACGTTTCCTATCGTTAATACTGTTGTAAATCGATGTAAAGACAAAAGAAGTTCAGAGAGATGACGTAATACACTATAGATGAAAGTCACTATAGTAGCGCGTCCTCCTGAAACATGATACATCCGCGAAAGCCACTATAGTGGCGCGTCGTTCCTAAAAGATCAATAAGTATCGAACTAGAAACTAGTTGCATGATCGGTGATAGAGCAAGTGATTTTCTTCGAATACAGGATTCCAAAGTTGTGTGATTTAAGATAAGGATGTAACAGGAAGAATCTTATGGAACGGTAGCGGAAAAGGAGCTACCTTGCTGGTAGCAAGTCCCGATGTCCTTAACCCACTGCTGTTGATAATCAGCTACTTGGCAACTCGAGATAAGTGAAACTTGCGTAATCGGCATGCGTTGGCATAGGAGGAACGAGGAAAAGCTGAGAGAACCAAGCCAAGTACATAAAACTGCACCTGCACCTTCCTTCCTCTCTCTTTCTCTCTCGCTCTCTCTCTCTTTCTCTCATTTATCTGCAACTTAACGCTTAACCGTCCAGGACGTCTGGTTTTTTTGCAATCAAGATGCCACGCGAGTTTCGCTCATCCTAGATGCCCTTCTTCCTGTCACCCCAACACTCGGCAGATTTAATCAAGTACCTTGCGAATAAAATTGCAAGGAAAACTACGGATTTCTGGTTCGAGGAGAAAATAACGGTGAGAAACGAAAAAAAGGAGAAGAATAAAAATATTGAGAGAAGGGAGAAAATTGAATGAGTGAGAGAAAAGGTGCGAAGGCTCTGTTCCCTGCAAAAAAGGGGGGGCTAGGGAAGAGTTTGCATTGTTCGCACAGATGTTTACCCAGTTTTCCAATCGCTCTGCATTGCGATGGTAATTTCGTCACCACGCTACGTACCATTGTCTTAGAAGCTATTGGATATCAAGTGGTAGGAATATTCGACTCGCGATTAGTTTGCTAATTGTACGATCGTTGCTTGAAACCGAGTGAATGCCAAGCTCGATTTACAAGTTTCTTCCTCACTCTTTATCTACGTTGGAAATCTAATGGAAATTCAATGCGTTCGGAGAATGGGGGTCGTCGAAAATATTTGGGGAATGGTTATAGGATATATACATATATATATATATATATATATATATATATATATATATATATATATATATATATATATATTATAGATTCCGGAAATTCCGATTGCATTGGCTACGGTTAATGCATATTGTCATTCTAAGCTGTTTGTACTACTTGCGTCACTGTGCTAACAAGGGTCGAGAAATCGAGAAATCACTCATTTTCATAATTTATGCTAAACGTATTCCAAGCATTCACGAAGCAGCATCGAGTTCACCCTCTAATTATGTACCACGAAAATAATTCTTTGAGAAAAATCTTGTTAGATATTCATACGTCACCGAAATAAATTTCGAGCGACTTATTGTGTTGTTCGCTGAATATTCCACTAATTTAAGTACGAATCGTCGGTTGGATGAGTAATCGATTTGCATCGAGTCGTTTTAAAATCTTCCCTTGAAAACAATGCTCCAGTTTCTATTCGACTAATTTCGCTTAGAAAAATCTGTCATAATCTCATTCGTAGAGAGATGCAAAGGTAACGTCGATAAATTATTGAATCGAGGTCCGAAGTAGCGCGTGCGATTCGCTAAATACATCGCCAATTAATTCGAATACTAATGAGTCACGCGTTCAGCCCGTATTATTTCACGAGAGCCAAACAAACGCGCAACCGGTTCGTGTATTTTTATACCGAAAGAATTATATTATTGTTTGCCTTGCAATTTCCTTATCAGCTAAGTACCCCGTCCTCTGTGTTTCATTGTTACTCGCGTCGCTTTATAATCACGTTTCGTCAGAGATATCAATTGCGAGCGATATATTCACCCTGCGATTCCTCCGAATCATGATTTCAAATCTTTAAATACATCAGATTCACTATTAATTCCACGTGAATTTAATTGTTTCAATTTAAACAGATTCAAAAAGATAAGAATCTTTAATCCCAAAAATGAACTTTTGACTATTTTATAAAAGTCAAATAAATGTCTAAGGTGATTTCAAATATTAATTATATTGATGATATATTGTTCTTTTTGGAAATACGAAAAGTGAGAGTGTGTGTTTACAAAAGTTTCTTGGAGTTTGAATATAAAGATCAAGAAGCTAGAATTAACTGTGCGGTTTCTTCAAGATCGTGACGTCTAATTTGAACAGGAAGAAGGTGTTACCACTTGCAAACTGATCGGAAAAGGGATAAACCGACCCTCGGACTTACTGGTTTGACAGATGTTTCATCCTATTCTTCTATTAACCGTAAGTCACGCCATTCAGAGCCCACAAGGTATATGTATATATATATATATATATATATATATCCCTGGCGAATTAGGCTATCGCGCAACGAGAAGAACACTCGGTCTTTTCAAGCGTTATTCAATGCAACAGGAAACTCAAGAGAGACCGGATGGAAAGTGGAGTCTTCGAATAAACAATGACCAGTGGACCAAGAGACACTCGAAATGGAGCCTCGAGAAGGAAGTTCGAACTGCTAAGTCATTAGCAAAATATCCCTCTCTCACGAGAGTCATTGCAAAAGTATTCCTCAAAAAGTCCTCCATGTCGCTCGAGGTATCGAAACAGTGTCCGCGAATAAGTTCGGAATCGTCCTCTCCTGTTATTATTCCAACAGTTTAAGGAAAAGGTGTGTTAATCGAGGTAGGGATCGATTCGGCCAGGAAGGAAGAAGGAGTTGCCAGGTAGAAAGTGGCAGGATCCTACCGGTCAGGAATAAGAGAAGAAGAAGAAGAAGAAGAAGAAAGAAGAAGAATGAAGAATAAAGAAGAAGAAGAAGAAGAAGAAGAAGAAAAGACGATAGCTCTCTCGTCAGGTTGCGTGCCACTATGGGAAGAGAGCTGAATGGACGTCTCACGGTGGCGACTTTCCCGCCGGCTTCGCTCTCGAAGGATACTCGCGAAATCTCTCTTGAAAACCTCGACTCAACAGGGTGCGCTACGCTGACACGCGAGTCCTCTTCGCATTCCGTTCAAATTTCGCGAGACTCCACTCGTTCATGGGAACAAGAACAGGAAGAGACACCGTCACTCCCAACGTCGGTCATTACCAAATTGCGACATCCGCTTTGCAACGACTCGACAATCGATACTTTCTTGTCAAGATTTACATATGTATAACGCTATAAAGCAACATTTCCGTAGCAATTTTTTTCAATAATTCTTTCTCAACTTTTAACCCTTGGTATTCTTAGATATCAATTATGGAGAAGAGAATTTCTGATATCTAATTATTGTGTATAGTATACTTACTTTGGATGATTCAGGATGTTTCTCGAGCGGGCCAAAGTGATTCGTGGTCGCGATTCGGAGAGAATTTCGCAGGCCAGTAAGAGTTTCGTAACTCGCGAATTCTGTTCATCGAAGAGTACCACCATTTTGTAGTATTTTAATCGCGACGAACACCTGGAACATTATGCGACACTTTACAGTAAATAATCTGACATTCTTCCCATGGGAAAAGCTTCACATTTATGAGTGCTATCGAGCTGAGAGAAAACGCGTGCTTAAGTATACTCAAGAGAGGTTGAGCAGGCTCGTTAATAACGTAACGGCCTGTAATCAGGTCTCGTTTCCGACCGGAGTCATCGAGATTTGTTACGTCGCGGGACTTTTAATCTTTCATCGGGATTCGACTGCAGGTGCAGCCTAGAATCTCTAATAAGAAGATGCAACTGTATGTGTGACCATTAACTACACACACACACACATATATAAACACTATAAATAATTAAAGGTGTCGAATATTTATAGATATCTCTCCTTGTTTCCCACAAATATAATTATTTTAGATAAAGAAAATAAGAAAGTATTTAATTTCGAATATGTATTACTACCTTTCGGACAAAGAGCAATTATATTTTCAATAAATAAAGTTAGACGATATTTTATGATTGTAAAAGATCTGTGTTGTGGATAAAAATAATTCTTTTTTTTTTTCTATTCTTCTCGTTTCTATTTTTTTCAGTTGCATCGAGCTTCTCACGCGACTGAAGATGAGTCGTTTGCCGAAGGGAGTAATTGATAAATAATGCGTAACTGTTAGCGGTTCTGTAGGGATGCTGACATCGATAATACCAAGATCGCGTGTGTCCTCTTTTTTTCGCCAAGTAATTCCTTTGCTCCTTGTTCCCGTTAATTTTAACTGCTTCACATCGATGAACAGGCTCGACGTAATTTCGATGTAACACTTTAACACCGTCGCGTGTAACACTCGGGTGTTAATTATTACGAGTGTACTTTATACCCGCAGACAGATGCAATAGAGATTTCTAAATAATTTCCAACAGTTAGGAATTAATGACGCGATCTTGAAAGAAGGATGCAATTCAGGGTAAATTCGTCTATTGGCCTCAAGGAATTAAGGAAACTACTTAATCTCTTACTGGCAAACGACCAGCGCAGCTGGCCAGCCCCCGCTAAGTGTTTTCGAGCGAGCAAAAAAAATTACAAATTCAAATGAGGGTAGAAAGGGGGATTTCGTGCAACGAATCCGCAGGTTCAGTAACCTCTGCCTTTGATGGTTTAACGAACTTCAACCTGCGTATCGTATTTTAATAGCCACGTGAAAATCAGAACAAGTGGAACTATGTTCAACCCTTTAAATTTTCTTATATTAATTCCATACAATTCGTTTCGATTGTTTACATATCTTTATCGATAAATCGATACTTATAAAAAGCGTATCGATCGATATTCTCGAAAGAATTATTATATTCGCTTGTAACGTTCAAATCGTGCAATGAGATTAATAACGTTAATGACCCGAGTGAATTTGAACAGGCAAATAAACATCGTGGGTTTTTAGAATAAGGGTAACTTTTGCCAGCGTCACGAATTTTAACTGGTGAAAGTGTATCGAGCGTAAGTGTCGATGAAAACATTAAGGGATCGAAGGTGTAAGTGACAAGGGACGAAGGGAAGACACGCGCGCACGCGCACAACGGAAGATGCACCCGAGGATGCACCAAGCGGAACGATGCACCCGACGAAACGAATATCCCTTCCACGTGTTTCGACTCGAAGCACACATTGGCGTATCACCTGGCTGCCACTGAAATTGCTCACTAGATTCGGTGACCAGCTGTCACGGCCTCGACTTTCGCACTCGCTCAAATCCGAAATCATCCCTGCCTCAGCGAGCGATTTTTCGAGCGTGTCTCCTCGAGCGAAAACGGCACGCGCACGCTTGTCCTCAGGAATTCCGAAGAAGAGTCTATCGATTAACCATGTAATTCTTAGAATGATTGGAATTTCCAATCGATATGTGTCATTTTATTCACATATTTCCTCAAATATTTCAATAATTCCAAATACTCCAAACAGTATTCAAATATTTTAATTTGTAGAGAATGAAAGAGTCATTTTAGAATCGATATTTGCATTTAAATAAGGAAACTCTGAAGAAGATTGTATTTTTAGAATTAGTAATATGTAAAAAGTGGAGGAAAAGATATCTGGGAAATGAGAGTAAAAAAGGGAGGGTACAGGTAACCGAGGAAGAAAAGATTGGTTTCGGTCGAAAAAGCAGATGGTTACGCCTATGGGAAAAGAGCACGTGACTCCGGGGCACGCGCCGGCACGCGCCACATTTCTCACGGAGAGCACGCGCCCTTCCCTGCGCGCACGTTCTACTGCGTTGTGGCGCGTTCACCGCTCATGTACCACTGGCTCTCGACCTTCTTCCTCCTTCTTCTTCTTCTTCTTCTCTCCAGAGCTCTCCCTTCTCATCGGTGGTAACCTGCTTGCTCCTCGCCCTCACGCGAGTCTTTTACACCCTTTCGTCACTCTGGAATGGTCAATTCTTCTTCATCTTCTTTATCTTCTCCTTTTTTCTCTTCTGTCTCGTTTTCTTCTCCGCGCAGCTCCTCAGAAACTTCTTTCGCTGTCAGTTGGTGCATTCGGGTCACCCACTGTTCCAATTTCTACCCTTTCGCCGCGACACATGTCGCGTCTCGTCGCAGATGTCGTAGAACCGTTGCACGAAATCTGTACTACCATGTGATTTGCTAGTTCTGCTATCTTTAACTTCTTCGCGATATCCATAGTATTATTGCCGTGCAAATACAGAATCAAAGATTATCCGTAAGGAATGTGTTACGTTCAAACGTCAAGACTCTTCTGATTCTGTCTGCTCAAATCCATCTCTGACACATGGCATTTATCTCTTTGACGTACTCGTTTATTAACTCTCTCGCATTTCGATCAGTTTCTCTCCCACAACCCGTCACTCATCTTTCTCTCAGTCTCCGCTTCCTCGATTCTCCCTCGTGGCCCATTTTTCTTCGCTTCTCGATGCCCTTCATCTCGCGATTTCGTTTCGCTTATCAACCTCATCGCGATGCACACTCTTGTCAAAACGTGCGTCTTCTTAACAAGGAGGAATAAAAAGCTGAAGAAATGGATTGGATTCGCAGATTTCAATTATAAAAACGGAAGCAGGAAAGAAGAGGGTGATTACGAGAAGAGCGTATATTTCAAGAGGGTTGCGGATAGGATCGCGGGTGCCGAAAAAGGCGCACTCTCGTATACTGTAGTGGCATGCATAATTCAAAAGGCGGCTCGCGACGCGTAACACGTTCCTCGCACTCTGTTTACGTATGTTGCATACAGCCAGTGCGTCGCTCTTGACGTCACTGTGCTGATACACGCTCGAGAGAGCGCGAGGGCCAGCTGCACCAACGGCCGCACACGCCCGCACACGCCGATTAAGCTTCCCACCCCATCCTGCTACACTTATCTTAGTCTCTTGCCTTAGTCTTTCCCCCCGCAGCTTGCATCAATTAACATTTCCTATCACCCTACGATCGTCCTCTAATTAGAATCTTAAGATCGCGATAGTGGATCAACCGAAGATGGACCAGAATATTGATTCGGTATCTTTGATCATCACCGAACAACCAATAATTACAGAAACAACTTAATAGCTTCGCTTTAGAGATAACGTTAAGATTAGTGAAATGTGCGATCGATTTAAATCGTAGAATTGATTTGTTTATGACAATTGAAATTATTAGATTTTGAAGAATTTTCACGTGTTCTTTTATTGTTTTTTATTTAAGCTTGTAATTGATCGAACAGTGAAACTTCCGCCAACGGATAGGAGACTTCCTACTTTCGAGGAGCAAAAGAATCCGTCAGATCGTAATTCAGTCGAGTGTATCTCGAGCCAGTGGAGCCAAGGCACTTAAGCCAGCGACAGCAGCCGGTTAAAGGTGGTGCTTTGCCAAGAAACACCTGGTTTAAAGACACTGCGACGAACAAGGAGAGACGGGGGAGGGAAAGCGAGGAAGCGAGTGAGAGTGGTTGGTGCTGCGTACGGTGGCCGTTCATCCCCTGCAGGGTGATTAAATGAAGCACCACGATTCACGAGGTAGGAGACCAACCGTGAAACACTGTTGCGCCCTCATCGTGTCAGGAAATTTTATACAGCGGTCAGACCAACCGTCGTTGACGATATTTTCAAGGGATTCGATAGTCTCATCTGCAATTTTTTCTAAAAACCAACGTCCATTTCCAAACAGCTTTCTTTATGTATAAGTAAATCTTGTATAAAATTGTTTATTTTGAATTTTTTCAAATTTATAAGGAAAATTATTACAGCTAGTAGAATTAATTATTACGAATTTTATTTCTAGGGAAAAGAGTTGGATTAAATAATTCTGAATGGACTTTTGAGACCTTTGATGATCCTTTATCTAATCTCTATTACGAACGAGGAGAGAGTCTGACCATCATAAATTTCCCAGTTACAGGGATCTTGATAGAAACGCGTGCACCGGCCATTGCATAAGCCTAGCCAAACTTCTATAGCCGCTTAGATCTAATCTTCCCGCGGAAGACCACCATACTCACCAATTTGTCGCGCTCTTTCGCCGACATGTACTTAACAAACTCGGTAATTCTCGAATATTTATCGTTTCGAGCCACGCGACGAGTCGTTAACAACGATGGTCAAGAGGCCAAGTTAAAGCAATGGCTCCACACGGAATTATTTATTTCTCGTCCGAAAGATGGACGGACGCCTTCATCGTGACTGGCCTTATCGTACCGCTGACAGCATTCCCAAGTTTTAATACCCTAGCGAAACGTGGACTCTTCGTTTTTCTCGGATGATTTGCGTCGGCTCGTAAACTCGCGAATGACGATCCCACCTGTTCCTTTCCATTGCTCGAAACATACGAGAAATCGAGCCGCACGCGTGACGCACCACGATTCTATACCGCATCAAACGTGGAATCGGGTTTCTTTCGTGCATCGATGGGAGGCTGCACTAATGCTAAACGAGCCGCGAGTAATTCGATTAGCACGAAACCACTCACTATGTAATATGTACTTGCGGGTCCTCGAAGCCAAGCTACGATTACACCACCTTCCCGATTAATTATTATCAATTGATCTCGGAAAAAAAAAGTTCGAATCACTTTCAATTTGTTCGAAGGAATCACATCGAATCACCGTTCTCGGAAATTTCATTGTTCTACTTTTTCGTGAGATATGTCCAACAAAACGTTTCACTGTTAAAGAGCAGGAAAAAAAAAAGAAAACTGCTGTTGTACAATTTCTTGTTCGCGTTTGACGAATGTGCGCGCGATGCTCAATGAAGAAATTAATACAGGATTACATCGGTGGTTGCGAGACGATTCAAGCGGCTGTTCGTCAAACAAACTTGTTGACTCGTTTGCTCGAGAAACCGCACTAACAAAAAGCGAGGCCAAGCGGTACGGCATAATATTCCGGGGTACGTTTCGGCACGTCAAACGTTGAAGAGGCGAAGTGTATCCTCGATTTCCGACTGCCTTGCTGCGGCAAAATCGTGTGGCTTGCCGCCGGTAAGATCCTCTTCGAGATAACCGAGAATCTCAGCGATTCGAGTGGTGCAGTTTTTCGTAAGAGTCGGCTGTTGCTGTTCGTTCTCTTCTTACTGCTGGATGCTCCCGGCGAGCATAATGCATCGATGCGACAGTAACAGGATTTTAAGAGCGAGCCATTTTTGCACGGTACAAAACTCTGAGAAACCGAAGGATCTCTGGTATTTTTAAACCTTTCCCGAGAGCCACCCGGTCCTCCACTCATGTAAAAACATTCACCTTAAACCTCTATCATTCTCAACGTTCACCATTCGAAATTCTTAGTTTTCGCTTTATTTCCCGCGGTGATTTCTTTGAAGCGTGCATATTCTCAAGGGAGAAAAAAAAAAGTGTAACAAGAGTTATGGAAATGTTTGTGTCCCTCTGAACACGTGCCACGTATCGTTAACGAATGAGACGGCTGTTTGGTTTCGCGTTGCTTCCCTTCCCGGTTTTATTTTTTGCCCATTTCACCGCATTCTCTCGAGAGAGCAGTTGTGTCATTTAATAAAAACGAGAGATACAGTTGAGTCACTGTGCGACCAGACGAATGCTGTACCGCCGAGGTAAGTGGATCACGCGAGGAAAGTGTATCACAGTCCTCGAGACTCGGGTGGTATCAATTAACAACGAGATATGTAATTGCCAAACGAATTCAAGCTTGCACATATCCTGAAAACGTCGGATCGTTTCCGTATAAACATTACGGTACTTTGAAACATGCACAACAACTCGACTACCGAGAATTTAAACTAAACGTTTGATCCAACCGATTAAAACGACCATCGGATACATTCGAAGTACATAATTACCCTGGTTCAAGAAGAAACTGAGTAGCAATTCTATTTACTAGAACAATTGTATTCGAAGTTCAAAAAGAAGAATGTTCTTTCGCAGTTCCTCGGTGGCTGGGGCTGCGGCTATCGTGTTAATCGTCCATGTAAAACGACTGCAGGTACGCGAAGCACGAATGTCGAGCTTCCACGCGCTTCTTTATAGGCATTATACGGAATATATCAAAGCGGCTATCGCGTACAGGTTTGCCCGGGAGCGCGAGCAAGAGAAAAAAGAAGAAAAAAAAAAAAGAGACCGAGACCAAGAGCTCAGGTCCGCGTGTTTACGAGCTCTCTGTCCACTGAAAGGTGAAAAGTGGCTGGTAAGGTCGTCGGCGGATGTGCGCGTAAACGGCAATTAATGTCGCACCGCGCTACCATCGGCTCTTTATGCGTTATCTTTATTTTCGTATTCACTGGGTCCCTTCCATTGGCGTCGTTCGGTTTCCCGACCACCATACGGCGACACCGTCGTGCTTTCTGCCTCGTTATTATCCCTCTTCAGCCGAGTTCTTCTTCTCCGAGTCCATTAATTCTACTTATTGTTAGAGATTTCGGCTGAAGCGTTGGACCGAACAACCGTACAAGTATCATCAAAGTCTTTCTTTACTTCCAAATCAAACTTTAGCTTCGAAATTTTAATTTTCAACAAAGGAAATGAGGCATCGGATTGTGAGAGTCTCCGCTAGATTCTAAAGGGGATTCATAATGGGAGCTCGGTGGGCTGGAAGGTATAATTATGCAAACGAGAGATGGATTCATTAAGCGGAAAATCCCGGAAGACCGAATCCCGGAAGAAGGGCAAAATCGAGTGGCGGGGGTACGCGATGGGCACCCGGCACGCGACTCTCGGCCCCGCAGAAGGTGGGCCCCTTTTTTCGAAGGGCGAGCTCGGCCGTCGGGGCGTTGAGGCCAGCGGTACCCGGTGTCATCTGGCAAGCAGAGGAACCCGAAAACACATGGGTGTTTTGTCTCCTCGGCTCCTCGTGTGTTCTCCCACTTAATACCTTTGAACGCGTGTGCCCTCTACCTACATAACGGTCGTAGCTCGACCGCTTCGCGTCGATGAACCTAGATTACTCGCGTGAGCCCGTTAACAGCTCGCTTCACCTCTCAACTCCAATAGTACCCTTAGCCACAAGTCAATTTCCGTTTCAATACAAATTTCCTCGAAAGTGTAACTTTGTCAACTTGGTCGGCCAGTGCGCTATAATTATCGAGCAGCCAAACCGTGAGTCGATTAATAACGAGGCCTGGATTCGCGTCCCTACCATGGAGAAGATTACATACGTATCGGCTGCAAGGAGCAAGATCGCGAGATTGCCAGAATAAAAAGGAGGATCATCGATCTGGCCCAGCGTGCGGAAGAACCGTAAGCTTCTCGAGGATGCTCACCGATTAATCAGTTAATCGCATGGACTAACCGAAACGAATCTTCCGTTCCGAGTGTCCCAATTGAGTGGACCTTAAGCATTCGAGGAAGTGGACAAACGAATAACGTAACAACTTCATTGAATATCTTATAATAAAGAAGACTTTCAAATTATGAGATACATACGTCTACGTGCACAAGTCTCACTCATAAATTACCGAATGATTCTTTTAACGGTTTAGGTACTGTATATTCTGTCTGTCTATTGTTAATACTGTTGTAAATCGATGTAAAGACAAAAGAAGTTCGGAGAGATGACATAAACGAAAGCCACTATAGTGGCGCGTTGTTTCTAAAAGATTAAGAACTGAGAGTATTAGTTGCACGAATGCGCTAAGCAATCCCTCGAACAAATCGTCGTCGCCGTCTGGTCCACTTTGCCGTTGTATCCTGCGGCTGGTTTTTCTACCGGTCTCGTTTTCACCATGGGCCGATCGTGAGTAGTAGTGGGATGCGCGGTGGGTGGCAGAGTCTCAGGATTCCTCGCGGTGACTTGGGGACGATTCGTTAGCGCAGACCGCGGTTATAAAATAATAAGGACCAGTTTTTCATCGGTGGCTCTCGAGTGGGCCGAGTTTTCCGTAAAAGAAGCGCGTGCGCCCTTAAGGCAGCCCAGAGCCAGTACGTCTTAATTGGACGAAAGCACTGGCCACTCTGGGATAATGAGCGCGCGCGATCGGCCCGAAACTCTACCGATCGTTTCTCCGTATGGGCCTCCTCCTCGCGATTGACCCCATACACGTCTCGCTTGCGCAACCAGCCACATCCAATTTCAGGTGTCCTTTCGAAATCCGGACTCTTTATTCCACCCGGTAGCAAGAAACAGATCGAAACGTCAACCGACCATCTTCGGAGAGAACTTCACTGACTACTGTCTCATTTTGGGGAAAAATCTGGAGGATCCCAAATCCAGAATAACGATTTCCTCTCGCGGACTCTTAACAAATTGATTGCTGCAGAGCAGAGGAGAGTGAACGTGGCAAGTGGACGGGGTTTTAATAGAATTATACATTGATCTTAACGAGTCGCTTAATTTTGAGAAAGAGTCTTTTGGCGAAAATATGAAAATGAAACGTGCAAAAAGGAATACAATTTGTAAATATATGGCGTGCATCGTACGATATTCGTTAAAGTCGCCGGACAAGCGGAGCGAAGCATTCCCTTAACAGGCGACTTTCGGTTAGCCCACTAAAATAATCAGATCACCCTGGCAGCAGGCCACTTAATCCCGGACGCATCAGTTCGAGCGGCGACTCCTCTTGAGAAGGAGGGTCTGCATCACCGAGGGGGGCGACTTAATCGCCGGTGAAATCACTTAAGTAGACGTCCGTGTTTTCGGGGCATAGCATAATCACGCGCAACGGCACATGATGCCCGGCACGCCTGGCATATCTCGCCGTGGACCTTTTTCCGCGGCCACTCGATCGACTTGGCTAATTTCCATAATTTTGCCCGCGGAGAAACTCTCATCTCTCTTGCGACTGATTTCCATTCACGCGCACTCGAAGATACTCCAAAGATCGATCTCAATTCTTCGATATCGAATCGAAACGAAAATTATATTGTGTAAACGGGACTGTATTATTCCTGGAATAATGCGGCGAAAAATCGAGTGGAATTTTGCGGTCAACGAAGAAGGCAAAACCGACAAGTATGCGAATGTACCGAAGACTCGCGATCTTGTAAATGTCGCAGGAGTCTTGGATTCTGACGGGATTTACAAAAAGAAGTCTAATAGTTATGCAAGTGTGCGCGGAATGTTGAAAACGGAAGATTCCATGCAAGAAGCGTAATTGCAGGGTGAACATCGATTTTCGTCTCGCAGATGCGTGCACATTCAAAGAAACCGTCGAATAAGAACGAGATTCCACGATACGAACGAGGACTGTGAATAATCAGTCGGTGCCATGCTTTTTACGATTTCATGCGGAAGCATTTCGAGAAATCGAAATTGGGCCAAGCGTCATCAGGCGTGCGCGGAATCGTGCAGTAATTTCTGAGAAGTACCCGCAGGCCAAGTTTCCTACCACTTACAGATTCGTACGAAAGACGAAGAAGAAAAAGAAGAAGAAGAAGAAGAAGAAGAAAAAATGATTTGGCAGAGATAGAATTTTTTGGAAATTCAATCGACACATTCTCCTGCCCTTCTACGTTGTATTACCTCGAGGCTGATGCTAGTCTCATTACGCCGGACCTGTCACTTTATCGGAGCTTGCCCTGTGCACCGGATAATTCCTATAATTTCGCGAGAGAGTATATAATCAAGGGCAACCGATCGTCGAATAAAATAATTCTACGTGATATTTTGAACTGCTCGAAGGAAAGCGCCAGTGGAGGGTATGCTAATTTGACGAGAAAGTATCCCTGCCATCTGCAGATTTCACGTGCTCGCTATTAAAATTGACAATCTTCCGATATACGAACTGCCAGAGTGACATTATTCATTGAAAAGCAATCCATTTCCTCCAAGGAATTTCCTTTTCGTCTTTATATCGAGTCTGAAGATCGAGAGTGTCGCGGAATGTAAATTTGATTAATAATGGCTTTATTAATTATGAAGGCCTGTCTCCGTGGATGAGCCATCGTCACTTTTTTCTTTTTTTGGAGCCCCAAGCGGGTTTACGATCCCGCGAGGAAACAACCAATTAACATGCGAATCACTTCATTTACCCGCGCGCTCATTACCGTTACGCGCTTTGATACTTATCGATCGCGACCTGAACACGTTCCACTACGAGCTCTGTCATTTCGCAGAAACAGCAAAAAACCTGGCAAATGAATCTCTTCGAAATTTCAGAAAAAACGACTTTTTCCCAGAATCGAAAAGAAAAAATGGAACAAGTTGTTCATCTGTATTTTGTTACTCGAATTTTTTCAAGATAAATCTGCGAAAGATAAATAGACCCAACGATGACAATAAAGTTCGGGAACCTTGGCGCGCGTGGCAGAGCGAGGAGAAAATACGAGAAGAAGAAGAAGAAGAAGAAAAAGAAGATACAAGTAAATGCGTGAGAGAGAGAGAAATTGCATTGCCAGCTGCAGAGAGCGCGAGTCCGAGTCTGCACCTGACCATTGAGCTTCTTTTCCAGGCACGAGCTTAAGCGTGTTCTCTTGCTCAGGCCAGCTCCGATCGAGGCTTTCTTAATGAGACGCTACCACTCCCTGCATGCTTCGAGCTAATGAAGGGTTTTCCTCTTCGAGCAACCGCCACCGATAGATTTCGATCTGGTCAGTCGATGCTGTAGTTTTACTCGAGCGAGTGCCAAATAAGAAACAAGGACTATCAGCAGCAATATCTTTCGAGAGTCTGGTAATCTTTTTAATTTGAAAGAGTAAGCAAATGGTGTCGAAAAGCTCAATTGTCCAATCAGATTTGCATTGGAGTGTACGTTACCCGCTTACTAGACTGTTGGATCGAAAAATCATTACATACCCGGTGGCCAGAGACAATGCGGGTTGTTAATCAGTCAAGCGCGCAATCACGTTTGCTTAGGTAGCGTCCGCAAGTCAGCCACGCATCTGTCGATGGAAGTTTCTATTTATGTCCCGCAGTTAAAAACCACCGGTAGCGTCGTGATTCGCCAGAGAAGTGCCTATTGTCGATGTCAGGAACGATGCGGGCTGGCAAATGGCCATTTTTTATTATTCGGAAAGTGCTCGTGTGACACATAAATAGATGGGAGTCAAGAAAAACGATACTTATCGATAAAGTATCTTTGAAAGAAACATTCTCAGTTTTCGGTTTGTTCTTGAGAATTACACAATCGTGGATTAATTCGTTAAAGAGTCGCTCGAAAATAGGGTAGAATCGAAAGGTGAATGAGGAAAGCAGAGTCAGAAAGCTGAATGCGAGGGAGACTGAAAGAAATCGACACTTACCGGTAGCATCATTCTATTTTCGCAAGGATAATTAAAGGAGAAAACGAGTACGAAGAGAGGTATCATCTCCGTCGAGTGAAATTACAGCCCCAATTGCCCTTCCGCAATTTGAGGGGTCAGAGGTATAATCGAAGGGGTGCAGAAAGCGGCAAGGTTCTGACCCTGAAGGCAAAAGAGGATCGTATCCATTCGTCCCAACCCCAAAGACCCCCAGGGAGCATGAATGAAGTCGTAAAAGTCCCTCGAGCGACCCAATGAATGAAGTCGCAAAACTACTCAATTGCTAGTGAACTCGATGAATGGCTGACGCAAAATGGCAGAAGAGTTTATTTTACATCTTCCACTAATCCCCCTTAATAATACTAGACTTTAGATTTTACTGTGGAAGAATCTCTTGAAAAATACAATCGTCCATTAAAAAGAATTCAAGAGAGGTTTAAATAATTGGTCATTTTTTCAGGGTGAAAGAAGAAATTAAGAGTAATTGGAGTAGTGAGATGAAGAAGTTAGGTTCGTGGAACGTAGCTATACCACCATATGGTGATCCAAAGTTTGGTATTTGACTGGAATCTCATCGTCTGCACCGAGATTTCAAGAAGCAAAAGCACCACGGCCGATCCTTTAGCTAATAGTGACCTCTCACCGCATTCTTATATTAAAAAGTCCAGGGCACCGAGCTGCTAGCGTCCAGAACTCAAGGCACGTGCTTCGAATTACGGTGCTCCATCATCGAATTAGGAACGGGTCTATGGTCCCTTGACTCGTCGCAGCTGCAATTTCCTCGGATTCCTCTCGATCGCTATCCCAGCTTGACTACTGGTTTGTAAAAGACAAAGTTACCAATGCGAAATTTGATCGAATAGGAAAAAATCTATTCTGTTCCATTAGAATCGAGAAATAGAAAACATTTGCAAATGTTGCGGGTCATGGTTGGAAATTAATGAGTAATTTTGTTGTTAACTGGAATTAATTTGCAAGTGTGAATTTGCGAACAATTTTTCCTCCAGCGTTGCGAAAGTAAATTAAGCCATCGCGAAATTTAATTGAACCTCCAGTTTTCCATAATATTCCACATCACTTATGATGCTTAATTAACGCTGCTGCCATCGTTTCCAATTAGTAACTCTTTATTTCGCGTCTCATTAGCGCGTGTTGTAGACAAGCGAGAGAAATTCGCTCGGAAATATCCTCTTCGCATTGGATACAGAACGCGTGCGGGACTTCCAACATTTTCACTAAACCCCTGTCACGAAAGGCTGCGATTGGAAGTGAATGATCTTGTGCACGGAAACTTAAAAATCCTTCCACTACTTTAAATAATTCTAGAAGATTGAAATTGATTCTTTGAAAAATGCTGTTAAAAGTATTCTCGAAAATCTACATAAAGAATAAACATTTCACAAAATTTATGAAAGACATCACGAAGAAAACCTTTTGTTCTAACCTCGTAAACAATTTTGAGTCATTTGGATTATTACCTAAAAAATTACACTGCTTCGAAGAGTGTCCGAATATTAAGTCGAGTAATCGTATTTCTAAAAAGAAAAAGTGCCAACGGTCTTTGCCTCCTTGGAAATACCGGTTCCCGTTCGATCACCGAAGTCAAGCAAGGTTGGGCGTGATTAGTACTCGGATGGGTGACATCCGAAAGGATGTTTCACCTATCTTTGAGAAACACCACGTACTGTTGCGCACATAGTGGTTCGGATCCCACTTAAAACAGTAGGTCCTAGGACATATGACCTTAGCAGTCGGTTCCGAAAATCAAAAACAAACAAACAAAACAAAAGAAAAAGTGTGATTTGAGATTATTCGGAAATGTAAAGAGGGGGTTTCTCAAAAGCTTTTCTCAAGAATCCATAAAAGTCGAGGTCCTCGTGACCGTTTCACGAAGTCTACGGATACCACGAAGAATCTAGCGAAGAAATCGGTAATCGAATGCAACCGAGCCATGTGATTTGGCCAATTTATCCATCGGTAGAAGTTAGCTTGGTTGTGGCTAATTTTAACTAAAATGCCGCTGCTTAAGGGAGCACATGGCTACGATAACTTCTTCTGATTTAAGTGATTCCCGTGCGAGCAGTACATACCGGCCCTATACTTAGCCGTCGTTAAGCTGGGTAATTAAATATCACTGCCACCGGGTGCGCATCCCCCTCGTTCCCACCCTTTTACCATCGACTCGTCTCCGAGTCTGATGCAGGTAGTACCTCGAGTGCAATCCTTGCCTCTTCGACTCATTTTCGCGTGAGAAGTGCCTCCCTCTCGTTCAAGAGCGAAGGTCGCAATCAGAATCTATCACCCAAACTCATAATTCCGTTGGAAAAAAATCTTCGATCTCGCTTTCTCTTTAATCCTGACTACACGATCTACCAGTCACCGAAGGAGCAGTGTCGCTCGTCGAGTGAGGATCTCGTTGATGAGATTCCTTGATTTACGCGCTTTACGATCGTTCTCCTGGCCGATCGAGAAGCCTCGTCGTGAAACGATCGATCTCCAGGTTATGGGATTTCGACTATAGAAGTGTGGAAGAACGGTGTCGACAGACTTTCCACTCATTTCCTTTTTGCTCGTAGAAGATAAAAATAAGAAAATTGATATTATAATGATATTATAATATAAATCATATGAAATATTGAATAAATGATTATTCTGTGATACAGGGGACGTTAATCTTGTACTTCTCTTTTAGACTGGAATAGAGATTTTTTATTTCACGAGACAGTTTCGAGACTATTTTCCGAGGAGATTATCGTGAGTTCTTGTTTCATTGGATATTAACGCGCGCACACTCGAGAGGAAATCGCCACTGAATTGAT
The DNA here is from genome assembly GCA_963989405.1 of Trypoxylon attenuatum. NCBI lineage: Eukaryota > Metazoa > Arthropoda > Insecta > Hymenoptera > Crabronidae > Trypoxylon > Trypoxylon attenuatum. Next base: position 10,996,892 of record OZ022493.1, on the reverse strand, counting down.
TTTCTCACGATTACACATCGTAACTTCGTTCACTGAGGGTGTGAGAGAGAGAGAGAGAGGGGGAAGAGATCGGCTTAGCAGAGGGCCCTCAGGCGAATCTGGCAAGGTGCTAAGAGAGAACAAGAAACCGCGAAATCCAGCCAAACTTACGATCGCCTTACTCGCCGCTATTGGATCCTCGAGCGAAAGAACATCCGCTCGCATCTCCCAAATCTCGCCTTCCAAATTGTCCAAGGACTTAATTGTCATTCGATCGGCTTAAACCTCGTTGAAAAATAAGAGGTTCGACTTTCAAACGAGTCTTACCGCAAATTTTTCATTTTCAATTGTAAAAGAATCTCGTGTCGCGTGTCACGCTAAATCGGAAATTCGAAGTGAGAGAAACTTAAGGAAATTAATTTGGTCATTTAGCGGATGAATATATCTACTCGGTTACGTTTTCACTCGTTAATGTATTGGAATTTTAAGCAACGCATATCGCAGACGTTCTGTATTATTGCCAGGTGAAAATATAATCGAACAAGACGGATGATACAAGATTTAACACGCGGATGAACAAGCTCGTTACGACGAATGACCACAAGTAGCGAATTCGTGTTCAATTAACGTGCACGCATGCCACCGACGCACGCTACCGTAAAAGGCTGTCAGGATCGGCGTAACGTCATAAAGAATTACCCCTCTTTAATTGTATTTCATTTAATCGACACTTTACGAGGTTCGTATCGCGACGACACAATTTACTTTCTGGCTTTGTGTAACAAGCGCCTTTTATATTTTTATGGACTACTTCCACACAATCAGCAGCACTTAATTCAAACGACGAAATATTTACTTGAAAAAGGAAATAATTTTTAATTAACGACGCAGCTGGTTTTTATAATTTAGAGATATTTAACATTCAGTAACTTAATTATCTTATGTATTTTATGTGCAAGATTATGCAAGATTATGCAAGATTATGCAAGATATATGTGCAAGATTTAAGTCATGAGCAATAAGAATTTTAAGACTACGTTTAACCTAAATAATATTCGATTTATCGATAGAAACAAATAAATAGACCTTTGTTCGTTTCGCCTCTCTGAGATCATTGTTCGAATTAGATCAGAAAGGAATAATTATTACGAATGCCGAATCAATTTTCAGAGCAACAACAACCGTAGCAAATCGAATTGGTGTACGTGGCCGCAGTTACCGGAAACGCGAAGAGGAGATTAATTTGCGGCGTGAGATTAAAGGCCGCCGATCGACACGATGGAAAGTGCAATTCCAAAAGTGATACAACAGAAGGGGCATCGAGGGATTTTGCGATTCGGTCTTGGTACAGCGCGTGTCTCGCTCGCAGGCATAAATTTCCACGACGGTGTGGCACGGCGGTCTGTACCAGAAACGGTGGAGATAACGTCCAGGTGATTTTTGTACGGGTCGAATTATTAAGCGCAGATGCAACTGTAAGAAAGTATTGCCGGCCTAATTCGGCTACGAGTAACGAGACCTTGCTACACGACTTGCTTTCCCCCGGCTAAATAAATTGCTTGGCAATTGAGCTGTTTCATTCGTTCGATTCATCGTATTTGCATTTCATTTCTCTATTGGTCACCTTCCGACTCGGTGACAACCTGCTGGGTTTCGTACTCGTAAATACCTCATTTGTCCTACAAAAGAAATTCTCCAATTCGAATCGAGATGACTTCTTTCCACGAAGAGGATGAATTACCTATCAGAATTTTTTTTAATCAATTCCAATTACAATATTATATTTGAAAATTCTATTCGACAGAAACTAACGTTTATCTTAAATAAATATTTCTAAGAGAATATGAGTCGTTCGATCGCTACCGAATGACCATTGTCCATTGTTCAGGACTTTCTCGCGTCAGGTGAAAAATGAAAATGTTCCACGAGAGACAGCGAAGTCATAAATCTGTCACTGGAAGCTCGGCCATCTAATTACCAATAACAAATTTCATGGAGTAAGAACGATACCAAGTGCAAATGTGATTCGCATGCAGATTCGAACGTTAATCTTTCGAGATCTGGATCAACGAGAATAATCGTTGGCGACCCATATTTGGCTGCCGGGTGCGAAGGGGTTGACAGCGGACACGCGGGTCTTCGGAGTAAGGTGCCGTTCTCCAAGGATTGCGCAAGCGAACACTTCGCAGACGGCGATTGGTTTCGTAACTCCTGCCAGGGGCACGTGGCAGTCACCAAGGAAAATTGCATTGCGTACGTTAAACGACTCACATCCACACGAACATCCATCTACACAAGTTCGCATGAATTTGCATGACAAATGCCTGTAAGTAACGCCAATTTGTCGAGAGAGTGAAATCGAGAAACTCGACCATGCGATCGATATTATTTGTCGATTGAGTTGACCGCTAACCACTTCGAACTTGTTACGAACTCGTGACCTTTTTGAGTAATGCTTTGCAGTTAATAAGATAATGGAACGATCGTAACTTGGCGCGATTATTGCATCGCGTCAAAAAGGAGTAATTTCTGGTAACGTAAGTTTATCCAAATTAAAGAAGTTTAAAAAGCTGTCTGATTCGCGAGAAAGAGTCTCTAAAAATACCATAGATTTATGGAAGAATCAGAAATTGAATAATAAACTGCTAAGTAAGAGGAACGAAGCAAAGAAGACATAGCTATATTGAAACTCCCTTTTAAAGAATAATATCGGAGGATTCGATTAAAATTCTGTTAGAACCAGAAGCTGTTACTACTACAGCCGTCGGTAGTTCGTTCAGCTTATATGCAAGCACCCGCACGCGGAAGCGGGATATCCCGCGCAAATTAACACGTGCTCGAAGGCACAAAGTAAGGAAAGGGCTATGTAAATGGATGAGTTCCCGCAGTGTTCGCCGTAGGGAAAGGAAGAGAAACAAAAACGAAAGAGGATTATGGATCCAGCACACGAGCCGGGGCTCCACTAATCCTACGAAGGAAAAGGAGCTAAGTGGCCCTGCTAATCCTAAGAATATGGGACAACGAATTTCACGCAACGGCTGCTCGTTCGCCACCTTTTCCCCAGACACTATAGCGCGCGCGCACCATGCGTGTAACAATATCCGCCGGCGGGACGTTTCTACGCAAACACTCTCCCATCCACTGGATTCTTTAGTCTTCCCGAATTTATCGAGGCATACATTATCGTAAAAGAATTCTCGTCAATCGTTTCTACATTTACGACTTTTGAGAGAACAAAAAACTGGAGTATTACCACCTGATTATTTCTACCATTCCACTAATGGAACTTTAGCGTTAATGCGTGCTATACTCGAATAAGATGACCCTGAGTCGCAAATGTGCATTCTTCCGGCGCTTAATAGAGGAAACGATAAAGATCTTTGAAATAATAATCAATGATCTTTATTTCAATAACTCGCGATTCGATCAAGATAACCGATGTGTTTGAAACACCTGGTTTAAATAAAACCTGTGCAGCAGGTTATTCTAGTTCCAGGGATATAGTACGAGGGTTGAAAAGTACTATTGGGTCGAGAAGTATCAGTCTGGTTAGAATGGTTGAGAGTGGAGCGATTAGATTGAAGAGCCCGGAACAAAACGGCTCGCAATTGTATAGCGCGTTCAACACCTGGAAGTGACTGCTGGTAAGGATCACCCTGAAGGTTCATCCTTCGGGCCCATCACCTTCGTGGCGGCGGCGTACAGGTTGAATTACGAGCTAGCCAAAGAGGAGGGGGCATCTGTGCGGCAGGTGACCGGTCCCCCTGCGCTTCTGCTTGAATATTCACACACAGAGATAAATCCGATACATACACACATATATATATATATATATATATATATATATTGTTACGGCCCTGACGTCGCGCACTTTCCATCGCTCTGAATGAGTCTCTCCGAAGGAATCTCCTTGGTGATCGAGTTAAATAGTGACGGCGATTTGTAGATGTTTATTGATGGGCAACGGAAATAGAAGAATCTCTGGAATCGCTTTAGAGAGAAGACGCGTTGAGCTGTCGTGTAGTTCCGTTAATAAAGAGTCTTAAGTTTGTAAAGTTGTCGTCTGTGTTCTCGGGCGCAACAATATCTGTATATCATGTGTATGTATATGTATATCATCTACCATCGACTAGTTAACGAACAATTACAACCAACAAACTTTCGATTCTCTCGAAGCGTAACTTTCCGGTCAAAATTTTCCGTAGGATCGTTAATGTACCGTATCGAGGGAGGTGGATCAGTCAGGTCAGATTTGAGGAGAAAGAAAGCGGCATCCACGATAACTCCTCCCTCAATAAAACTGCACCAGTGTGCCGAGATAAGATCTCATCGCGACGATTACCCTCGAACGAAGAACCAGCGACCAAGAGGAAATCGCGGCTGCATAATAAAACGGGTGCGCGTTTTAACGAAATTGGCCCACGAAACGAGTAACGCCAATCGGCTCTTCATTAAGGATCTAACGGCACACGCACTCTGGTGGCACGCTTGCTCGCGAAGCAGCCCGATAAATCCGTGGAAGCCATGAAACGGGATCGGCAGACGAGGTGAACCAACTTCGCGACCGTCTTCGATGGAGAAGAGAGAATTCACGCGAAAGAGAGAGAGAGAGAGAAAGAAAAAAAGAGAGAAAGATAAGGCTGAGGAAAGGAATCACAGCGTATTAATATGCCACGATAAAAGCCAACCGCTGCTCGCTCATTAGGACAGCACTCACTTTTCGCGGGAGCTTGAGTGAATTGCTGCTGGCAGATCGTTAATTGACTCAGTCTAATCTTGAAGGTGGAAGGCTTTAAAAAGGGCCACTTTCAATTACCAGTTCTCTTGGCTGCTCCGTAAAATTCTCCAAGCTATTTAACTACCTTCGTGGAATTCCAAGCGAGCCGTGGATTTTAGTGAGTTCCGCCAATTTACGAGCAATTCACGAGGCACTCACGTTTACGGTGCAAATAGCACCGATCGAATAGGTGAAGTTATGAGATTTTACCAAGTTCATAAAAACCGTGTACATGAGAATTGTGCGAAATCTCAAAGCGATTATTGGGTTTTTGCGAAAAATCGAAGGTTTAATAATTAATTACAATTAATTCTTTATTGAAGGGAGTTCCGAGACTCAAATGAAACGTAGAATGGATAATGAAAAATTTCAGGAATATCAGGGAAATTTTGAAAAATTGTATTTTATGGCAAAATCTTAAGATTTGTCCGATCGACATTTTGGCTCGTTAAAAAATGCTCCTGAGTTTTCGGTTGGCTCGAGAATGTGTGCGCCGTGGTTTCCAAGAGGGAAGCAGGGTTCTAAAATAATTCTATCGGCGCCTGGAGAATTGGCGGAATGATGAAGGATGATTGCAGGGTGGACAAAGTGGAGCCGAAGAGAAGAGAGGAGAAGCAGACGGGCGAGATAAGCGAGTAAAAAAGGAAAAAAAGGGTCTCTCGGGAGGGAAGGGTTTCTTCCTCGTGGAGGTTCGTTAGGGTGCAGTGATTGGCCTCGTGACGGGACAGGTGTGTATCGTGACGCGAGCTCACGAAACGGAGACCCCGTTTCGCGAGGGCACCGACTTCTACAGTACTACAGGGCTAAGGGCCTCGAGTTATGCCGTTTCCACACTCTCGATATCCAATTCTTCCAATCCAACTAAACCAGTTTCAAGAATCAATCGTCTTTCTAAATCCTGTACTTTATTCCAAAGCATCGAGGAGAGTTAAAGCTGAGAAGTGAAAAGTGGAAAGTAAAAAATCTGTTATTTTACTTTAATATTTGGGACTTGTTGCGAAACGGGATCGAAAGGTTGCAAGAAAAAGAAGGAAGAAGGTTGATAGCCGAGCGAGCGAGCGCGGCTAATTAATGTAACAGGCGCCAATTTGAAAGAGAGGGCTTTGCCCGGCCGAAGGACGAAAGCCGGAAGTTCGCATGCCGGATGTTAGCAACAAAGCTCTGGCTCACCAGCATAAGGATACGAAGAGTGGGAGGTAGAAAAGGTTGATGATAAAGTCCTTATGCCAGCAACCTTGTTGGCGGAGGATGAACAAGGCTGCAATACTTCGCAGCTGCACCAACCTTCTCTCCAACTCGCATCATTATGCGAAGTTAATTTTTTTTCCTTATAATTGTAATTGGCTCCACGGTCTCTTGCAATTTATCTACAATATTAAATGTTCTCGGTGGTGACTTTACGACGATCTTCGCGTTGACTTATGCCCTGGATTCTCGTTTGCGATTACGTAACAACGGAACGGAACACACGAATAAGCTTCGAACTTTTTTCTTGGTTTCCGTCGGTTTGGCCGCGAATTTCCGCACGATGCACCACGGTAACTTTTTTCTTTTTCGCGTCACCGGCGAGGACTCGCGCAATTGGTCCGCAGTACATATTTGCGAAGCACATATGCTCGGGTAGTAATTGTGCCGAGCCGCTGGTTTTTGCTGGGAATCGGAAGAAGTTGAAGAAGAAGAAGAAGAAGAAGAAGAAAAAAGAAGTGGAAAAAGGTGAATCACCTGCCACGTTCCGTTCACGATCAACGACCAGCTTCTCCGGCTGTCTCGTTAACTCATCAACACCGGACGATTTATTCGGCAGTCAACGCAGAAAGGATAAATGACACTAGAGGAATTCCGAGAGTCCTGAACACCAGTGCACAACGAGATCGCGACGCGAGGACCACCATAAAACAACGTCACGCGAGCGAAGAACAATCTGCTCTCGGAAGGTAATTAAGCGCGAGAGTACAGAACAAAATGTTCACTGGCAATAAATCTCTTGGATAATTTGGTCAACGAGCACTACCGGGATTTCGGCCTCTTCGGTATCAATTATGCCTAATTAGACTGGCTAATTGATCCACACTGCTGCAAATTGGACTTTAAATCTAAGGACGTCCATGCCGATCCAAGAGAACACGAAACAGACTTGATTTTCTGGTTTGCTTCTCGAAATGCATTCGACAACCAAACGTTCGAATAATTTCACTGAAGAGAACCACACCAAATAGCAGAGAATAATTTCGATCAAATTTAAACCGAAAAATTAAGTTGAAATTGGACGAGTTCGTAATGAGTGTTTTGCGGGTAGAATTGCGAAGTGGCAATGAGAAATCGGAGGGAATTAAAAATCCGTCGAAGAAAAAGTATGTAGTCAGGGATAACCCACGAAACTCGAGAGTAGCCAGAAGATCGGGGGCTAATTGCAAGAGCGCGTATTTGCAAGTATAAAATCGATGGCCGATAAGGAGCGTGGTTCGCCGTCGAATATTTACATGGCGAGTATCGTCGGGATATCAACTGGCATGGGGTGAATGATTAATCGCTAAAGAGAAGCCGCCACGCGAAGCCAGGAGGAAAGAAGAAGCAGCAGAAGAAGAAGAAGAAGAAGAAGATGAAAAAGAAGCGGTAGATAAAGAAGAAGAACGAGAAGAAGAAAAAGAAGCGGTAGATAAAGAAGAAGAACGAGAAGAAGAAAAAGTGGCTAAAAAAGAGGAGACTAAAGCCAACGAAGAAGAGATTCAATCCCGATAAGCATCACGAGGAACCTGTTTAAATAGAGGTTGCGTGCCAATTTCGAAAAGTGCTCAGGCTCTGTAACTTCGTAGAGACCGGATATCGTATCCTTCCAGCAAGAAGAAGACAAAGAAGAAGACAAAGTTTTACACCGGCCCGCGCCAACCTTGTCGGCTCCCCAGGCACGATTCTTTTGATCGATACCCTCCGATCCAAGCATCACGCGCGCCTACAAGATGTGCTAAGTAAACCGAACACCCATGGAACAGGGGGGCGTCAAGCCAAAAGGAGTAGCGCGAACGGACGATCGTATTCTACCTTCCGAACCGCTCACAACTCTTTAGAGGCAATAATCTTTTCGATGGTATTCGACTACCGCAGGGTTTATCGAGGAAATTATTACACTTCTATATACATACAGGGTGATTCTTTGAGTCGTACCACGGTTTAAACCACGTATTCTGGGCACCAATAGAAGCCTAAAAGTCCAGTAGCAGAATGGCGAAATCTCAACCCTTTCGGAGATACAGGGGGTTGAAATTTAAAATTTAAAAAAATCACATCTCCGAAACGGATAATCTTAGAGCCACCGGTCTTTTTCCAGAATGTGTGTGAGGGCCCGAGGTATCTGAAAAAAATTAGGAACAACGCGAAAATTATTATTAGGCCTCATTATTATTGATTTTCGTGTTTTAAAATGCAGTTTCTCCATGAACCGGCACGATTTTCAGGTACGAAAAAAATCACAGACATTGTGTGATGTACCAAAAAAATACTGCGTGATAAAAAGTTTAAAATTGTAAGAAATGTGGCCAGGATAAATTATTTAGTGTTTTTCGCTAGGGGATCTCAATCTCGAGTTTATGGCTGCATGTGTCATGAACTGCATTGTATATGCGAAGATGATTTTTGCGCGGACAGTATGCACCTGACTGGCTGCGCACATTCGCCAAGCTGTGTAACTCGATACCAATGAGCCAGCGAAAGAACACGGCACGCGCCGAAGATTCGCCACTTGACTCGCTTTCCCGTCAATTTGTAACCGTGGTGGTACTTCGACAAAAAAAGCGTCGTTTTGTACCTCGGCGTCGGAAGTGTTCGTCTCGAAGCGATATCGAAAATATACAAACCTGTACAGTGTTCTTTGCTTTTAAACTCGTGTACGATCCTATCTTTTATAGTTGTATATATTGTATAGAGTTCTCGGTATATCGTGTAATTTTTGAATGAAAGTTTATTTACTGGTTGGATAATTTATTACGAGCTTAACGCTGATTAATGAAACTCTGTGATATGTAGGACTACTCGAAAGGATTGGGAACTGAGAGAAACGAAGAGGAAAGTTTGTGGAGGATACGAAACGATGATGTGTGGATTATCGCGCGCCCGATATTCGACTAAATAACGAACTGTCGGTTGGTGTGACACGAAGAAGAGAAGAAACTTGGGTTAATTGCTGCAATTCTACTTTGCGGAACGAGCCGCCTGGCGCAAAAGGGAAGTGATTTCGAAGAAATCCCGTTAAGCAATGATAAATTGGCCACCGCGATCGAGACACGCGCCACGTACCCTATAAATTATTATATGTATCGTAAGTAAACGAGAACGGTACGGGTTACTGTTATCGATCATTTTTATCGGTCCCTTACCAATTAAAGACTCCTACACGCGAGATTTACTTTCTCACTCTCCTTTTTATTTTTCAAATCAAGACGATTCGACTCTCTTTTCTTTCGCTCGATCATTGCCAAGAGAGTATTGCGCTCGTTGAATTCTGCTACGCCGTCTTGTTGGAAATTTTGTCACGGTTCGCGTAGTTATAGGCCAAGTATTTTTGAAAACATTATTTAATTGCAAAAATAAGAAATCCGTGTTGTTTATTTTCCGATATTATATACGTCTGTAAAATTTTAGGCCGATCAAAAATTTCCATTTTTTAGCATTGAATATCTCAGCAATAAACAAATGGTGCGCTTTTTTGCTTCACCCATGTTCATATTATGACCGAACGAAGCTCAACACCAAATTTTATTAAAATCGGTGACCCACATCTGTGGTCCTCCTCTTGTCAATGGAATAAGTATAATTCTTACAAATACAAAAATCTCAAATCTCACATTTTCGCGATAATTCGCTAGAGGAGAGATCACACAATATTTTTTAAGCCAACGCAGGATTAAGAATTTTCAAAGACGAAGCCAATTATATTTTCTTCTCTCTTTCTCTCTCACGTTACTTGACAGCTTGCCCTTTGTCGTACAACCCTTAATCAGTCAACTCGAGCATATTTTCGGCTGCGTGCAATTACCCTTAACGATCTTCATTGGCGCAGCCGACAAAAGGCACGATGGTGAAGTTGCTACAAGAAAAATGATGTACATACCACGCTTTCCATCGTATTCATCGTCTTCGCGAAACTTTTTGCTACAACCAGACCTCGCTTTATATTCTCCCTAAGATTCATAACACCGAAATAAATCCTGGCCAATTCATTAACGCTCCTGAATCTTTCATGTCTTCGGTCGGACTTTCCCCGTAACTTTTTACTACTCCTCCCCTGAGAATCGTGGAATCGAACGACACTGCGCGTAGTCCACGATGAAAAAGAAAAACCATCGCGGGTTCGAATCGCGACGGGACTTCTGTACATCGATCAGCGAGACTTTTTACTCGATCGGAATAAAGATTATTGGAATGAAATGTCTGCGGGTTCGATCGATAGATCCTGTAAAGTATCACTGGGAAACGAACGACGTTACCGGTCATCGAATTCAGTTTATAAAGAGTCATATTCGATAATTGCTTTGTAAATTCGAAAACATACGGGCATCAGCCCTTTTCCTACCAGCAGGGGCCTGCTAATCACTAAATGTCCCAGTCAAATTTTATGCTCTATTAGTCTCCATTGGATTCTTAAGAAGCCATTGTCAACTCCACTAACCACATGACATCCTATGCAGCAAATTTCCAGACCGATTACGAGTTAGGAATCAACGATCTCACGATTCCATCGATAATTATTACAGCGAGAATTGCTGCAAAGGAGAATAATATCGTAGCGAGGCTGCATTAATCCCAAATAAGAGTGGAGCGGAGCCGTTTGAATATAAAATAACCAGCAAACAGTAGCCTGTAATCCAGGACAAATTTGAGCAGCGCTCGACTGCCAAGCGTAAGAGGATATGGAGAGGTGCGCTCACAGCTGACGTATCGACTTTCAGGATTAAGAATCCTTCCCGCTGCAAATAGATCCTTCCAGCTTCTCGACTGAATTGCAATATCGCAGAAGGAGAAAAAAAAAAGAAGAACGATAAGAACTAAGAAAATAATTGGAAAAAAGGAAGATTTTGATAGAGAGTTATTACTAAGGTGGAACAAGTGTCGCTTCGATCGAATGTGCACGAAGCTTAAGAATAAAGCAACGAGAGTGCCTGGGGAGTTTTATCCCGCGACAATTAATCCGATGACGCGAGCAGCTGCTCGCGGTCACGGATAATTTCCGTAATTATAATTCGACCGTGATCTTGCGAGCTGCCAAAAGTGACTGCAAAAAATTCATGTATCTCGCATATCAACCCTTTAGTGGAAGGAACGCAAAACTCATCTTTCCTACCGAGGTAAGCGCGAATTCTCGCTATACAATCTGCCAGGAATAAGACCTGTAATTAGAGCCGCCTCGTCAACCAGGATTCTTTGATCATCGAATCAACCAGGCGTCAAACTTAAAAATCACGATAAATCTCTCTGTCATTTCGACTCTGATTTAAACTTCTTGTCAACCCATTTTCACTGACAATCTCTTAACCCATAAATCTTGAAAAATATCCAGAAATTCCTTACTACCTCGTAAAACTAAAATTGGAATAAAAATGCAAATTGCACTACTGCTCAAAGCATGGAAAGTGCTCAGGAGAATTTATGGAACAACTTGGATTAAAGTCATTAATTTCCGTATAATTGTATTCGAGAATGATTCAAAAACAACGCGAAACATAAATTCTTCTTCGAAGGAAGATCATAACGCCACCGAACGTACAAGTAGCGACAGTGTTAGTGCTACAATCACGGATAGGCTAAACTGGAAAATCCAGATAAGTAATTCTCGGTGGAAGAAGAAACAACCAATGGAATGCAATGGTTGAGAGAATCCTTTAGAGGATGCGTGAGCGAAAGCCACGAAGAATGTGCCATCATCCAGGAAGCAGTTGTCGCGACACTTTACGGATAAGAGAAGTTAAACCAGTCAGTCTACAATTACACGATGATGTTAAATCCTTAATTATGGGTGGCAATGGTGACCGTGATCTGCCAGAGGAATTCTACCACATGCAAACTGCAGCTTTCCAGCCAATTGGAGCAGAAGATAACCGGAATAATCAGAACAACCTTCGGATACTTCATCTTCTTTATACAACGTTTTTCTTCAATTAACTCGGAAAACGTTTCACGAGCTGTTAACTTCACTCTCCCGTTTACATCCTATGTGCAATCTTCCTCATCTTATTTCACTAATAACTATATTTGCCACTTTGTATGTGTTATGGTAAAAGCCAGTTCTTCTCCTGGTATCGCAGAGATTAATGGTACCCCAGTACCAGTGTCATTTTTCCCACGGTAATATGAGTTAATACCCTCTAGAATATAGCACCATGTATCATGTAACTTTGTTATCTTCGTTTTTCACTCTTTCCACCATTAGAAATTCAGGATAATTTTCTTCAGACAGATGTTTCTTCATAAATTCGATTCGAACTTGATTAGCATATGTAATCCAACGAACACGAATTTGAGAAGTAAAATCTGATTACTTTCCCTCGTACAGTTGTACAAAGAAGATCTATTAATTAAGTAGGAAACCGGAAGCACTGGTATTATAGATTATCGTCGGTCGGTTTTCATCGATCCTGTTCTAATTGGATTATAAAAGTTAAACCAGTCACCGTTTCCTAACTGGAATTAGAATTCCAGTAAAACGATTCAAGGAAGAATAAGATGACAATGCGAGACTCACGGACGGTCACCGAGAAGAGAAGAGAATAATAATTAATGAGCAGCAAGAGGGAAAAAGATAAGGCGGAACTCCGAGTGGCAGTGGCGGACCAGACGTATGGCGATAATTTCTGTTTGGACGAGGGAGCCGAGGCTTTTCAACGAATTTGCCTTGTGCGATATTTCAACCATTCAACTCGACGCGAACGATAAATTTCGATTAAATACGAGGAACACGAGGAAGAAGGGACGAAAGAAACGCTTGCCGCACACGGTCAACAGGTGCTACCGGGCAAATATTTGTCTAATGCGTGACGATAAATCTATCGATTGAACGATCGTTTATCGAGAGAACCGCGACCAACCCCCATCGATCGATTTCCAATCCTCGATTATTATCCAAACTGACTGTCTCCGAGTAAGAAAAAATAAGTTAGTTGGTGAATTTTAAGAGAAGAATTTCTGGGATGATGAAATTTTTAGAGAAACACCTGACTATTCGAGATGTTCGTCACACGACTACCGAACAGTCGAGTATCGAGTCAAAGGCGAGAGAGAGAGACATGGAAGTGACTGTTTATTCTTGCAGATGACTGTCGGTAGTCACGCCCGATTTGGATCCCTCGGTTGTTCCGTAATCTCAGCGAAAAATCGCCGCCCGTTCATCAATCACTGTCGCTGCTCGTTACGTGTCCCGCAAGCGTCCACGTGAATTTCGCGATCCAAGGGCCGATGGCAAATCGACAAAAACCTATGGGAATCCCACGACTGGTCGATTCTTTCGGAAACTTCTTTTCTTGTTCTTCTGATCTCTCGTATCGATATCACTCTGGACCATTGTAATCCAAAAGAAAAAAATATCAGAATCGAAGAATTTAATCGTCGAACGATGGAAATGAATCTCAATGCATTAGAATAAAATTGGAAATAAAAATCGAATTTCTTTTCGAATAAAAAAATGTAGCTAAAAGTATTTTACCTCCTTAATTAAAATGGAGTTTAAATATTCTTAATAATCGATTTCGAATTTATGGAATTAAGATAAAGTTTACTTGTCAGTGAGTATGTATAGTTATACATACAGTGGCCGTTTGGCACCGTTTAAGTCCAAGTCATTTAGCCGTGGGATGCCGAAAGAAAAGAATTGCTCAGGGAGGTTATTAAAGCTGAAAATATTCGACGCACGCGATTCTGTGCTGTTAGTGACAAGTGTGGAACAGCCAGTAATTGAAGGCCTCAGAAATATGCTAGAGAGTGAAAATCAGCCAACAGCAATACGCGTGTAACTTCAGACGGGTTTGTACCGTGGGTGGAGAAGAAGAAGCCTGCTTGGATGATTACCCAGTTAATTCTCGCCATTATCGGTCCAGAGTTGACCCACATCTCCAGGGCTTCCGCTTTCGTCGGACAAGTTGGAATACTGGTCGAAAAGCGAAGCTGTCGAATTATGTCTAACGCTTATTTCCTCGATCGAACCCGTCCTTCGTCGATTTCTTTAATTATGATCGATCAAGTATCGCGAATCGAGTCAAAACGAGTTTAACTTGTGTCAATATTCTTCACGCAACTTGACTCACCGAAACTTGATCTCTTCGGTCTCGAGTAAATTTCAAAGGATCGAGAAAAATTTGTTGAAATTTTGGACAAAATTTGGAACTTGGTGGAGAATTTCTTCTCTGACACAATTTCAACTTTTCGTCACTTTCGAGTGGAAGTGGTCACGTTCCGAAAGAGAAAATGGAATGAACGGTTCGATTTGAGGGAGAGAAAATTGCATGGAGAGGATTGAATGTCCATCACGGATGAAGCGAGTGGTGGGTTGTGAGATTCGGTGGGTGAGGCAGTGCTTAAAGTGCACCCTGAATCGCGAGGCGAGACGCGGTGAAGTGAGTTTCGGTCCAGTTGGGATTTCAAGGAGGAGACCGGCTCTCCCTGATTGCCGATCGGTGATTGCCATTCACGTGACGAGGATGATTTTCGGACGGGACTTCAAAGATGCCCGCGAAATTATCCTCCGAATTTTCTGGACCAAGGTAATCAAGTACAGTTACCGTACAGACACCGAATCAGCGTTCCTTTAACTTCCTTTTAATAAAGGTCTAATGAATCTGGACGCCTGTTCTAATTCCCTAGTTTCATCCGAATCTTCAAATTTATTAAATACAATTTTTCGATTCCATGTCTCATCTTCGATTGCACGGTGGTCTTGAGAGTCTGGATAAGCCTTCAAGTCTTACTCGCATCTCTCATAAACAAACAAACACGTAAACGAGTAAAAAGAATTGCCTCGTAAGCCGATTATGGTCCATTAAGCAGGGGAGTGTTAACTCAATTTTACTGCGCTTCACAAGCATAAATAGCAATGGACCACGACAACCGGCGATCGCTTGCTCGCTGCCAAGTAGCAAGTAGCCGAGAACTCCCCAGCAATTAACTGGACTGGACATTGAGTGTGCTACACACGCGCGAAATGATTTACGGCTTATTTTTGTAGCGCGAAGCGCGCCACGGATTACGGGAAGTGGTTTCAGAGAGAGCGGCGATTAACCGCGGTAGAAACGAGGAGAGAATCGAGTTAAGGTTTTGCTCGCGCGGACCGATAATCGAGCTAACGAACCGGCCGCTTTTAACGAGCTTCGATTCGACCGAGAAGAAGAGCGCGCGAGCCACCGATAAAAATCGCTTCCTCGCCTTCGAAGGACCCTTGGATTTTGAAGGCCGCCTCGATAAAATTCGACTTTCAATTTAATTTATCGGATCACCGATTTTAGCCTCACCCTACGATTAACAGGAATTTGTCAGCCACCGAACTAATCAATGGAAAAAGGCGATCGGATTGAATTTCTTTCTTCTTTTTTTTTTTCTAATTCAGCGAATAACTTTAATAACCATAAAATCAAAACCAATCTTTACTCATCACCTGTCGCATGATTTATGACAGATCCGCGCATATTCCAAATGTACAAATGTGCCTCGGAAATTTGCATAATAATTTGCGTATGGAATCAGATTTGCATTGAGAAAGATTGAATCAGGAGTATTCTGCGAATTGATTAGGTATGAAATGACGAATGAAGATCGAAAATGCGAATCTCGAGCGAAAACCTGAGAAGCTGGAGACACCGACACCGATTCCGATTTCTCCTGGTGGTGTCGCGAAAAACATCGACACTTTCTCGACGTAGCGCGCCACGCGTGCAGCTGCCTGAAAGGAACTCCCTGCATCTGAAAATTGCGGATGCGCAAGACTCTGGCTGCAGTGAAAAGGCAGTACGAGGGAGAGCACGTACTTAACGGTGACATATCGCCTTAAATATTACGTTACCATAATTAGCGTACATTAAGAGAGCACTGGCTTTACCTGACGCGAATGGTACTCTCAATGAGAGCAGCAATTAATTCGTAAGATTGTGATCGACCGCGTTTTCGCATAGCAGGCTATACAGTCCGAGTGCTACTCGAAAGAACATTTCGCTCGCTTTCTATCTATTAAAATCACTTGACAGCGAATTTGCAGAGTTTCCAAAATTAACGTAATTCGGAAACAGCAATTTCCGAAGCAATGAGGCCATTCGATAACTTCTTATTATGCTCAATTCCGTGCTATCCTGTAATTTATTACTCGCCAAATGATCCGACATTATCAAAGAGACCGAACGAAGAGGATATTGATCGTTGCATTGATATTGTTACGTTCGTAAATGCTTTATTAACTCGAAACAAGAACCAAGCACAATCGGACTAGACCAAGACACTACCGGTCTCTTCAATGTCCCCAGTTCGACTGCACTGTTCTCGTCGCTATCAACAGATAACCGTTGTCTCGACGGCCAAACATATTCCCATCTCGATCACACTCGAAGGCAATATCACACTCGTAGACAGAGACGGACGTAACAATATATTCAACGCAAAATTAGTACCCTTCGATATCGCGGCATTGTCATCAGCATTGTCTGACTTATGGCTCGGAGCTCCATGCCGATCGAAGAGAAATCGGCCCCATCGCCTTACATTTCAATTAGGCTATCGGTAGATTTAAGTATATAATTCCACCGCGATGAATCCTCTCACAGGAGAATGAATCACAAACGGATGATTCGTCGGTACACGCCACTGCTGACAGCGGAATCTTATGTAAAACGATTCTTAAGTTGAATCAACCAATGAACAAAGTAACAAGTGGGAATCGGAGAAGACTTTAGGGTGGTTGCATACCGTGACTCGAAAGGAAAACGGGTTAAGCGAGCAGTACATCAATTACCCAGCTAATTTCTGCCGAGACTAATTTTCAACGATACCTAATTACTACCACACGGCAAGATATTTTTTTGCAAGCGACGCGTATCTCGCGGGTTCGTTTATGTTCGGCAAGGTTCCTCGGGTTAATGTGCCTCGGGAAGGAAGATAAATCGCAGACTGGCGACAAGAAACGACTGATGGAAGTCTTGGGGAAATTTGACAAGAACGCGATAGAGTTAAATGAGAAAGATCAATTTTTAAGATAAAGTAGATTAAATTATATTTCTAGAAAAATAAATTCGACTCACCCCTCAATACCAAAAGCTCGATGCACCTTGAAGTATCGCTGCCGTCTCGCTAACATTCTTCCGGACCTCATCGTCTTCGTTTGGCTTGGGTCGAAGAAAAAAAATTTATTAGCAAATTATTCGGTGGTCCGATACGTCATTATACCCGTAGTAAAATCATAATGGGTCTGCTCACCAATTAAAGGCAGGCTGGAACAAAGCGAGTCGTCGCTCTTCGTCAAAAGTGGCTACACGCAGCGGCAGCCGCGGGAAAAAAGGCTCCACGTGCTGTCGGGTGGGTAAGCCCGTAAATGGTGTACAGCTGCAACTGTAGATCAACAAATACACGAGCACGCGTGCGCAAACGTGTACCACCGGGATAATCATCGAGATCAGATATTGCGTGGCTCCAACACATTCGATCGGTGTGTGACTCTCTTATGGGCATAGATATAGCCAGTGGCGAAACCGGAACCGCACCCGCAATGGATGGTTCCTCGAAACTTATGGCATTCTTGCTCAGTCCCAAACTTCTCTTAACGATAAATCCGCTTCTCGCGCGAAATCTCATTCCGTTTTGGGACTCCACCGACCATACGCAACCAAGTGCTCATCGTCCACAGAGCTTTTTGCTTGGCAGAACAATCAGCCAAGTATCAAGAGAAAAAACTGGAAGATGTAGCTCGTTTTCGTAAATAATCCCCTTTCCTCGTAAGCTGAAAGAAACGGTTGAAAGAAAAAGTTAGTAGCTGTTACGGGCCATATCGATCAAAATCGAATCAGAGTTACGTACAAATGAATTTGGAATAATTCTTTCAATTGTTTTCACGACGAAATTCAATGATGAAATTAGCAGTGGAAAAAATAAAAAATGGATAAAAATACAATTATCGGTAAATGTTGGAACAGCTGCAAATCTCCACGCGTCGAATGGAGATTCGCAAGAGTTCGGTTTAAGCAATTAAACAGGCCACTGGCAAAGGTCTGCCATGAGGGCAAGCGCAGTTAGTAGAAATTAATTCTTTACGATGCATCAGGAGCGTGGCAGGCCGAAATTAAAGAAGAGCACGGACCCTTACCACTACCGTCGTCGCCGCCGCCGCCGCCGCCTTCGTGCCAATCGGCCGACGTATCTGACCCGGAAACGTTATTTCGTAATCGAAGGACCGGAGCGAAGCAAAGCCGAGAGTGGCCGTAAGTTTTATCGACGCGAACCGAGTGCGGGCGCGTAGTGGTTTCTTCCGCGCAGCACCGTTCTTTAGCCTGAAATGGAGCGGGAGAGTGAGTAATTGTACCGGACGCGATTGCCCTCGCGAGAGAGCGACTTCGGAGCACCTGTTGATCCAAAGACTCTTAGACCTCCCCTTCACGCAATAGTTTGCTCGCTCACTTCAACTCCAAGTGCAGCATCGCATAAACATCTCTCCGAGGTCGATAAATTCCCTGTAATCCACGAGCTCGAAATTCTTCCACCTCTCGAAACGTGAAAGTCGCCTCTCGAGAATGGCACGTGCTTTAAAAGTTCGACGCCTTTATCCAAAGACAGAATCAAGTTTGAGTTGCACCGGTTCGCTCGATGATCGAATTACGAGAAATAACGAGATATTGTATCCTACTTCTAGTGGTATCTTGATTGTAACGTTTCATTAGTATCGATCGTTTCAATATTGCCAATTTAACGTTCGGTAAGCCACTTGGGTAAGCGAGTTAAGAAATAACTGAGTTCAAATACCCATTAGCTTGCTAATTGAATTTTCACCATTGCCGAATCACAAACGTCTCATTACGTATCGCGATTGACCGTGTCCGCGCTGGTTCGGCTTTTACTTTAACTTCACGATAATAGTCCGTTGAGCGAGAACGTTAATCGGTGAGGCTCTTATCGATTCGAGGCAAGCCGACCGAATTTGGAAACGTTTAATCGTCCACTGGGTGCGAAATCCTCGTTGAACGAAAGTTGTACGATTTTGGGAGAAGAAAGTGATACGGGAAATCTGATATCGTGTTAAACTGATTACCGCTTTGGTCTCCCGATTTTTTTTCCAGAATACAAACCCTGCCGAATTGATCGCAGCTGCCGTTCCACTCTGAAGAGGCTGCACTCGCGATAATCGATGAGATTGGCGTTCGTTCGATTTATTATTTCAATTAATGCCAGTGTGATGAGAACCGCCTGTCGGACCAGTAAACCAATAAATAATCGATGCAATTTCGCTTGGGGTCACCTCGTTAATTCACTGACGTAATGAGTGTCGTTTAAATAAATATTGAGATCATTTGCACACACGCGCTTGCATTCTCTCAACTTTCTTCGGAGAAAACGAGCTGCGCGTATCGCGCATTGATCGAACGCAAATGTTAAATTTGAAAATTGCAAATTTTCCAAAAGAGAAATCATTCGAGTACAGTTTGATATCTTCTTGGGAACATCTGGTTCGATCGATCTTACAGATACGATCGAATTCAATCGGCATAACTCTTTCTCTTCTCCAAAAAGAGAGACATCGAACAAAAAGAAGATTTTCGTGTTTCAACATGATTTACCAGGAAAAGCACGTGTCGAACTGCTGTTGGTATGCGCAAGAATGCCGAATTCTACTTATGCGAGAATTGTCAGATGAACAAGAAACACCAGCTGTAGAGAGAACAATGTAAGAGGAAAATTCGTGGTTAATTCGAATGGGTCTTTTGGAGTTCAAGCGCGGAAAGATCGGCAAACCTCGTAGCATTTGTCTCGCGCTTTCACTTCAAGTTAATTTCTTGTCTCGCCAGAACGACACGGCTCATCCATTCTCAGGAGTAATCAAATGTTTTATCTTCGCGCGTCGCGAATCATCGTACGCATCTAGGTAAAGTTCCCAAAGTTAGAGATCGTGATATTCCACGACAAACGAAACGTGAAATAAAATCGAGTTCTTTTTTTCCACGATACGGACGACGATAAGAAGCCGGAAGTCAAGGGACGAGGTAAAAAGTTCGATATAATAGAGAGTCGATTGTTACCAGCATCGTCCAAACCGATGAACCTCGAAGGCGGAAGTTAAATGGACAATAGAAGACTACCTTAATGACGTAGGAATGCAGGTGCACATCGGAAGTAAAAGTCGTAGCACTTGTACTCGATCGGCACACGTGCGTGAGAAAAACTACCCTCGAAAGTCTTACTCGTAGTCAAATGCTACTTAAGGGACGTTACCTTCGAATTCACTGTCGCAGGAACCTATACCGATGTCTACTTATACTAACAAGAAGTCAGTATTAATATGCAGTCGTCGATTAGAATATAAAATGAGTCTCAAGTAAAAATGCAACGTAAAGAGACATTTGTCGATAAAGAATAGGAGCAGGTGAAAAGTAGTAATTTAAGATGTTCCAGGTTAAAGTTGAAGAAATGAATTTACCCCTTTATGTTTTATCACTTGAACGTTCCGCCCTTCTCGCTAATTGACCACTCATACACGTTAACTCTTATCGGATAGAATTCTTCCATGTGAATTTTCCGCGGGATACTTCTCATTTCCGCCGGAAACAAGGGGGAGGGCGCGATATTTTCACGGATCCAAGAAGAGGATGAAAAAAAAAAGAATAAGAAGTTCATCAGCCGGAAGTGAAGAACAGGGACATTATCGGTGACATCTTCCGCCCCATTGGACGGCTTGAATATGTATAAAGAGACATAGGTGTACGCTCACTGGCGTATGTAGCGGTCATAAAGAATACTCAACGACAACGATCTATTTAATTACATGCACAGTTTTGCAGGTGGTTGTCGTTTCTTCAACCCCCGCTACTTTTCTCTCTCTCTCTCTCTCTCTCTCTCTACATCTTTCGCCTTGGCAAGTGCGATCGAGCGTGTGAACCGATTCCCAAGGTTGATATCGGGGGCAAAAATGAGTGTCCTCCGTATTAACGACCTACGAGCTGCCAAGTCGACACGGGAAGATCTCGCGTGACACTCTACTCTACGTTGTGTCGCGACGAAAGGTGCCCCGGTATTGTAGAACTTAATTTCGCCCTGCTGATGGCAGCTTAACATGAGAAAATGAACGGTTGCGCGGTCAAGTCGCGATAGTCAACAACGATGTAGCCACCTTTGCTAGGTAATACACTTAACGTGTTTACTGCGCCGTCACGCACATTCCTATTCGTCAAAGTAACATTTTTCGATAAGAACCATGCAGTTGAAAATCCACGTGTCTATCAATTGATACGTATATGTATACATATGTTGGAATATGCGTTCCTAACTCGAAGGAATATTTCGAGTAGGTTCCTACGGTCAAAAAACCACTCGACACCGGTGCGAAGGCTTCGGAAGAGAATGTTTATCTTAATATAAACAAGGGACCGCGAGTCGTAGTAGCGTCGTCTCCCTTAGTGCTTTTTTGTTTAATAGTAACGTATCCAGTTCTGATTTGTCCTGTTAGTCAGTCGGTCGTAGCATTCCGA
Organism: Trypoxylon attenuatum; assembly: GCA_963989405.1. NCBI lineage: Eukaryota > Metazoa > Arthropoda > Insecta > Hymenoptera > Crabronidae > Trypoxylon > Trypoxylon attenuatum. The sequence continues at coordinate 10,975,448 of OZ022493.1, read as the reverse complement.
ATTGAACGGACGATCCATCCTCGTGCAGTATTATTTCGGATAAGAATAAAGAGAATCAGTAGCAAGAGTACGTCTAAAGTGTATTCACTGAACTTTTCCTCACTCATTTTCATTAATATATGTACAATCAAGGTGAATTTTAACGCATCGATCTTTGACCGACAGGGAGATAAAAGGGTCTATACAGTAGTGAAAAAACCGCGAAGTAACTGACAGGTGGTCGTGGTTCTTCCAAATCGTCTAATTGTTCGGAACCACCACGAAAGGGTTGTAACACGCACGGACTTCTCAAATCTTGAACACGCAAGCTCACAAACCGCAGCGAGCTACACGCGTAAACTCAGCCAGGAGTAGCGAAGCTGGCCGTTACACACATTCTTACCGTTTCGCTTGCCAACCCCGGACTCACGTAGCGTGTAATACGTGGCACGAGCTGCGACCACGATTGCCGGAGACCGTACGAAGCCAGCTGACATTATGGACAGACTGGAAAACTCGAAAACCGCAAGGCTCAAGACGCTATTTGTCAGTCAACTCGAATTGCAGCCCGGTATGCCATGTGTCAATGCAACATGTTGTACATTCTTCGGTTCAAAGATTATATATACGTATAATGCGAAGCAACATAATTTTTTTGGTAGACCATTGTCATTGGAACAGTTAAGGTATCATTCGATACTGTAGTAAGAAACCGCAAAGTAAGAAAGAACATTGCGAAATGGAACATATCGGGATATGTTTAATTTTGAGCTGCATTGTATGAGAGTTAGAAGAAGAAGAAGAAGAAGAAGAAGAAGAAGAAGAAGAAGAAGAAGAAGATATATTAAGAGATCAAGGATCGATCAACGGGATCGAATCACCGAAGCCCCACGGCAATAAGGATTCCAGGAGGAGATTCACGGGGAGATCTACAAGGACAGCGCGAAACAAACTGGGACAAAGAGGCAAGGTGTGTTGCCCCGCGGGCAAAGCTGAACAAGTCACAGACAAAGAAGAGACCGGAACACAACCGCAATAAGAGCACTTTGCATTGGATTCGCGGCAAGAACAAGAGCGGAGCCAAGAAGAATTGGCTGCCAGGGAAGAAAGAGAGAGAAACAGTGAGTGGGGAAAGGGGCGAGAGGAGAAAGAGGGAGGTAGAGCACGAGCCACGCGCCTTCTGCACCATCTGTTGCACCGTTGCACCAAAGACGGGCCCTTTCGCGGGGACGCCATATGCTCTCTCTCTACTGCATCGCTATCTACGCCAGCCACCCCGCATATGTAATGTTCTACCGGTTTTCTCAATCACACCGTCGCATCGCGATTTGCACCCGCCACACCCCTTCCCTACCTCACGTTTGCCGATAGCCCGATAGTGGGCCCAAAATCTCTGATCTTCGCTCTATTGTATCGTCGTTCGATCAAATCGATAGGACGCGAATGTCAATAATCATAATGATAAAGTCAGATTGAATTTAACATATCCATTAAGCTACAATGTGCGAAACTAATTCTCGTGGAGATGAGAATGGCTAATTGAATTTAATTTCGCACGTGCCTTAACAAGATTCACGACTGGAACAAAAGGATCCTGAGGGTGGCCTGGTTTCGTTATACCCGGCGCCGAGCAATGCCTTACCAATCATGCTCGTTAAGGAGGATGCTCGATGAATATTCATAAATGAAATATGCAAGATCGATTTCACGATAGCCGTCGCGGTTCGAACGAACCACTCCGTAAAAGCTCTTCGATCTTTTCTCCTTGCCGACGGATCACGTGCTTACCGTAGATCACCCGTACAATTATTATTCAAGTTATATGGCGAATTGGATTTCACGTGCGGCGAATACACTGCGAACCGGGAAATGCGTCGATAAAAAGCAGCGTTGGTAGCCGATACGACGTTGTAGCCCGCGGGAAGTGGACCGCTTTATCCTGAATCTCGCAGCTGCGAATCAAGCTCGACCCAAATATACCTCCTCGACGCAAAACTTGATAACGGGTGCCGCTTCGCCGGTTTACGTCAGGCCCGATCGTCGGCTCCGGCATTAACGACACACAGAATTCGAGCGCATTAAAAGGAAATCTACCGGATTGTAGAAAGTTATTGAATTATCCCACTGTCAACGGGCGACTACCATCGCTAACAACGTCAAGTGTACACCCAACATAATTAAGGAAAGAAAAAAAAAACTGGAATATACTGTTGGGATAGTCATTCGAGATACACTGATTTTATAAATATCAGAATTAAGCGAAATCAAATTTAACTACGAATCTTCCATGACTCGTTTCACCCTGGCAACAGCATTCTCCAAACGTGAACGGTGAGTTACAATTCTCAACCGTGTTAGATCCGACCCAACCACGATTCCATCCGCGTTCAGAAAAAAGGAAAATTGGAGGCTCACGTGAGAGGGAGGGGAAAAAAGGGAAGAGATAAAAGCCGCACAAAAAAGTGTTTTTAACACGGTGGCATTCGCGTCATTAGTGGATGGAATCCTTCGATTGCGCCTCGTGCCCGAGAGGGATCCCTTGCTGGTCTCTCCCCAAGGATCGCACGCGCGGTCACGTGGCCAGGTAAAAAAAAAAAAAGGAAAGCTACCGAAGGTAAAAAGCCATCAACCAGCGACAACACCTTTGATGTGCAACGATCGCGTTCGAATGTTCCGGTTTCATTTCGTTGGATTAAGAATCACCCCTTATTCCCTGCCAATGAGATTTCAAGGATGAGCTTTCTCATCGACAAAGTTCCATTGAAATTCTTCCCTCCCGATGAATGACTTTATGAGAAAACACATAGGCACACGGCAGAGTGGTATTTAACATTGATGAAACAACTTGAGAAAATACTTTGTAAACGATATTCGTGCGAAGATAAAACATTCGAGCAGAGATCCGTGTGGTGTCTTGAATAATAGGTAAAAAATGCAAAAAAATGCAATCGGTCGATGACGGAGCATCTGCCCCGTATATATTGGTTCTAAAACGATATATCTAACCCCGTACATGCTGTCACGTGCTACCTGGGCGGTTTCCATCGTTTGGTGTTTGCTGTGGGCTGCAGCCATGGGAACTTTCGAAAAAGATCATCCTCACACATTAACCCAGGCCGCTCGTCAAATATCATCTGCGATCGTAAAACCTTTGAAATATGTTACGGCCGATCTTTAATTCCACGTATGCGATGATATTCCAGTGTTTCCCAGTGGCCGATAACGTTCAAATCACTTGGCAACTTTTCCAAAGCTGTTCTCATTGGGGTGAAAAATTCTCCGAACGACTATGGCAACTTTCGCGCGAAGAACCGTTAGACGGACGCGCGTGCGCGCGAGCCTGGAAACGTTTAAATTCTATAGTTCCAGCCAATTAGTCCCGGGAAAATCGGGCGCATCGCCCCAAAGTGTGAAGCAGTATTTGCCACATGGCACGCGCTCGCAAACTTTACCAAAGCAATTCGAGCTACGAGAAGTGGAAAAGCTACCCCTGCTGCTCGAATACTGGAAACCAACTGGAGTTTAATCTTCACCCTTATTCTTAATTGTTCGTTGACTTAACCAGCCCCTATGAGAGGCGCGGGTTCGAAATTGTTTAATCAACGATCCACCCTTTATTCTCGTTATTCGTCTCGTTTCATTAGCCAAGTTACTCCAGTTTAGCAATAAACCCATTATGAAAAAACCAGATGGATAATAGTTGAAAAATAGTATCCGATCAAAGTAGCAATTAACTCAGGTGAGTGGAGAGAATTTAAGTTACAACGATCTCGATATGAGTCAGTTTGCCGGAGAGCCACGGATTCGGAAAATCGCAGGGACCAACTGACGTTACGATGCGGTCGAAGGTTCTGAGAGGGGGTGGATTAGCGACTAGCAATTAACTTCGACCCTCCTGGAGTTCAATGTCTGGCCAAGCAGTGGCGGGACCTCCTGGCTCATTTTTCTACCCGTAGCCCTCGGCCGATTTCCGTTCGTCGGAAACGTCATGTGGCCCATTAATTGGGCCTCTGCGAAATAAAGGAAGATTCATCCTCGACGGAGGAGAGAGCCTACGTGAATCCCACCCTCTGCTATCGACTATAAATAATTCTTCTATCCTCCTAAATCCCCCCCCCCCCCTCCCCCCCCCTCAATCCACTGCCAAACCCCTCTTCCTGACCGAGATACGGTTACCTATAAACCTGACAAATTTGCATACGTGAAAACGAGCACGGCACAGGTGGAAGGAAGGCAAATCCGAGTTAAGAGAGGAATTAAAAAGACAATTTGTCTTTGGCGATAAAGCTTCGAGACGTCGTTGTATCTCGCGTTACGAATCAATTCGGGATCTCTCTACCATTGCGTCCGAGTTATTATTACGTTCTCCTCATAATCGTATAACACTCTGGCTCGTGTGTATTCATATCCGGGGAGAAACTTCACCGACCGTCATCCCAACTGGAAAGTCATCGTCGATAAAAATCGCGCGGCCACCTCGGTATTAATCTTGTCGTTTCAACTGCGGAACGCAGTTTAAGTCGATCCATGGGTCATTACGACATTTCGTTACATCTGGTCGTCGGATATATGTGTCTCGCTCGGAACTTGAGCTGTCACCGTGCGATAGACGCGAATCAGGTTCCCTGAGAATTACCATATTTGGCTCCCCCACAAAGGACATTTGCATTCGGGAAGAAGATATCTCTAGAAATTTGTCATCGGTGTATCGTTCTTTCCTCAACGCGAAATATTGAAACGTTCCATTGTACCTTTGATTATTCCGACTCATGAAACATTTCCAAAATAGACCCAATCTATCGGAATTGGAATCAGAAGCGAATGAGAAGAAGTTGGAACTCGCGAAGCACGAATGAAGAAACTGGAGAGGGGGAGTGGAGAAAGAGGTAGAGCGAAGTTTGCGTCGCACAGCTGGTCCGTTCGCCAGGAAGGTTCGAGCATCGACAAGGCAGATAGCCAGATAGGTCTGTTTGGCGCGCGTGGCATAGCACGCGTTCCAAGCGGGCCGCAGACGCATAAGGAAGGGCCGAAGAGCCACTCTCTCGCGCAGAGGAGGCCGTTCCTTGGGATTTCGCGAGACAGAGAAAGTCCCTCGACCCGGTGCCGAGCAGTGTGGTGACAAATTAAAATGGGTGAGAGAGGCAGGTGGTGGCTATCTCGAGTAGTCTTACTTCACTTGGGCTACCGAGAGCTTATGTATGCCGAACGGGTTTCGCGTGTACCACGCGCGCATGGCACAGCCACCCGTAATCCCCACGCTACCACCCAAAAAACCTACCGCCTCAAATACCGCCTCAAATGCGTTCTTTTCATAATGAGCACTTACGTGCGTACTTACTGCCTGCCGCCTGGCTGCTTATGGTAAGGACCTTGCCTCGACGAAACCTGATACACGCTACTTAAGAGCACTACAAAACCGTATGGCAAGGTGAGCGCGAAGATAACGCTCGAATACGTGCGCGTATATGTATGTACATTGTACATGTGCATGTACTCCGCAAGACAGAAATGTAAGGAGAGGGGGAGATATTAACTAGAAAAGTTTACGATAGAACACTCGGTAAAGGTAAAGCCAGGGTTGGAGAGGTAGATAACGAAGAGGGTGCTCGATGGGAACGGTGGCAATCATCGCTAGCAGTCGCTAGCAGTCACTAGCAGCCGCGCCACTGTTTGAAGATTCACCGACTCCTGCCGTCGAGCACAGGGTGAATCACCCCCCGGGATTTGGCCTGCCTTCCCCTCTATAATAAAGAAGGCGCGCGCGGCAGAAATCGAACGAGCTCAAAATGAAACAAGGGGCTAGTGGTACTTCGATCCTCTTTCTTTGTCTTTCTAACTTTCGATATTAGGATAATCGCAGAGGTAAAATCGTTTTAATCACAAATTTTTTCAGATCTTTAGTTTTATAGATAATAACGAAGTCTAAGTTTCTTAACCATGACTCGAACTCGCAACAATATAATACATCAGCCACTGAACAGCCAATGTATATCGTTACCGCAACCAATCGATATTCACAGCAGTACGATATGTTGTATCGTCGATGTGAGATTGCGAGAAGAAGAAAAGTCAGATGATAGAGTCGACAGTTACGGGTGTTCAGAGGGCACGCGCATCGAGGAGAGAAAAATCGGATTAACGGTGCGTGACCCCCTAAGGGAGGGTCAAGTACCGGAAGTAGACGCATCGGGGCGGGCCAGGATCCTCGAAAAACAGTGGGTCGCGTGGATGAACAGCAAATTAACCGGCAGCCCAAGAGCCAAGCTATCCCTCGATATGGGCGCATCATCGGTATGGATCATCGGCCGACGCGTAGCTTGGCGTGGCGTGCGCCCACCGTCGCCATATGCCGTGCAGGTGAAGACACAGTCTGTGCTCACACTCGAAGAACGTGCTTAGCCAGCCTGTCCTACTAGCCCTTGTCAACTACCTAAACCCAAATACCACGCATCCTTATTCTTCACGCAATTTCTTCCAGCCGATAATTAAACTACTCTCTGAGACATTCTAACTTCATATTCTACGTCGTTTCGAAAAGATTAAACCAACCCTGCTAATCCCCTGCGATTGAGAATTGTTTCATGTACGTTGGGGTCTAGCGATTGATCGCGATAACGGCAGGAAACGATCAAGAACAAAGATCAAACAGAACGCACCACTGTATAATACATTCGAATCGGTGAGATAGCACAAATGAAATCGGCATCGCTTAGCTTTAACGCCGATGTCGCGTGATGACCCAGAACAATCGTCCACGAACCTGGGAGGTGGTTTCTCCATTAGCAGAGCGAAAACTTGTCCCCAGGGAACGAGGTCTTTTCTCTCTGTTTCACTGTCCCTCCGTTTTGTCATTAAGTGCACATTACCGTGGCTGCATCACGCGTTCCATCGACCATATGACTTTTGACCAATCGATCAGTTGTCCCAAAAGCAGTGATCGAGGCATAATTGCAAAGGATCAATTATCTGTCTTTCCGAATAAATCCAAATTCTACCTAATTCCATTTGTCGCCGAATATCGTCAGGAAACTCGAAGACTACAACGATTTGCATCGATTCAAGAAACAAATATTTTGCTATTTTGCAAGGAAAACATTATAGAAAGGGAGTGAAGAAAAGATACTGCTAGATTGTGTCGGTCGAGTCCGATCGAAAATATCCGACCAAAACATTGGCAATGCGAGCGATAAATATTTGCGAGGCTCGTGGGTGCAAATATTTGAACACTTGGTCCTGGCAATGTGAGGCCTAAGTCAACAGGCGGCCGTGATAAGCGCAAATTGCCCCTGGCAAATCGTTGAGCAACTAATTATAATTCGATTTACTCTCGCGCTGTAACGACTGTACTCGGCATATGACGCGCTATAGTTTCCCGTCTGCTTAATTGCTGGATCGTTAGTCTATACCGCCACGATCCGATGGCGTTGCTTGCGAAAATATTTACTGATTCAAGTGTAAACCGTTTGCGAGTCAGCATCAAATCGAGAAAATTTCAGAAACCGCAAAATACTTTCAATATCAATATCCTTTAATAAACGAGTAATTGTATTGTTACGGCCCTGACATCGCGCGCGTTCTATCGAACTGAAGGAACCTCCTTAGTGATCGAGTTAAATATAGTGACTGCGATTCGTGGATGTTTGTTGACGATCAACGGAAAGGAGGAAAATCTCTGGAACCTTTTAAGAGTGAAGACGTGCTGTTCTATTAATAAAGAGTTTTTAATTTCGTTAAATTGTTATTTGCGTTCTCGGGCGTAACAGTATTAATCAAAAATTGAATCAGAAAGGATTTTTTTCGTTGAGAAATTTTTATGGAAACTGTTGTAATGCGATTGAATTCAAAGAATTCTATGCGAGCAACGCATGCTGCATCAAGATTAGGTCTCGATTAGCAACGCGTGCAGAAGCCCTTTCCTTAATTGATATATGCTCGCGCGATCGTATCGGAGAATGTATCCGCACCGGTATAAGGCGCGCACGTAGCATGTCTCATTGCGAGCAGGCTGCGAGGAAGGCGGAGATATGAATATCACTTTTTCCAAGAGTAGGTCAAGGAGAGGCTCGACGGAATGATTGAAAAGATCAGTGAAGGCAATCGCAAGATGCTCGCGCTTCCTCGATCCCCAATCGAGATAGAGAAGGCCCAAGCAGCAACGAGAAGTCGAAGGTAGACAGCGCAGCGGTGCGAGTCCAGTTTTATGCTGATGCGCCACGCTGCCACCTGTGAAAATGTGCGGCCCGCTGCTCGGTCACGATAATTGGAAACTGCACTTTCCTCTGAGCCATCCTACCCACGGTAATTGACGCTCTCCGTCGGTCGTCGTGATGCAACCTTGCACGACTAACATTGCACGTGTCCTCTCTGCGTGTATCATTGCCACTTTGCGACTGACGAACCTTTCTACGTAATCAATAACTCGATTCGGTATCGAAACTCACCCTTTATCCCTCGAATCTTTGCAATTATATTTTTCATGTATACTTTATGTTCCAAATATCTACCTTTCCAAATTTCATTTCCTGCTGATTTAGATTCAAATCTTAACTGTAATTCGAATAGAGAATTTTAAGGTAGTATTTTTCGTGCAGATGAGGAATAGATACCCGCAGAGCAACGGAAGAGTGCGGGACCACAGAGAACGCAAAACGGAAAAGTATACACGGTAATGGAGAGTCGTTCGACGTACAGGTGCCGATGGAAAAGGGTCACCTGCGCGTTACAACAGTCCCCGCAGAGGTGTCTTTATGTACTGGGTCTCATAAGCCTTCCACACTTGGCCACAAGGCTCCCTCGTGACAGAGATATCGAGAGGCTTGCCTCATGTAACATATAACACGATTTACGGAGATGACGAGACCGTAATTACGAGTCTGAACCGCAATGAAAATCTATAGTCGATATTCGATATCCCACAAATTATTATTACATTTCTTTCACATCCTAACTCCTCCTTCAACGGATTTCGTTTCTCGTATCTCGTACGGATTGACGAGGGCAAAACGCGCAGAAAGAAAGTACGATAGTCTCGACAACCGAGTTAATCTGGCAGCTTGGCGAGTGATAGGGCGCTTAACCTGCGGGTCTCTGAATTGCAGGATTACTTGAGAGGCGAGGTAACGAGCGCCAAGTGTAATAATACTCGAGAGGAGAAAAAAAAGAGAGAAAGAGAAAGAAAAACAATAAAAAGAGAAAAGCGAGATAGATCGTTCGCCGATAGAAAGAATGAAACAGGTGCATGGAGCTTGGGCTGCCAGCTAGAACCAACTTTTATCTACACTGATTTATCAGAAAGAGGAACAAATTACTCGCGATTCTTCACCTGTTGTACTCCCTCGGCTAGCCACCCTCGCCGACTGTACTGATAGAGGTGAAAGCGGCAGGCCAGTGGCCTTCGTCTCGACACGTGGCAAACGAACGATCTCACATAGGATCGCTCCTCTCGAATTTCACTCCTATTTTATATCGCAACATACGCAATCATTAAACTTTACATCCTGGAGCTTCTCAATTATTTACATATTAAAACAGTTCAATTAATATTGCATAAGCTTTCAATTACAAAATAAAAGTGAAAACAATATTTTGTCAGAAGTAAAGCTACCATTGACATTCGTTATTTCGAGAATATAATTAACGACGCGAATTTATAGTTTCGTATCTGAAAGGCTTCGTCGAAGCACCATTTAGAATCGATCGAAATCAGGATTGATTGGCATTGCCAAACAGGAAGTAATATAAGCAATCGCAAAGGGTTTGCGCGAGCGTAAGACGAAGAACGATCGCACCACGTCCGACCCAGAAATTATGATAATGTTGTCGAAGGAAAACTGAATGCGCTTTGCTGCCATGAGACGAAGGCGCCAGAAACGATCGGCTTTAACGCGTTATGCTCGACATTACCGTTTCGTCAAGCTCGAAGAATGCGTTCGGCGCAGACAGGCAAAAGTCCCTATATGGAAACTTGCAAGGAACGACGCGCGGGGTCTCACATTAGCGGTCAAACTACGAGAGCGATCGCGTTCGCAAAAATGGCACGTTATTTCGGAAAGTCATAATCCATTAGGTAGGTGCCGCACACAGTCATTTGCGGTAAGAGCGAAAATCCGACGTGCATAAATTCTTTGCATAAAGCGAGAGCAATTATATCGCTGTCGAAGACGGTGTGGCATGTATATATGTATGTATGTATGTATGTATGTATGTATGTATGTATGTATGTATGTATGTATGTATGTATGTATGTATGTATGTAACGTGGTACCTTTTGCGATGCCTCCCAGAGGCGACACCTTTAAACCAAGCATTACGTACGATCTCTCTCTCTCTCTCTCTTGCGCGCCTACGACGGCAGGGCTAATTTTTTACGGCTCAGAATTATGAGCCGCATTATAATAATGGCCAATGCACATGGCAGTGCGATTACGTTTCAATTAAGATAACAGGCCAGATTCGAACCCGCCGATTGATTTATCCTCGGCCCCCGCGCGACTTTGCCTCATTACATCGCGGTTAATTTGCCCCGCGGTTCGTAACGGAAATTACGAGAACTTAGCACTCCTCCTTTTTTCTCCCCCTCTCTCTCTCTCTCTCGTTCACGGTGAAATTTAGGTAGAAGACTTTTACAAGTACGTTTATCCTCTGAGACTCACTCCGACTCTTTCTGAATCTTGTTTTGGCTTGCCGTCCACGCGAGTAATAAGAAAGGTACCCTGATAGCGATATTCATGAGCAGTAACGTCGCGAAAACGAGTCTGCCGTCGCTTTCCATTTAAGTAAGAACGACGTCGCGTAAAAAATGGGCTCATATTTTTCCCAATTCAATCGAAAAGCTCTAATTGGTGCCACTATGTAATCTTAATTGGAAAAAATATCTCAATTAGCAACACTGTTGAATTTGACAATTTTATGAAATTTTACGCAAAGCACTGGAAAACTTGTACCATAACTTTTAGCAGAATCAGAGAAAAAAAGAAGCGGATAATTATTAATATTATTTGAAACGTGAGATTATAAAAATTATAAAGTGACAAATGAAACGTGTCGCGTGTGTCCTTCGGCAAGGATAGCCGGTAGTCCAGTTCGTGCACGCGTCTTTAATTGCACGCTTTTTAAGTACCGCGACGTTACGCAAGTAATTCCACCTCTCTTTACGGAAAACCACAGAAATTAGCAAGCTGGCCCACCTTATGGTGAGAGTCGACCAAAGCATACCGAGAAAAGTGTCTCTCGGCACGGTGCACTTTAGATTGCTATCTACGTATCTTACGCGCACGTGGCACCAAGTAATCGCACGTCTCATTTCTTATGCATGGAAATTGCAAGAAAGAGCAAACCCCTCACGAAGACAAATGAGCAATAATTTGCTGAAAGAAGAAATCCACTTTTAATATTGTGAGCGAGGTTCGAGCAATCGATTCGAGGAACTAAAGAGTTGCAAGAACATTTATCATTGTAGAAGAAGAAATATTGTCAGAGTCTAATGTTCCATAATGATCGAGATTCTCGAATATACCGTTACTTCTTCAACTTATTATTTAAAATGCTACCTTAGTAGATTCCTAATTAGAACAATTCTAGTCGAGACAAATGCAACTGTGAAATATTGGATCGAAAGTGGAATAGTTTCTGCAGTTAAAACTAAGGTGAAAATGAACGAGACAATTGTAACAAATCGTTGTCACCAATCATTAAGCAGACCAATCATTGTACGGTTGGGGGATGAGAGCATTGACGTGTTCCGAAAAATGAGCTGGTATTAAGCGGATTAAAGCTGGTGCACGGAGATCTGCGTGTGAGCGGTGCCGATGAGAGATTGTCTCGAAATTACCGTAGCAACCCCGGTACGTTCATGTATACGTATACACTGATATACTCACGCAACCACGCACGCACGCATCTGCGGCTGCTTTAAACTGGGCCAAGCATATGATAATAAATAATTCGCGCGTTACTCGATCCGGTTTAACGCACGGCATGGAATCGCTCCGCTCCTCCGTTGGTAAAAGAAAAAAATAAAACAAGCAAAAGGATCGTGCGTTTTGCGATGTCCGAAGACCAGAGTGCGAACGCGTTGCTAAATCTACCGTAATGTGTAATTTACTACCGTGCGAGTAACGTTTGATCCGTCTGTAATACCGGTCTTAAGAACGTCTATGGCAATACAAATGCGATTGCGATTAAACTCCTTCGCGGATAAATGCTGGACTTTCGGCTGAAACGCGATACGCGATTCGATTCGGAATAAGCTTCGCTGATGAAGATTCTCCGTTGTTCGGTTAGAAAGCTGAATTGTTTTTAATTTAAGAAAACAAAGGACTTTTAAAGAGTCAAGCGTAAAAGACTTATTACATAATGTTTATAATCGTCGAGAAGAAAATCTATCTTTAACTTTGTTAATAAAAGAATTGGTAAACGAGTCCGACGGAATAAAAAGAAAAATCGAGACCCTCGCTGACAGGTACTCATGATGCATCCACCTGTTTCTCATCATCGTCAGAGAGTTCAATCAATCCAATTAAACGGTGCACGCTCGAGCAGGCCGAGTCGAGTATTCGATCGCTCAACAAAATGCGACCTCATCGTACAGGGATCGAAGTTGTACACGGATTACCATACGCACAGAATGGGCCAGTGGTCGTGAGATCGCGCGAGTTGGGTCTCTTCGGGTGTCTCTTTATTCGCGCGAAACCATCGGCAAAGAGCAGAAGGACACAGACGACGTAAAAAAAAAAAAAAGTTGGGCCAGTCAAGAGAAAGGAAGAGGAGCGAGCACCGTCTCGCACAGGACATTTATTTTTATGCGAGCTCATTTACGCCCGCTTATGGTCGGGCACGTGCTACCCGGATCGATTGACCGCAGCCCGTTCCGTTGCCTTCAAACACCGTAAAAACTTCGACGCTTCAGTGAAAGAAATTCTTCTGCTCTCCTTGACAAACGGGCGAAACTCAAGTTCAACTGGAAATTATTGTCTTTGATAATGTTTGGTGAGTGAGTCGAAAAAAAGAATAAAAATGATAAGAGTTAGTAATTCGATGAGAAATATCGAATTTATATTAAAAAGTGGAAAGAATAAAGCTTGCGGAAAGTGAAGGGAATAGTATGAACTATGTGTAGCGACGTAACAAGTGACAAGTTGGAACGATTCCATCCGCGATTCCGGATCGATTAAATAGCGGGTTCTTACCGGAATTACTAAGTTCTTTCCGGCTGCTCGGATCTAATGGCTTAAGTGACAAGTGGAACTGGCGGCGTAAAAAGGGGAATAACTTCCAAGGTATACACATACACACTAGTCGATAGCAAAGTATTCAAGGAAACCTCCACGAAATTGCTGAACAAAGCAAAAACGATACTCGTTGTATCTCTGTATTTTACATTTGTGCTTTGCCCTTTGCCGAACGAGTGCCAACCGAATTAATCTCATTATAGCTATGATTAAGGAGTCACGATGCGGAGCACCATGGAGATGTTTATCGTGATACACCCGGCTCGAAAACGCGTGGCCCATCAGTAAACGTGAAAGGATTCGCCGTGGTATCCGGTTCTCAGATATTTTCAGAGAAAAGCACCAAAGAAACCTCCAATCAGTAACGACGAAATTGCATGACCATCGCAAACCTCTCTGATATTAAACCTCTATGTAATTACAAAATTTCTCGGCTGGTTCTTTTTTTGTGATTTCAAGCATTTCGCAAGATTTTCGACACAGTTTTGTTGTTACTTTTCGGATGCTAATTACCCTGGATACCCTGTCATCGTGAGCGATTCGAAATGCTCAATTTATCACATACGAATGAAAGAAGACAACGATGAAAAACGTGATTTGCATAGAGTGGTGGTAAATTTTTTCCAGAACTGCAGTGGCAAAGACTTGAGGTTCAAGTTGATCTCCGAAAACACTGGTAAAACTGGTAAAACCGCGGTAACACTGGCTCGAATCGCATTAATGAGGGTCGGACGCATCGCGAATTTAAAATTGCACCGACGACTGACTCGGATACCGATAAAGATCAATACCGATGCAGAAAGGAACCGTAGTCGGTGGCGCGCGAGCCGATAAACCGCGATCGGGGATAAATCGAGCGGTCTGAAACAGTATGGTTATCCGCCGTACATGGGATTATTACGCTTATGCCGCGATATTATGTATAATGTATATTGTTACCGCTTGCGTAATAGGCGAGGAGTCAGCGAGCACCCTTAATGCCGACGTAATGCGCTGGCTAAAACTAAGTAGGAACTTTCATCGAGGCCCAATCAGTTACGGGGATCGTTGATCATAATGATCTTAATCCCTCAACGGGCCCCGACCCACGTCTATTAAGCCACGAACTTAATCTGTACCGATTCATCCGAGAAATAACGTCAAGAGACAACATTTACTATCGATACTTCCTATTACATTCGATCGATAATATGATGTATCAACCTACGGTTCGTGTGAATAAACGTGATATATGGAAAAAATACAGTTCCACAGAGACGAAAGTAATTTCAAGGGAAGCCGAACGACCGATTTCCTGGAAACAGGATCCACCGGCGCCTAATGGTGCGAGTAATAAAGCCGCGCGGCAAAGTCGCGTTTTCGGCAAAGAACAGAGAAGAAGGAAGCCCAATGACTCGCGATTTTCCGCTCGAGATGGACGTTAGACAGCTGGCGCAAGGTGTCCTGCTCCGGAGTTGCTACCGAAAACACAAAGGTTCTAAACGACCACGTGTCGTCCGAGCGTGTCCACGTGCTGGACACGAGACTATTACATACGTTGTTGAGGAAACTTTCGAATTCGACAAGCGAAACATTATAAAGTTCCACATGTCCCTGGATAGCAGTCGACTGCGATAAACTGCAAGCTATGGAACAATGATAAAAAGTATATTTACTACGCTTAACGTAGTATTCAGTTGTTACAGAGAGAAATCACCGAAAAGGATTGACTCGATAATCTCGTAAATTTCCTTTATACGGGAGTAATTGCTCTGACCACTAATTTAAGGTTTTGGGGGGACTCACGCAAGAAACGTTTACGCGGTTGTTTGCGGCAAGATACAGCGAAAGCGCGCCGAAGATGGTTCGAAAATTGTTCGGAACCTATAAGGAAGGAATTATTCGAATCTTGTGTCGCTTCCGTTAGACGAATGCGGATGGAATGCAACCCGCGTTTTGAGTGGCAGGTGCCAATAAAATTGGCTACCTCTTATTACCGGTGACCCAGATCTCGATGCCAGTAACCCTTATAAGGTGGCTTGATCGGCGATTTGGAGAACTGGCTTCATGATTAAACAATCTTAATGGGAGAAAACTGACCGTCGCGATTTTGCGGATAAACCATACTTGCGACTGTTTTTCCGCTACGGATGGAATTGCAAATTAACGAAGCACCCCACTGATAATAAGCTTCTAACCCAAAGAATGTTAAGGGTGTATTCCCCTTTCTTCACCTATTTTAATTGAAGATTTTCGGATTTCGTTACAATAATTTGGGTATACCTGTTTGGTTAAAAATAAAATAGGTATATTTGTGTATTGATACACAGCGTTGTTGATTTTTTTCAAGACTATTTCATGTTACAACTATGGAATGATGGAAGATGAAATTTTTGGGCTCTTCCCGCATGTTGTACACGATATCCAGTAAATTCATCGAAAACTTTTACCACTTCTGCCTAGCTCCAAAATAACTGGAAATAAGGCACTATCGTTGTTTAATACACTATAATACACAATTGTAAAGCACCGGTTTCAATTCACTACTACCAAACACAATGACGACTAGTTAGCGGACTGATCGCGTCATCTTTCGACGCAGTTGTAAACTAAAGTCTAAGAGGCTGACGCAATAATTTCCGTATTGATAACGTAGATATTTCTCGTTTCGCAAAAAAGGCATGTGTGGTGCCCTCTGTGAGTTTCTCAAGAAAAACTGAGCTGACCAGGCGTAATTGGCACAGTGCAGCCAGCAGCAGCAGCCCTGGGGGTTGAGTTCACGAACAGAGTGGAGTGTTCGGTGCATCGTGCATCATAAAAAAATGTCAAAATGAAAGTTCCCTCGTGATAACTCTGTCGCGTTAGCGGAGTGCAGTGTCGTCTCGCGCGCTCTGTCCTCTGTCCACAGAGATCCTTAACGGGCCAATGTCTCGCATTATGTGCCTATGTGACTGAACCCCAAAAATCCAAGTGGAGCTGAAGACGCGCACCAGGGACAGCCCCATTTATTGGCCGGTGCTTTTGAGAAAGTGCCTTTAAGTGTGTAGATTCTTCACTCATATCGTAACATTGTCAATCTCGAATTGCATTACTTTCTTCCTCATATCTAACTTTTACTTTCGATCTACCGCTGCCTTCCAGTAACTGTTCCACCAATATCGCCTAGTCCACCTTTCTCTTTCAATGGCCTGTCTCGCGATACTCATATCCCACGATGATCCAAATGCGATTGCGATCCAATGCGACTCTCTCTCTTTCGTGTTTTCTTCAATGCGTATCAGTCTTACCGCTGATCGCGAGAACCGTGTGGTTTATCTTATCGCTTCATGTTCGTGCAATGAAATGCTCGAGTGTGCTGTCAGAAAAACAAATGGGATTTCGTTGGTAGTAGATGAAATTCTTGATAACTATGCCTGCAAGATTTCTAGAAAACCAGCGTAGACTTTCTATGCTCTTTTTAATAGATTCGTGTCATTCTTCTGACTATCAGCTAACGTTTGGATGTCTGTTCGCTCGTATTCTTACGGATACTGCAAGTTGTTTTCTTTCGTTGTACCAGGATGTCAAAGTCCAACTTCCCAACTTTGAGAGCAGGATGACGTACTTAACGTTACATGTTCTATAGTAACCGATCTTGGCGTATCTCTTTAAAATTCTGTTCCGTGGAGTTTGTGTACAAGATCCATATTTAATGTGTTAAATTTAACATTGTGGATTGTATCAATGGAAATGATTCATATTTGCAGGAACGGCACAAGATTCGGGGGGCCCAGAGGAGGCATATTTGAGAGCAGAGGTGGTCGGTGAATGGTGTTGCAGATAGATTCGGTGTGGGGCTGGGCGTCACCCCCTCTGCGCCTCCAGCTAGCAGCTGGGACCAGAGGCGCCTCGGGGAGAGCGGCTACGGGTGCCCCATCCTCCCAGAGGATGGGTGAAATGGTCGTAGAACGCGCACCCTCTCCAGCTCGTCTCAGTCATACTTCCGAGAAACATCCTCGCGCTACGCTAACCGAGCTCAATGCCTTACGTCGTCATCGAGAACTTTGCGACGTGGTACTCAATGTCGGCTCCAGAAAGATATTCGCGCATCGCGTTATACTTTCTGCCTGTAGTCCTTACTTCAGGTAAGTTTATACTGAATCACGCTCGCAACGCAAAAGTTTCGAATTTTATCGATTAACAATTTTCATCGTTACAGAGCAATGTTTACTGGGGAGCTGGCGGAATCTCGACAGACTGAAGTTACGATTCGCGACATAGACGAAATGGCAATGGAGTTGCTAATAGACTTCTGTTATACTTCACACATCATCGTTGAAGAAGCAAATGTTCAAACTCTCCTTCCAGCAGCGTGCCTTCTCCAACTAGCAGAAATTCAGGATATATGTTGCGAGTTTCTCAAACGCCAATTGGATCCATCTAATTGTCTTGGTATACGAGCTTTCGCGGACACGCATTCGTGCCGAGAATTGCTGCGTATCGCGGATAAATTTACGCAACACAACTTTCAAGAAGTACGTAATTAATATCATCGATCTCACAGGGAAAACTTTTTATCCATACCTATGATCCTTATTTTCTACTCTGTTACATACAGGTAATGGAAAGCGAAGAATTTCTCTTACTACCCGTTGGCCAATTAGTCGATATTATATCATCGGACGAGCTAAACGTTCGAACGGAAGAACAAGTCTTTAGCGCGGTAATGAATTGGGTAAAATACAACGTAACCGAAAGAAGGCAACACTTGGCACAAGTTTTACAGCACGTACGATTACCGCTTCTCAGTCCGAAATTCTTAGTGGGCACAGTTGGTTCGGACCTTTTAGTTCGATCGGACGATGCGTGCAGAGATTTGGTTGACGAAGCAAAAAATTATTTGCTTCTACCACAAGAACGACCATTGATGCAAGGACCTAGAACACGACCTAGAAAACCAACGAGACGAGGGGAGGTTTTATTCGCGGTTGGAGGTTGGTGCTCCGGCGATGCAATCGCGAGTGTCGAGAGATTCGACCCTAATACCGCGGAATGGAAGATGGTTGCTCCAATGAGCAAACGAAGATGTGGCGTGGGAGTAGCGGTATTAAATGATCTACTCTATGCAGTGGGTGGCCACGACGGACAAAGCTATCTGAATAGTATCGAGCGATATGACCCACAAACTAATCAGTGGTCATGCGATGTCGCGCCTACTACGTCGTGCCGAACAAGCGTGGGTGTCGCGGTGTTGGATGGCTTTCTCTATGCGGTCGGTGGTCAAGATGGTGTACAATGCCTAAACCACGTTGAAAGGTACTTCGGCTGAGTTCGACCTCTAAGAAGACGATATCTCAATCGTCATTCTTGAGATCTAACATGACGAATCTATTGTAGGTACGATCCTAAAGAAAACAAATGGTCCAAAGTATCTCCCATGACTACGAGAAGATTAGGGGTGGCAGTTGCTGTTCTCGGCGGATATTTGTATGCCATCGGCGGGTCTGATGGACAATCCCCTTTAAACACTGTTGAAAGATACGATCCAAGACAAAACAAGTGGTCACAAGTATCTCCTATGTCTACGAGACGCAAACATCTAGGCTGTGCTGTATTTAATAATCTAATTTATGCCGTTGGCGGTCGAGACGATTGTATGGAACTCTCAAGCGCGGAACGCTACAATCCTCATACCAATTCTTGGAGTCCAATAGTGGCAATGACTTCTAGAAGAAGTGGGGTGAGTCTCTCATAATAATCGATTGATTTCTACATATACGTACACATAAGTCGCACTCAAGAAGATATGGAAAATATCGGGATTTCAATTTCAGGTTGGTTTAGCAGTAGTGAATGGTCAACTGTATGCAGTAGGTGGTTTCGATGGGACCGCATATTTAAAGACGATCGAAGTGTATGATCCAGAACAGAATCAGTGGAAGCTGTGCGGTTGTATGAATTATAGAAGACTCGGTGGAGGTGTGGGAGTAATGCGGGCTCCACAAACGGAAAATTATATTTGGTAGCTCAGGCCCCCCTCTTCAGCCCAAATGGCTGAAACTCCTTTAACTCCTCTTACACCGGTCACTCCCGTTACACCCGTAACCCCTCCTGCACCCGTATCGGTTCCTCTTGTTATGTCTAATACTAGAAAGCGCTACCGTCGATCGATGAGCATCATATAAATAATCTAACACATTTCGCAAGACTTTGCCTTTCTGACGTTCCAGCCGTCTCTGTTCTAAAACTAATCACTATCCGCTCTTTGGCTAGTGCTTTTCGTTTCGGATGAGACGTGCGCGTCTCTTTGGTTGTAAATTAGTTCTCTACATCTTCGCGTGATTAACGACGATCTTTTCTTAGGACATAATTTTAATTGACTCTAATATCTCTTTACTGCCATGTTTTGTAATTTCTTTCGCCTAAGACTTTACACCGTAGATAATTGCGTTTATATTAATTTATACCTTGAGCGTATCACTTATGAATTCCAGTCGTTTTAGGAGTAAGCGATGCAGATTAGTGGCGTACCCTTTTTTTTTTGCGCGCGCGCCCTACAGAGTAAACTTTTATCGTTTCGCAACAACGAATGAAAGAAGGAAAGATAGAAAGAAAGAAAGAAAGAAAGAAAGGCAAAATCTCTCCCTTGAAACACTTGCCACCGAGGTACTACGTGCGTTGACGCGATGTTCACAGCTTCCACCGTTCCGTGCGCTACGACGGAAAAATGAAATCTTTTTTTTGTTTTTTGAGTCTGTGCTACCCGCTTGGAGTTGCTTCTGCCACCCACTGATGCAAATGCTCGGATTTAGCGAAACTTTGTATCGGCAGTGTGCTTCTTTACACGAGCTATACTTAATTTACTCCGTTAATAAGACTGAACTTAAACCAAAAGTATCATTTCCATGTGAGGAATTACGAGATTTCTAGCCCGACTGCATCTCTGAACGCGAACGATTCGTTACAGTGACTCGGACTTTTTCTGCGCGTAACGTTCTATTTATGCTTCGGACAACGTTGTTTTTTTTTCTTCTTTTTTCGCGCGTGTGTGTATTGTATATTCGCGTTGCACATGGAGATTCCACCGATTCGACCAATTCCCATTTCGTTTGAAAGAACAGAGGAGTAGCCTTATCGTACAAAATGGTGATAGGGAACATTGTCCAACAATTTCATAATGTAACGTTTGTGATAATAATCTAATAAAAAAAAAAGAAAAAAAAAATAAAGATCAGCAAATTCGGCTGAGCATAAGCAATATTTTATTAAAATGCTACAGACCGCTGCGTAATGCAATTCGAGCAGAAAAAAAAGAAGAAAAGAACTAATGAGGATACGAATAATGCAAAAATAATCCTGAAATACCGTTAAATTGAACGGCACATGACTGTCACTAGTTGTGTTACATCTATGAGATTGTTGAAGGAACCAGAATGCATGTCTAGCGTAAGAACCTATTGATGATATAATGTATATCTGTCTCTAAACAGCTTGTTGCAAAGATTCACGATTAGGAATTCTATCGAATGAGTTTCAAATATCGTTTCGCAAAGCAATGCGTTTCAGTTGACTTTCTCCGATCCCAACTTAGGTATTTGTTTTTTCGTAGCTCTCTTCGAAGTCTAAAAACTTCGTCTTTGTTTCGGCGGTCTAACTGTGACTTTGAAATGGTACAAACAAAGTCCAAATGAGTGTTCAACTTCGGCGAGAAATAATTTGCGCATAGTCGAAAAAGTAGTTCTACCACAGAGGTTTGTTATATTTTCGGAATCCTCGATAATTCGCGTAGAACTAGCTATCTAATTCTTGATTGCACTGAGATTTCTGTGGCGAGCATTAAAAGAAGGATACCTATGTATAGCTATACACCATTATGATCTTGCAATCAACGAACTCTTCGTTTCAGCTTTACTTTGTTGTATCTATATTCACTGGGACTTTAGCTTTTTCCCTTTTGCCATAAACTAAAAGCTTCCACATTCCTCGCGCAGCTGTGTCAAAACAATAGAGGCCTATACCACCGTTTTTATCTGTCTTCTAAAAAGCCGCGTGTCTTCCTCTACTATGTACTATGTATCTATGTACCTCAATTCCCGCAATAAGTTCGTTTTGCAACGTCAAGGTTCCACGCTATAGCTATGAGCAACCTTCTTCTACGTTTGGAGGCATTCATACTACGATCTTAAAGCAACCCTCTATTTTTTCCGGCACTTTTTTTCAATTAGTCCCTGCTGAAGCCTGGAATAGCTCGAGTGGTTTGCATGCCTCCAAAAGCCTATCGCTTGCGTTATTAAGCACCTGTATATCTACATGCTGGAGATTCCAAAAAAGGCGACTAACCAAAACTACCTAAAAACGCGTCACAGTCGCGAATGCTCTGAGCACAGAGATAAAAGGGAGCCGTAGTACAAAGCCGAAACTAGTAGAATATATCTTCCTTTTTTTTCTCCTAAACAGCGCGTGAAACGTAAACACGAGACGAGAAATGGCAAGGCGCGGTTGCTGAGACTCTGTTTACGTTCGTTGCAGTTTCGTTCAGCTCCTTCCACTATATATGTATTTACTACACAGTCGACCGGACAGCCGAGGAACTCAAAAGAAAAATCAACCAACTTACCACGCGTAAAATAGACCTCCTATTTAACTTGCACCGGCTATCACGGAGACCGACGTATATGTAAAGCCCCCCCCCCCCCCCCCCCCCCCCCCTCTCCACCGAAACACCGTCACTCAATGATTTAATTTTCTCTCTTTTAATTTTTATAAATCTTATTTGTAAATGGATCATTGCTTTTGTATATATTGAGATCTGTCCAGATGTTAATGAAAAAATATATTGTTAAAAGAGAAGATTCTGTGATCATCCATCATTTCCCTCCATTTTTTTCATCGGATTTTAGCTTGATCGGAATGACAATGGAATTTTGATTTGCGTTACAGTAAAACATTTGCGTGATAAAATAATGCTAAGAATTCGAAGGATTCGGCGGGAGATGAATGTTGACAGAGCAAAACTGCGTGGAATGTTAGAAAAACTGGCTTACCACAGTGCCGAGTAGAGAAAGATGGAGCTGCTTGAACCGGCGTCGCATATTTCTCCGCATTATTCCTCTCAAGCTGACTGTCAGTAGTCATCACTGATTTCTATCCATAACTGGTAGACTGGTTCAACAAGTGGCACTCACGTAATACACAAACACTCGGAAATTAAACAGAAAATTCCGCGAACTCTCGGAGCGACGCGGAGACCGATCTATCACGCACGAGTGCCGCCCAAGGTTTGAATGCGGTAATGGAGTCAAGCGAGCGGTACGCAGCGCCACTCAACCGCGTGGTGTCAAAGGACACAAGTATTAGTATCGCAATGATTCATTAATCAAAATCACGATACTAGCAGGAACTATTTATATGGTATTAAATATCAAAAATATATAATACTGTTACTTGAATTATTTATACAGTATTAAATATTTTTGATATTTAATACTATATAAATATGATGACTGAATTGAATTGAATCCGAAATGAATTGAATTTATTGCGCTTGACGGTTTTCCTTTCTTATATTTCAATAAGTCTCTTGGTATTTGGTAGAACCGAGAAATTATATATTTAGCAAAAAATTTGTTGTTTTAGTTGTACGGGGAAGCTTTAACAGTTTGTAGGCTTTAATAGTAAAAGTGTCGATTTAATACTCGAGAAAGTAAAACTGTGACCTCAATTTTTATCGCGCAAATACAATAGACTCGTATTTTCGTACAGTGCAACAATTAAATTTCTCCACTTTCCCTGCTGTTTATTACGAGCTAATGCTCGCTTTAAGAAACCGTTAATTTCGGTGGGTAAACCAATTTGCCGCTCAGTATGCAGACCGTGTAAATCGTGTCTCTGGGTATATTATCTTTCGCACGGATGGTCTTTAGCAGTTTCTCGACATACTCTCGTCCTGTAGACATTAATTCTATGATATTAATTTTATTCTTTCAAAAGTTCTATCAATATATCACAATTATAAGCCTTAGAATCGTTAGGTATTGCTGTTCGATCGATTATCGTGAAAATGCGAGTGAACATGTTTTGTTTATTGATTGTCGTGTATTGTTGCACAATGAGTATCAACGTCAACGCTTGGGGTATAATAAGACGACACCGATTACCGGAAAGAAGACAATTCTGGCAATCGAGTGATAATGCGCGAAACCAGACTTCATTACAGACTCCCGGAAAAAACGAAGTTCAACAAACACAACAAACTGCACGCGATAAACGTCGTAAGTTAATGCAATTAAGTATGATTATGTGTCGTACAATTAATCATTTGTACTAATATCAAAAAATTTTCCTCCTAGTTTTTCAACTCTTCACAGTGGTACGGTTTGAAAATAATATTTGTTTGGGATTGAGTGGCGAGAATGGCACGTGTGTCGCTGCCTCAGAATGTTCACAACGCGGTGGTGTTTCCAGTGGCGTATGCGCGAATGGTTACGGCGTTTGTTGTATCGGTACTGAAATTATCCTTAATTTTTCTATTAATTTTTATATCTTTCAATTTTTCTTTATCTAACTCGAAGTATTTGATTTTCAGTAACGGTATCTTGTGGCGAGTCGACTACCGTTAATAATACATATTTTGTCAACCCAAACTATCCGTCTACCTTCGATAGCACTGAATCCTGCCAATTGACACTCTTCAAATCGCACCCCGACGTGTGTCAATTTAGGTAAAAAATGCAGAATAGCAATAAAATGAAAGAAATCCTACAATTTCTAATATTCCTGTCTAATATTCAATTTTTCTACAGATTAGATTTTGTTCAATTTAATATAAAGGGGCCCGAGACGACGCATCACGTATGCACTTACGATCAGTTCATCGTTTCCGGAGGTAATCCAGTACCAACGATATGTGGAATCAACAATGGGAATCATAGTACGTACTCCCAAACAAAAATAAGATCTATTAGATCTAATAGAATAATTCCCATCATTTTTTGCCAACAAATAAAATGATATTTATATAATACAATAAATTCACTTTTAGTGTATATCGACGTCGGTATTGGTCAAACCAATCCAGTGACCTTGACCTTCGTCACGAGTGGCACATCTTTTGCGCGATCGTGGAAAGTTCGCGTATCTCAAGTACGCTGTAGTACAATATACCGAGCGGAGGAAGGTTGTCTGCAATATTTCACCGGTGTTTCTGGACAAGTAAAATCCTTCAATTACGAACCTACCACGGGATTACAATTATCCAATCAAGATTATAGCATATGCATCAGAATGGAGAGAAATTTCTGTGGTATCCAATACATGGTTTGCACGGACGAGGGTAAGTGAATTAATATATCTATTTTATACTCTTTCTTTTTCTTCAATTTCAATCCTCATTCTTTTAGGACAATTGGCAAGTGGATCAGGAACACCACCAGGACAAATGACCCGATCGAACGCATTTACTTTAACCGGAAACACACGGACCAACCAAATTGCATCGATGACAGGCGCGCTTTGTCAAACTGACTGGTTAACGATACCTTGTGCAAGTAATTTAGGTCGATTGATCACATCGAGTTCCATGTGCGTCGATAGATTCTGTGGAGGAACATTCAACGCAGAGAATCAAAATCTAAACGCATCTTCGGTTATCAGTAAGAATAATTTTAATACTGAATATTACGATACAATTCGTTCGTCAAGCGTTTTTTTTTTACATATAAGAGATACACTTGATTTTCCAGGTACAGTGAAACCCTTTAGACTGATTTTCCATACGGACGGCACAGAGTCTCCGAACGACTTAGGCAACAGAGGCTTCTGTTTGAACTACATTCAGCAACCGTGTACTACGAAATTGAGATGAGTGAAATTTTAATCTAATTAAAAATTGAAAAATAAGTCAATCGAAAAATATTTCCGTAAACAGTCTCGAATTGTTTAAAATACATTCATTATGTGTATATACACGCATAAACATCGTAAAGTTATCATGTTTAAATAAATAAAATGAGGGATTAAACACCTCTTTTAATACAACTTTTTGCTCGATATCACAATTAGATGAGAATGTAAAGTACGTACTTACGTACGTGTACTATACAACTACACTTTTACATACTTATGTGTGTGTTGTGACATGTTTACAGACATATTGATACGTCTGCATATCTCTATACATATACATAAGCGAGCGTGCGTTTTAGATTAATCAATTACAATCTGTCCAATAATTTAGGCATCGAATTTCCATGCAGCTTAAAAAAAAATGAATGTTAAATCAAAGATAAATCATTAGTTCACCGTTTCAAGTTACTTATACGTATATTGTATTATTGTATGACAAATGTAAATTTGTCAGCTGCGCGAGTACCATTAAAAGGATATTGACTCTTTGTGACAGACACTCGATCGAACTGCTGAGTTTTCGTGCTGTGGCAGTGCAACGTTTTCTCTGCAGTGTATAAATCGATCGTAAATAGTCGAATGTATAAAAATTCATTTACTTACGTGAATCAATTGAAAAAATCTATTTTTATATACTCTTCACTTAAAGTGAAACTGTTCCCTTTTTATCTTCGGTAATAAATAATAATAAATAATAATAAATAATAATAAATAATAATAAATAATAATAAATAATGATAAATAATAAATAATAATAATAATAAATACGAAATACTATTCTATAGAATTTGCAAAATATAAGATCTGCAATTTGTTCTCCCAGTCTAGCTCATCGAATACTGATAATCTCGCTGAGTAATTTCTCTGTTGTAACATAATCTTCACTCATGCTCATCTCTAAATAATCTTCAATTAAGATTCCGTTGACCCGCCAGCCTTCATGAAGTAAGTTAACAAGTCAATAGGCAACGGGAATATAATTGTTGAGTTTTTCTCCGCTGAGATAGTGTTCAATGTCTGAAACGAAGAATGAGTCAGGCGTAACATTGGAACAAGATTCATTTTAGAATAAATAATATCAATAAAGTTACCTGAAGATATCGAAGCTGAAGCGCAGCTGGAGAATCTCCGATCACTTCGGAAGCTTCGCGCAATGCGCGACTAGCTTTTTGCTCACCCTCAGCAGCAATTACCTGATCAATGTTACGTATTATTTATTGTAACATGATATACATACTTCGAAAGAATTCTAATCTAATAATAATATACCTTAGCTCGGGCTTCGCGAGCCGCTTCTGCTTCCGCTGCCATTGCTCTTTGCAGTTGGACCGGCAAACGCACATCCTTGCTGCAAAGTAAATATTTCAATTACACAATTATGATAGATTACATCGGTATCTACTATCAATTACGTTAAAATTGAAAAAAAAGAATCAAGGAAACTTACATTTCAACCCGTTCCACTTTGATTCCCCAAGTATCAGTAGCTTCGTCCAACGAGACCTAAATAAAAAACACGATTCAGGAGAAGAAAAAACGTTCTCCACATTTATACAGTACGAGAGAATCTTATGAAAACTACCTGCATGTTTCCAGAAATTGTTTCGCGCTCGCTCAGAATCTCGTGAAGCGGTCGCGTTCCCATTGTATTTCGCAGAGTGGTCTGCGCCAGAAGTCTAGTACTGTGATGGGCATTCTCCACATTGGCGATCGAGATAGTAGCATTGTTAACACGATAGTAAACAACAGCATCCACCGAAACCGTCACGCTATCCTTTGTCAAAACCTACATTGCAGAACACACTGTCACGCAACAATTTTCTCGACACTTAAAGTCAATCATTTGCACTTACGAAGGAACTTGGAAGGACCGAAATCTACGTTTCGGTCGATCCAAGAGAATTAGTGCGAAAGTGAAAAGAGGAAAAGGAAAGTTGTCATTTACGAACCTCTTGTGGCGGAACGTCGTAGGTTCGTGTGCGCAGATCAACACGTGCGTAACTGTCGATGCAGGGTAGTATAAAGAATATACCTAAAAATAGAGGAGATTGTAGAATGAAGAGAACGATTGAGTCATCGTATGTGTCATATGTATATTACCGGGGCCTTTTGCACCACCCGAAAGCAGACGACCCAACCGGAATATTACAGCTCTTTCATATTCTTTAACTACCTGGCATTTAAAAAAAAAGAAAACATCGGTAATATAATTGTAATCAATTAGATGAATTTATAATGAATTCATGATGAATTTATTATGAGATGAAATATTAGTAATTTATTATCTTCAATCGTACCTTGAAGCACACGAACAAGGAAAATGGCATAGTTAGGATTACTAAAAGCCATGATAGTGCAGTTAAGATAGTGCCACAGGCAGTCGCTTCATCCTGCGATGAATCTTCCGCTAAAACATTAATGGTTTTTTGTCATACGATTTTTGTTATAAATTAGAAGTATTATATTATTATCTATACTTATAAAACAAAGTGGACAAACGGCAACATATTAATCAACACACGGGAAATGCAAATTAATTGTAAGAAGATTTCTGGCACTGACTCAATCTTGGACATCAGTTCGAAGACCTCCTTTGACATAAATAATCTTGAAGAATCACTTAGCACAGACACGTTCATGAATGAAGCTACTTTTCCTACTATTTCTTAAAGAGTGCTTAATTTTCCTGATCAAGCAGTTCAACAAGTTGCACAAGCGCTTGATTACTAAATTCATTAGGCAGCGCAATTTTTTTCACAGATTTTTATCGGTAGCTTATTTACCGATTCCGCGTTGGTAATCGCGAGACATACTTATACTATACATTACTATCACTGACGACATAATGCGTTTTAAAATTTTACCAAAAAATTTAACTGAAACTCTTAATTGTCCATTCTACAATTAATTTGGATCCCGAAACACTCCCCAATTGATAACTAATCAGAATTCCAAGCATTATTTTTCCCTCAAAAATCTCACAATCAACTTTGAGTGATTCTCCGATATCTTGATTACTAAATGCGAATGTTAAACAGGACTTAAAGTCTCAGCAAAACGATTTATATACGTAAATCAAAGTCTTTACAATTGGAAGTACAACTACATTCATTAGTACACACATTGAGTCATTCCTTCGTGACCGGTTCGTTCTCTTCATACATCGTTCCTCTTTTCGTTCTCGGTCGGATCAATACCAACAACCTGCGTGTGCAGCCTACATTCTCGTAAAATTATAATTAAATGCAGCAAATCGCACTTACTGTTAATGCAACTCGGTTCCCATACATATAGATATTTATTATCATCTGATAGGAATAAGTGACGTGTTCAGAAATATATGTCTGACACCTCGTTTAACGTTGAAATGATCGATAGATTCAAAAGATTAACTTTGTCTACTATTAGACTATATATTTGTTACGGTTTTTCATTCCTCTGCGATTACCGAACACAAGTTTACTAGCAGAAAAATTATCGAGGGAAATCGGCCAATTCGCTAGTCTTTCCAAGAAACTGGGGAAAAACCGATGAAACTGTTTTGTAGAAAGTTAGAATTGGAAAGTGTTTGATTTCTTATGGCAAACTTCAGAAAATTAACTCTTTTATAAGATAATTCCACTATAGTCATCTTAATAAAGTTGCTCCACGTTTAAAGAGTTTTAGGAATTTATTTCGCGCAAATCTGTGATTATGAATTCGATTGACGATCAAGAGTTGAAACTGACGTGACGTGACTTTGTTTAAAAGGCATTTGTGTCGTATTCCTGGAATTGAGGAATATTGTGGGAAATCGATTTCGTTGCGAGAATAACTGCAGCCAAATACTTTATTATGCACATTCGACAAACTATGTGGGTCTGTGACAAGGTGAATGCTAAGGACAGCAAGTTCAGCTGTACAATGCGCGTACTATACGTGGATAACATCCGGTTATACCTCGTGGCATTCGCACTGTCGATTATTTATTTATTTATTCGAATACTTCTACTCAACTGAATAGTCTCCTTCAAACTAACTACTAGTTTCTCGAAATTAAATATGTACGATATATATTCATTTCTAATAAGAATACATTTGGCATATTAATACGAAATTTATACTAGTACAACGATATTTATCACTTACAATCAGTATTAATGAGTAGTATAGATACACACTGAAAGTAAAGTGAAGTACTTGTTGCTCCAAAAACTAACTTCTACACGATATCTGGTCTTCCAACAGAGTATTCTATAATCGATCAAGTTCCACGAGTAAAATAGCTGCGTAGTGCGAGTGTCAAAAGGAATTTGACCTTCTTTACAATTCAGTAATATTTAATCGTTCGAATCTAGAGGTGAATATGCGTCGTAGCCCAACAATGATATGTCGATCCTGCCAAATTCACGTTCCAATCCAAATTTTTACTCACAATGAATTTCATTAATCACAAGAAATCGTTTTCATAGAAAATTGATAAATCGCCTAAATTGAGAAACTTACCCCCGATGACATGATTCCGAATGTCATCCGGTCGCGTATTAATCTGTACCGTTGAGCCGTTCCCATTGCTTAAGTTGGCCATGGGAATGGGGTTGACGCGACGCTCGATTCTCGCTACCTGAAGCAGATGCAACATAAGTCAAAATCTTGCTGCACCACTTCCTCCCATAGATTGGCATCGCCTTCCAGTATCGTCTTATCCTACCGATAAATCAAAAAGAACTCGTTACAACGTTTTGACATCCCCATTGTCGGCAAAAAATGACGCGACTTTCGAACGAACCGAGAGAAACAAAAAATGCAAAGATCAAAGCGATTAAGAAAAGTTTGAAAAATGGATATAAAAGGAATTGTGAAGAGTGTCGGGATGAATAATGTCGAAAATCAAACTGACGTTGTTTGCTGTGGAAACGAAAAAAAAAAGAAAACAGGGGTGCGTTTTATTTTGATCACCTTGTGGAAAGTGTATTGCGTACTGCAGCTGAACGACTGAATGAAGAAGGTACTGCGGTGTTGCGTCGCTTTATACAGAAATGTGGCCGCCGCCCCAACTAG
Source organism: Trypoxylon attenuatum (assembly GCA_963989405.1). Lineage (NCBI taxonomy): Eukaryota > Metazoa > Arthropoda > Insecta > Hymenoptera > Crabronidae > Trypoxylon > Trypoxylon attenuatum. Next base: position 10,945,338 of record OZ022493.1, on the reverse strand, counting down.
TAGTACAGCTGACTATGTGGTCGGACCGACCAAGTCATCCACCCGTCAGGCAAACGGTGATTTCATTTTCAGCGCAGCTGCGTACAATGCCCAGGAATATCTCGATATACATATGTCTTAAGAGTATTGTATTTTGAGCATGCAATTGCGAGAACCACTAAATCTCAGCGAGACTTTATCACTGATCTTGAAATCTGTTCGCGGCCTAAATTTTCTCTCTGACTGGATAGTGACAAATCTGGGTTTGATAGACGTAGAAGAACTCCCGGGCGGCAGAATCTACAGACGTCGGACTAACAGTTCGTTTTCGGAAGAGGCGTTGGGATACTGGGTCACGGGATTCACTGACCTCAATGCGTCGCAAGCATTACGCAATCGCGGCAAAAATGATCTCGCATGTGAAAGCACTCGGAGATAGAGTCTGCAGTTATTTTGGAGCCAGAGTTATGTAATCGTGATACATACATCTAGCGAAATTATTCGTATTTCTCGAGGAGAAAATTGTATTGATCTGGATGGATGACGTACTTACCTCTATAAGTTTTCTTTCGGGTCATGACCTAAAGTAATGAGAACTGAGGCGCATCTTGTACCCGATAGGTTTATAAATGGGATTTCTCGATTTAATATCTCTCAAGTCACTCACTTCATTGTTGCAACTTTGTAACAACAGCGATAAAGATATCAACGAATCACATAAATGATTCAACTCGCGCCGATATAGATGACAAGCGATTACGAAATTGTATTCGCTGATTGCAGTGATTCTTGTGTATACCTGATAATGTCGAAATTGCTTATCTGACAGTATCAGTGGGAGGCAATTGTTACGTTATCGCAAAAGACGATAGAGTTAATAACATATGTTACTCGATGTACAGTCAATTAAGAGCGTGTGTTTATTAACATAGTCCTGCGTATGTATAACAATATTCCTTTATGGTACACGGCGTTCTTAAATTCCGTAGAAATTGTTTCTTTCATTTGTTACAAATGACATTTGCACCTTTTTTTTCGAAGAGCGGTGTAGTAAACGCACTCATGACGATGCACTCAAAGCACTTATTCGGGGAATCGAGATTTACAAAGAATCTTTTCGCTGTTTTTAACGCGTCAGTGACGTTACAACTTTCGCATCGAGTGTCTTAGACTTTACGATGCACGGATAAAAAGTGAAATATAAAAATGCACTGTTGTTGAACCTTTCAGTTTCTTGGAATCGATTCCTAGAGAAAAAGTGGATGCCTTGTTTGTTTTTAAGGCTACGCATCGTAGTAATACCCGATTCTAGATGCTTTCTATCTCTCCCTCTCTCTCTCTCTCTCTCCCTCGCTCTTTTGTGCACGCATGTAAAAAGAGGTACGCACTTCATACAGGCTAAAATACATACGTGCACGCGGTAAAATTTATTAGGCGAACACTATCGTGATGCAATTATAAGAATGTGACGTGCGAGAATATACACATTTCCGGAACATTTTCAACTCCTGAGTCGCTGTCCCAGGCGCAATCGCACTGGATATTTACCAGCGGGAGATTCGCAAATAATGCTTTAAAATACTGGCTCGCAATGTTCTACAATGTCCCTTGATCTCACTGGGTTTTTTTCGTTCCGCACACTATACCCCATTATATCTAGCATTTAAAAAGCGAGACCGGCTTCGGAGTATGTCGTGAAGATCTTCTCAATTGAATTTACGTAAGCAGCTGTCCTTAGATCGAGACCAAGGTTGAATTTCATGGCAGTCTTCATGATAGCCTGAATAAATAAAAAGAGATTGTGAAAATCGGAACACAAACATATTTAACGAGGTTAAGTGCTTGATAGAAATTCCAATTAAATTTACCCTGGCTGATCGTTCCATAGTATAATCCAAGCCAGAATGTACAATATCCTTTTCAGAGGCACCAGAAATTCGTTTCTGGAAAGCTTCGGATGGTGTAACGGGAATGCGACCTCCGACACGACCGAATCGACGTTCCAACGACTCTTGTACGGATTCTATAAACAAGAAAATTCATAAATCTTTATCATTTACGACCTAACCACACCCAAAATTTAAACGCGTAATCTTAATTACCCAATAAATGATAATTGGATTCCCTTTCGTATTTGAATGTCAGTCGACCGTAGGAAACGTGATTTAGGTTCTTGAGCCATTCGAAGAACGACACGGTAACACCACCAGCGTTAATATACAAATCTGGAATAACTAGAATATTTCTATCGATAAGAATTTTGTCGGCAGCTGGGGTTGTTGGACCATTGGCAGCCTCCGCGATAATTTTAGCCTGAAACGAAGTAGTTGTGTTACAAAGATATAACTGATATATATACGATAGCCTGTATAGATAAAAGAGAGAGAGAGAGAGTGAAGAGTGCAAAACGTACTTGAATGCGCCCGGCATTCTCCGTAGTAATAACTTTCTCAATGGCAGCTGGAATAAATATATCGCATGGTTCATACATGAGATTCTCGCCCTCGTATGGTTGAGCACCAGGGAAGCCAACGATAGTTCCATTTTCTATACGGTAATCTTCGAGTGCCTGAACAATACATTTTCTTCAATGATCAACCACAAAGTCTAAAACTCTTAAATCCGTTACACTTAGTATACACACACCTTCGGGTCAATGCCTTCAGAGTTGTAAATTGCACCATCGTGCTCGATTACTCCTATACAAGCGGCACCTGCTCGATGCAAATACCGCATCGAATGCAAACCGACATTACCGAAACCTTGAATAATGAACGTTTTACCTCCCCAACCAGGTGTTGTACCTAAAATTATAGATCGCGAAGAGTTGAAGCTAAGAGAAAGAAATTCATTTTCCGTAGAAGTGTATATTTGCGGGATGTACCAATCATGCTCATGTAGTTTGCCTCGTTGATAAAATTTTCAAGACCATGGAATACACCACGACCTGTCGCGGATATACGACCGTGAATGCCACCTTGGTTGATTGGCTTGCCCGTCACGCAAGCGTGAGCATTGATGTCCAAGTGTCCAATCGTCTTTGCGTAAGTGTCGGCGATCCATGACATCTCTCGTTCGCCAGTTCCCATATCCGGTGCAGGTACATCGACGCCAGGTCCTTCAAATCAATTGGATTCGTATCTCGCATCGAAGCAGAGCTTCCGCTTTGCGCTAATCAAGACCGACTTATCTGGTACAATGTGGACCCTACATCTGGTACGACTGTTCTCGGAACGGTACATTCTAAGCAGGCTCATTATTATTCAAGCATAAGTAACGATTGATATGATAATGAATATGTAAAAGAACGGATTGATCCTTCACCCGCATAGTGAAGAATAGAGAATAAATTATCTGAAAATCAATCGCACATAGTTGAAACGTGATGAAACGATGAGACATCCTGAAAGACGAATTTAGACTCTCGAATGTCCCGATCGACGCAGTAGAGAAATGCGTAATTTGACGATGCGAACAAGCTCTGTGACATGCGAATGGAATCTTATCGTAACGCGACAGAGGTCGGATAAAAGGAATGCTTTTCGAGAATGCAAAAATACTATGTGACGTAACGTGGACTGGGCCGAGTCGGAGTTACCAAGTATTCGACAATTTTGAGATTTAAGCACCGATAGATCTAAATTTATCACGAGCCACCACAACCATCGACCACGTCCACGTATTAGGCATTCGATGTGCGATAACTAATCGCTTATTTTTTCAGCGGAAACTCCAACACATTCTTGATTAAACCATTCCAGTCAACTGTCTCACCAATGAATCCTTTCTTTGCCAATTCCAGAGTGAATCTTCTTGTTATTTTTTCCAGCTCATGCTCGGAGTAATTCTTTGGATTTATCTTGATACCAGCTTTCGCACCACCGAAAGGAACGTCGACACAAGCACACTTGAAGGTCATTAATGCCGACAAGGCCTTGACCTCGTCCCGACAGACGTCCAGCGAGAATCGAATACCTACGAATGAAGAGTGATAAGTAACAGCATGCACTTAATTGTTTCGTCGGATTTCTCAAATCAACACACACCATACAGCGACTAATGCGAGGTAAAATAGGAGTTAAAGAACAGCGGGAAGAAAGCTCGACTGCACAATGCATATTATCAAAAATGGATTATGCGTATAAGGGAAAAAGGACAATTATTCGATCGAGGGACACGGAGACATCGATTGTTCGCAGTGCTTTCGTCAAGAGTGATATTTTCGGTGTATTGCTCACCACGAACCTTTACGTAATTATGCACCGAAGCACAAAAGCTAACGGTACTTTACCTTCCCGTAAATGCGGCTAATGTGTGATTTTTACGTAACTCTCGTTAGGGCTTCGAAGTCTCGAAAGTTCGAGAAATAATTATCCTTCCTCGAGTGTCTTCGTTGACTATACTCTTTCAGTAATTGTTCATAATTTGTCGCTAGCAATAACAAATTAAATAACTAGTATCCATTACTGAGACACATATTCTGGTTCGTAAAAAAAATAACCATGTGCCAGTGGTAGAAAATATTACGTAGACGCCGGTTATTTTTGCCACGGGAATCATTAACGTCGGAAGAGACCGCAAATTGTGAGGAACTCCGAAACCTGACCGAAATAGACAGTCCCGTGCTCGTATGACAGTTACTTGCTAATTTCCTCGTTACATACGTGTACAAAAGTACGTATTTTGCAGTTCGCGGGAGCGTATCTTTACTAGAATGTTAGAATGAGGTTGATAAATAACAGGTGCCGTCAGGGATTATCGCACAGCTAATCCGACAATTGGAGCAAACAAACATTTTCTTAGTACGATAGTGTGCTTACGTCGCACGAATCCTCATTCGTAAAGAGTTCCATGTAAAAGTTAAAAGAAAAAGAAAAAGCATCCGATGCTTTGAAACGGTGCTCTTCAAAGAGATCATTGACCTTAGCTATCATCGCATTGCCATTCGTTGTACCATTGCCAGGTGGCCAAATTAAATAGTCGAACCAAATTGTTAACTAACATTTGGCAAGGCTGAGCGAAAAGGCCAGACAGCTTGGCATCACTTGCCCTACTGTCAGCTGCGATTGCACTTCATCGATGCAAATTCAATCGACCCAATGAGAAATCTCTACTTAATTACACTCTGCGCAGGTGTCTCGTTCGAGGAATGCATAGTTTAGTATCTCACAGACTACTACTTTGGTTTCTTGCAAATGTGTAGCCCAGTAAAACTTCACTCTAATCAACTTCACAGAATTTCTTCTCTCAAAACCAGTCCTTGTTAGTAAGAGAGAAATAAGAAAAACACGAGAAATAAGAAAAACAAACGTGTTACGGACAATGTGATCTTCGATAATTAGAGTTTTGCTTTATTAGTGGGTCAGATACGTCATGCGAAATGAATCGCGGCTCTAAGGAAGGGAGGGGGGATTGAAACGGAAAGATAAATAGAAGGAAAATGGTACTAATAATCGTAGCAAACAATCGACAGTGACCTCAACTGAGGAATCTGTTTACTTGGCTCACGAGTGGTAGCCGTTCTATTTCGCAGATGATTACCAAAGTCGCACACCTTTAAATCTGTATCAAGGAGATGATAATATGCCTCTTGTAATAACTTGCTCAACGCATCTGTGTATTATGTGTCGTATCTCTAATTGCTGACGTTCTTCGCGTTCCATCGAGACAACCGACCAAAAAACTGCTGTCACGAGTCACAAAGCAATCGTTGAAACTTGAAGGGGGAAATTTAATCAGTGTAATGCGAGATGCGTGAGTAACCGAGTAGTATCGCTTAAAGTAGAGTCACCACGTGTGCTCTGTCCGCATTTGTCCGTAACGATGATTCCATCAGTAATAATCGCCAAGCTATGAATACTCCATTACGAAATTAATACTCGCTTGATTAATTCTATAAAACGATTCTCTGAAATTTGTATCATTTCGCGAGGGGCACTTTTTCCGTTTCTATTATTTTCTACCCTAACGTAAGGGTACGATAAGGGACAAGGTATAAAAAGAAGTAGGAAGTTTTAGGTTTTAACCGTCTTCTCGGCTAGGGCGATGCGGATACCGTAATTGTTAATTCTCAACGTCCGGGTCTCGTAATATGCAAATTATGAGGGATACACCAACAATGGTATCGTACTAATTGAGTGATCTTCGCGTGCCCTCGACGGATCGTTTCCTTGAGTGTTATAGGTACAGTTCGATGTGATCTGTCCTTCCAGAATCGAGGTTAAACCGTCGTCGTAACTCACGAAGCCGTAAAATCGTCATAAGTGTCACAAGCCCGATCAGGCATAGGCTGAATACTTAAAAGTATAACGAGGTAACACGGAGGCAGACAATTCCGCAACAACAGCAACGGACGAGGAAAATGGAGAAAAGAATGGACTAAGGGAAAGAAAAGAATAAAAAACAAAAAAGAGAGAGAAATGTTACGGATTTTTGTGATTCGCCGGGTTTCACGAGCATGCCGAAATACTACCTTCAACGTTTCCCGTGCGTTCGTACACTTGGTACGCCGTTACCGATGACGTAATTGACGCGGCAGCAACCAGCTAGATTTTCTCTCTGTCGCGATGCACAGGCGAGCGCGATCGTCATCATCGTCGCCTGTCTCATCGGCGCTCCAAAGCAGATTTATAGCAGATTTTGCAGATTTTGCAGATTTTGGAGATTCGAGAGGATGCCAGTTCGGATGAGAAAATCCGAGACCGGAAGAATCGATAAAGCATTTCGGGCGAGACCGAAAGCAATAAAGCAGGCGGATAAATTAGCAACTCTCGAAGAAGCTCTGTCTTCTCGTCGAGAGCGAATGAACGAGACAGAGAGAGAGAGAGTGAGAGAGAGAGAGAGAGAATATGTTTGGAGATAGAAGTAAGAGAGAGAAAAATGAAAGAGGTCTGAGCAGGCGAAGACGGAGAAAACGGCGAAAGGAAGAAGCATAGAATTACCTCCTTTACAGGGTGTCCTGTGCGTTGAATGCTGAGCCCGGTAGCCAGTGATCATTTCATAATCCCCAGAATCACGTCTCACAGGGAACGTGGTTTCAAGGATATGGTCACATGGCTCCATCAGCATCAGGATACCCTTCACCTTCTTCTTGCGCTCCTCCACGCTCATCCTCGAGCGCTTGCCGATGTCCTCGACCAGCTTGTCCTCGACGATCTGGCAGGCGCGATGAAAGAAGTATTCGACCATGTCAAAGAACTTGGGGTTCGCAGCCGTGGGGATGTCTCTTAGCCGATCCGGAATTTGATGGTCGGCGTAGCCCCGCGAGTGAATCGCCGGGATGGCGCGAGCTAGACCATTCTGTACGATCTCATTGCTCGGCACTTGCTTTAGTGCGAGAGAAGATCTCGCAGTGAGTCTTTTCACGTGAAACATTTTCCTCGAGATTTGAAATTGATCGGAAACCCCGCCTCACGAATCTTTATCGTGCTCTTTTCCAATTTTCCCAGAGACAAGGAAACCTTCGAAGGTTCCGAATCTCTCTCTCTCTATCGGTCGAGCACACTCGGAACACCACTGCCACTGCTCGCACGAGCTTTACCCGACTGTGCTCCTTGTGCTCAGTGCTCCCCGTCTCGATAACTTCCACCACACTACCTACTCGCTGACTGGCTAACTAGCGGCTCGAACGTGTGATCGTGGCACCGTGGCACTCAACTCTTTCCTTCTCCGACCCCCTTTCCAACTGATTCACTGTGATCCACGACTGACCTACGATTGGTAGCGATTTCCAATTTCTCAATGACTGCTATCACCTCGCCTTCTCTGCTACTTTCTGCTACCTTCCCTTTACTTCTACTAATTCCACTCCGCTGTCCTCCTCAGTCTTCCTCTCCCAAAAGAATTTCGCCCCCGTTCGACTGCCCCTAACCTTCCCCACTCCTTCCCTTCACGATCGCCGCTGAAACCACCCTACCGAGGTGTACCAACCACCAACTCTGTAATCCACCACTATCATCGTATCGTCAATCTTCGCACTTTTATCTCCAGGTGCCTATACTTGCCAATGGAAAACTCCCTTTTCAAATACTTTTCCACTTAACAATTGTACTTCAAATTCGTCTCTTTGCCCTATCCTTTCTCTTGGTTACGTTTTCTTTACCCTTTCTTCGCTGATCGCAACTCTGTTTTGCTTTGAAAGAAGCCCGCCTGCTACCTGGTACAGTTCTCTTGGTTCGCCACGTTTCCGTCTTATCGATTATATTTTGCTGTTTCCATAACCAAATCCACTATACCTTGGAAACTATACGTGCTACCAACACTGTTTCGTCGACGCACGCACGTGCTCGCTCTTCGATCTGACTGTTCAGTAAACACTGTTCGTTCCATGTTGTATATTTGACTAAAGCGACATGATCAATTAGATAAGCTGGAGCCGTGGAATATTTGACGTATTGTCACCTGCAGGTTGCAATATGTTTGCAATAAATGTATGGTATAATTTAGTAATAATAGTTCACTTGGCCTGATACAGTTGTTGTTTGTTGCAACAATATTATAGATTGCAAACTAATATAGGTATGTATGACACAAAACCAGTGTTCGCTCAACAAAGTATTGTAGTTTTATGCAATATCAATAATTTTTCCCTTGGCCCGAGACAAAATCTTGGCTCTTGATATTTCTTCAGCGAAAAGCTGCACGAGAGATTTGTATATTCAGTAAGTCTCTTATTATATTTTTCACATTTTACAGAAGAATATCTTGTCAGGATCCTGTTGGGATGCAAACGAATACAATGATCTCTCTCTCTCTCTCTCTCTCTCTGTCTTTCGCAGGATAGCGTCAAATTGCAACATGAAAAATTACAATGCTAATATGGCTCAAGAAGAGAGTAATAAATTATATTTTGCATATATCTAGTAGGCATAACAGGAGAATATGTCGCTTTTTTGGCTGTTCTTCTAAAAGTCAACAAGCAGTCCTTAAATACTATATTGTGCCATGTTGGTACAAAGTTGACAATTTATTTCGACGATATTAAGGACAAAGCGACTGTTTAATTATCCAAGGGAGAGTCAATACGAAGCATGAAAATTGCATGAAAATAACCTGTCGCCGGTCAGATAATATATTTTCAAGAACCAATCAGCTTAATTTGTATTTTTCGACTTACTGAATTTCTTCAAATTTCAAGTAATCAATCTTTTTAGTCTGTTGTACATCCAAGTTGAGAAAAAAAAAAAAAAACAATATATAGACTTACAAGGCTTATTATTACCTCCTCTCGATAATTGCTGAGCCCTGGAGTCCATAACAATGCAACTTAGAAATTATTTTCCATACCTACAGCAAAAATAATAATTAATATACACATCTCGCTCTCTCTCGTTCTCTCTTTTCTCTCTCGCTCTCTCTCTCTCTCTCTTTTTCTTTAAGTACCGCTATAGTCTTATGAAATACAATTCTTAAGTCCATGATCTCTTAGACATATATATATATATATTTTTTGTAAATGTAACCATCTCGGGGCATCGAGACTATTATTTTACTACATTGCATCACAAAAATAAGTCTGTCATGTAATAAAGTATACTTGTCCAAGGATGTTTTTATTTGGATATTAATGTAAGAGTTTTGGACATGTACAGTGAAAACAATTTTTCCATCTTCACCATCCCTATTGTCCCGTGAAGTCCAGACTGCACGTATACAAATAAATATCCTTTGCTTGTATCTAGTACACGTAACATCTAGTACACATTAAAGATAGTACTCTAGATACATAAGTCGTCAGTTTATACGTCAAAAGTCCTGCACATGGTCTGCTTGAATTTTGTTCTCGAACGTATCGCGATCCAAAGAAGAAAAAGAAGAAGAAATCGGGAAACACTGTCTCTTACTCTTCTATTTCATTTTTCTAATCGCAAATTGATACAGGATGTTTTCATTTTGAAGAATAATCGGCTACTGGCTAGAAAGCGTTACTTTACCGCGACATGTATTGGGATACGAATTAGCGAGATTATCAATCGTGCATAAGAAGCACCCTGGTACAGTTTGAGAGAAGGCCTAATTTATGCGCGTTCAATGCAGTCCAATAAAAAAAACATACTTTCTTACTTTGGGTTTTTGGATATTTTCAGGCATAGAGTTCGACACAGAAAAAGTTTTGATAATTTACAATCGCACTATCATATAGATACGCGTGTACAAGAGCACGCAAAAACTTCAACATAGTTAAAAAAAATTAGATTTGCGCGTTTTATGTAAAAATTTACGTCGATCGTAAAGGCGACACTCCTCCCTTTATTCTCACCACATATACAAACATTTTCGATTTCAATATTGAAATCGACTTGAGACCACTGACCTTACGTAGCAAAATGTGTTAGTCTTCACCCTGTCATACGAGTTCACGAAAACGAGTAAACGCGACTCTCTTTTTTTCTTCGAGGACATCCTATCCTTCCAACGACCGACGCACGTTTTAATTCCTTCCTTACTCCGCATCAACGTTTAATTGACCGTTCAAACTGCGTTCAAGTTGTGTTTTGTTCCGATGCTCATAATTCACGAGCCTTCGACCAACGAGGTACTTGTCGTTCTTTATGTGTTCGTAGAGCTTCTTAAACTGGCGTATTTGGAAACGTATAACGACACAAATTAAACTTCCTAAGAAAAGATACGGATATAATCGCCGCGCGATTAAAATTCGTGTTTCAGGATTGCTAATAATTAACGGAACTATTCCCTTGGCCACTGCGTAAGGAACAGCTAATGCAAGGCCAAAGCAGCATATTACAGGTGCAGCAAGTTCCGTAATAATAAACTTTAAATCCATGTCCCGAATACCATCGGTATATGCCTTTTCGATGGCTAGACGTATTCGCCATTCGGGTCCCATCATAGTTACAGCTGTTGCGATCTTTGTATACAACACACCAAGAATCCAATCTTGCATAATAAATAGAATAGGAGTTTGTCCAAGAGGTACGCGCAGTGGCACCAGTACTACTAATTCAAGAAGCAGTCCAAACAGAAGCGGTATGATCCCGAAGAGGAGAACAAAAGCGACCGATGCCTTCATACCTACGATCGCCCAATACTTGATGCGATCTACGATCGCTCTTCGACCGCGTGGCAGCAATGAGAATGCTAGAGTCAGTCCACGGACTGCACCCCAACATACGTATATTCCACAAGTAATTGTGTAAGTCTCATGGACTCGTCCATTTAGAGGGGCGACTCTTTCCGAACCTTCTGTAATGTCCAAATTTCAATTGATCACTCGGTGAGTCAAGAGGAAAATTCAAAAGATACAAATCGATTGTGCAGAATAATGTTACTTACCGGAATCACCCAAGCTCAAGAGAAATACAAGTGGAGAATAAGAGGGTCCAGTCCATATTGCCATCACTTTTCGACCAACCCATACAGGTAGGGTCATGGCGATTAAAGTAACGATCACCAG